>JASAOG010000069.1:2800000-3382476 GCA_030265305.1 Biomphalaria pfeifferi
CTACTCCTATCTCTGTATTATTGAACAAATGTTTTTTTCTCCAGAAGTGTTCTCACGTTTACAACGCCATTTGAAGATACCAGTTACTGAAAGTTAAGTTTGAACAAACCTAAATAAATGGGCTGAGAGTCTATTGTAGACATGGCGATAGAACCACTGGGAACATAATTTCTTTTAGATTCATTGTGTGCACTTTGCCGTACCTTGTATGTTCACCCATAATGCCTATACCCATAATTCGATAGCCATTTGTTAACTATCGGTGCATCGGATAGTTAACTGCCCTTGAAGTCCTGGCCAATCTTTGCGTTGCCAATATAGTCTCATCGATTTACAAGTGTCATGTTCACATAACTGATTCAGGGCCGGCCTTATATAATTGGAGGTCCTAGGCGAAGTGAATTTGGTGACCCCAAATGAAATATATAAAAAAAAAAAACGCGAAATAATTAAATGTACGCAATTTATTTCAAAACTAGTCAGGCTAGTACTCTACAAAAAAGTCGGCGACAAGTCTCGCTATTTCTTCTCTTTAAAAAAGTATTGAAGAGTCCTATGCCAATCATAGGCCCTAAGCGGCTGCCTAGTTTGCTCTGTTTATGCGATAAGTCACAGATGTTTACATATAATATGCTCATTAATTGTTTCAGCGTGCTAGCCTTTGTCTGCTTAGCTTGTAACTGTGCCACTTTTCTGTTTGCTGGAGGCACTTCAATGGCCATAAAGTTATTTGAACTCGACGTCACGCTCGTTACTTGTGTGTGTACTAAGATCTCTTATTTATCGCGAGCACGGAGTACTAATCAATATAATGCCAACTCTTCTTTATATTTACACAACAGACGTTGCTGTATATTACATTTTACGTTTGATATATTACTAGATCTGTATAACAACACGCTGTTAAAACGAACTTGCTTATATCACGAGTTATATGTTGAGTTGCTATGTGTGTTAGTCTGCCGGTGACCGCAGTACAGTTGCGCCATCAGTTAATCCCAGTGTCATTGACCTGGACTGGCTCTTTGACCGATATTATTCTTGTATATTACATATGGGTATGAATGCCATGAATGACCACCGAAGAACAATTATTAACTAAAATTATCACCGAAGCCTAATTATCCACTAAAATGACCATTAAATGTGGCAAGTTGGAGCCCCCTTGTAGATAAGTTGAAAAAACAACAACTTGTAATTACAACTATTAGATGTTATCCTCTCAGGGTGATAAAAAAAACAAACTAGTCATGACATATTACTCTCCCTTGAGTGTCATGAAGACATACAGTAAGTATATTTTAATCTCCCTTGTCTGATGCGTATTTTAAAAAAAAATACAACATAAATCCATTCAGTCTAGTTCTCTGTGATATAAAAAAACATTATAAAGAAGCTTGCGTTGGTTTCGCGAGCAAGGGACGTGATTTGACCAGAGCGCTGAGTCGAAATTAAATTCATGCTACATATGTAAGCTATTAAAAAGAGTGTAAAAGTATCCATGGTGCTGTGATTGTCGTTAGTAGTCGTTATGTCGCCTCTTGATTGACGGACTCCTTATGCCCAAGGCCAGTATTATGCTGCTGCCCTCAAACAAGCATCGTTTTCCAACGCAAGAAACACGCGAGCGCATCTGACGACGTTAAGCCGCCAAAAAGGTAGAATGACAGTAACGGGAATTAGAGGCCTAGATCTAGTCAATTCAGTGGATCTCGAGAGGACGACGTATCGGTGTGTCGTCTTTTGGTTGTCATGGAAATGGCGAGCCGTCTTTCGAGAGCTGAACAAATACGTTGGTGAAGTACAATAGCAAAGACGGAGATTAAAAACAAGAAAATCATTTTAAAATATTGTTTAAAGAAAAGCTTTATAGGAAGTGTCATTGTATCAGTGAGTGTTGAATCAGTCATGACATTCAATGTGTAATACATCTGGACCAACAACAATAAATCTGTGCTGTTAAATTATTTTTTTTTGTTTAGCGCTATGTTATGTTTGTCTAGATAGTTGGCACCTATGCGGCGTACCGGCACCTTTTTCAATGTGGGGAAAAATTATTACTTTTCTAGTATTTTAACTTTTTTAAAAATATTAATTTATTAGTAATTAAAAGTTAGGCAATCCATCACTGAGTACCGGTATCTTTTTTTTTTTTTACAAAAAAAAAAAAAAAAAAAAAAAAAAAAAAGCACTATACATATATTTATATTTATTTATTTATTATATATGAACTCGAACTCATGGCTTAAGCCTCTCTAAGACAGTCTAAGAGGACCTACTGAACATTCTGCTAGTGGAGTACCTATAAAAATAGCAGATTGTATAGTTATCTATTGTTTGTCAAACTTACTTTGACTTGGCGACCTTTAAAGTGGGCTCTAATTCAGCTTATACCACCACTTCAAGTACAATTTCTTTCTCTTGTTCGAGATACCAAACAAAAAAATTAATTACCAATAGTTAAATTAACTAATTGGTTAATTAAAAAAAAAAAGATTATGTTGTCATGTAAAGGACATAATTGTGCAAAATTTTAGCTTGAGCCGAGATTGTCGGAGAAATAACGTGTACAAACTTTTTTTTTTAACCAAACAAACAAATGAATTGGTGAAAAAAGGTATTTTTAAAATAATAATTTCTTACAGTGAAATTTATAGTGTCCAAAGTTGTTGACATTTTAATAACCTTTTTTTTTAACAGTTACTTTAGTGTGATGGCCGAGTGTTTCAGCGACCAAACTGATTCCCGCATTGGAATCTTGTAAACTATTTTTTGTTTTGAATGACTTTCAATTTATGTTTCTTACAGATCTTGGGCACACTGTTGTTATTGATTTAGGCTGGAAGAAATTCTCTTTGCCGAATCCTTGAAAATTTTCTTTATTCTGTTAAGAAAATATCAGACATTTTGTGTTTCTCCTCAATTTCGCTTTCTTTGTTGTATGTGTGCACACGCGCGCTCAAGTCGTCTGCTTCCTTTGCCTTTACTGGATGTTGACAAAGTAACTTAAACGTCTGGAGTAGATCGACATGAACTTTGTGGCTTTATTTATGATTTAACCATAACTAGAGCAGACGCATCCTTATTAATATTTATATGTTGTTAGCTAATCCTTTTTGTTGGCCAATGACATGGGAGAATATTTTTTTTTATTGGACAATATAAGGAAGGCTCATTTGTGTTTTTTTTTTAAATATTTTTTTTTTATTTTCGTACCCAAAAATAGAGTGGCGAGTTACGCTTATTAGCGACTAAGTTCTGAAGTTACGATAATTTTTTTTTCTCTAAAAGTTTTACTGTTGTGTTTTTTTTTGTTTTTTTTTACGAATAAATACATCGACAGGCTCAGACAACTGAGACATTCGCCCAATAATAATAATAATATTTTTCGAAAAGACGTCCGTCCGAAATATTTGTGAAAACCAATGGGGGGTGCAGCACTTTCTCGCCGCGCCGTCGTTACGCCACTGTTTAACACAACAGTGCGGTGCGTACTTGCCTGTGTAGGTTACTGTTTAGCTTTTGCTTCTATCTATGCTCTTCTTTGACCACACATTATGTGTGTGTGTACGTGAACTCGTGTGTGTTTGTGTGTGCGCGGTCGGCTTGGTCAGAGGGTAGAAAAAAGCTGATGGTGCACTTCTATGGGACCCTAATTGTGTGTGCTATTGCTAGGCCACCGAGAGATGACGTTGGTTGTCATTGTGGTCATCATTGTATCTGGACTCGCGCAGGGCAAATGACGTGACCTATTCATCTATGCAGTTACAGAAAGTGCTTGCAATATGCTTGTACTATTGAGGCGACGAGGTTCGAAACCAGAAGCAACGGTTCCCTGGTCTCCATTGTCTTTATAGAAAAATGCATTTAAAAAAAAAAAAAGTATATACATGCACTATACGATTCCAATGTGGTGTGTGTTTTTGTGACTGGTGAATTTAACTTAAATACACTGTATTGGAGATTTTCACCATTATCTAAACAATGTCAAGGAAGCTAAATTGAGCTAGACTGTTGCCAACTAACTACAAAAGAATGGACCTATAATTTTTAAATATATCTCAATGCGTTGCTTATCTTCGTACCTAATCACCTTAATTACCGCTAGTTAGTTGCCCATTTGTTTTAAAATAACTTTTGTAAGTCATACAGTGAAAGTCTAATGCTTACGCCGTATTGAAATTATTTTGTGATACAAACAGAAGAGGTTTGAGAATTTAATTCTGCAGTGTATATTATCAAATAATTAATTATAATTTATCAACATTTCCTTTTTTTTTAAACCGGATACATACAAAATCTAGCTATTAAATAACGTGCATATATGACTACGTTATATGATTGCTATTGTATGCTGTGGGGTTTTTACCTTCGATTATTTACTTTTTTTTTGTTTAACATGTGCTTTTTGTATTCTCCAAGGTGTGAGTAACTAATTGACTCATGCAGATTGTGTACGTTTTGATCTCGTACTTCCTTTCGTGTAGTGATGGCATTTTGTTTTTGTTATCTTCACATCGATGTGTAGAGAGTTCACGCCTGTGATATAGCCCGGAGAATATCTTGCTTCTCCACATTTGTATCAAGTACTTCATTAAAACACGAGCTCTTTAGCGAGTTCCCCTCGACACGTTTCTCTTTACCTTGATAGGTAGGAGTGATTAGTTTAATTGAAATGCGTGTGTGTGTGTGTGCTTTTTTAAAAATACTCTTTTATTAATCAAGCTGTTCATTTGCATTAAGAATATCCGTTTCTGAATAGATCTATGACTAGCAGGTCGTAGATAATGAGATGAAACCATTGTGTATCTTTCGTGTTCTCGGAGCTCAAATGAGACATTGTTTTTTTTTTTCAATCAACGTGAAACCTTCGCGCTGTTGTTTATGTGTCTCGCGACTCGGTGCTGGCGTAAACATCAAGATAGATGAGTTTACAGCTGGGGCCCCAACACAGCATTTAGTAATCTAAACACAGCACACAGGTGTACCATTACAGGAGTACAGGCTGTGGAAAGGATAAGAAAACGATGGGTGGTTGTGGGGAGGGGGTAAAATGAAAGTCGTTAAAATGAAATTGGAGGCTAGGGGAAAGTGATACTTCTATATATGACAAATTGATTGCTAGAGATTAGTTAGGGGTAAGACAAAATATTGTGATAATGAGGGCGCCTTTAAATAAAAACAAAAGGTGCCTAATAAGATAACGCTGTGACTGAATGATGGTTGTGGACTCGGGGTCTTCATCGATTTGTTCATCCTGCCCTCTCTGTAACAATTCGTCGTCCTTGCAGCTTGTAGAGAGGAGCATCGCTATCATCTTTTGACACGTAAAATATTTTTGTCATTATAAGGTTCTCTATTTGGACGAATGAGATAAGAAGCATTGAAAATGTAAATAAAGTTCAGTCAAATAGTTACTAAATGTAGTGGTTCTATTGTTTCTAGGTGACGTTGACTTACAAGTGTGCATGAGTAGATTCATCTGTTCTGAGACCGTCGGTCTAAGAGGGTTTAACAACGCTCATGGACCTACTCATTAACCCAGGAAATGTTATGAAAAATCTGTTATCACAAGAATAAGTTAGAAGTCATCATTCACCGTCATTCTATGTAAAAACTTGTAATTAGTAGTAGATCTATTTACAGTACATGCTATGTATATTGAAATAGTGTCAAACTTACAACAAATGGATAAAGTAATTTGGCAATTGTTGTCAACAGGCAAAGTAAAAAAAAATTGCCAGATTTTCCCCATAACGGTACAGAAAGAACTTGCACGTACTATTGAGGCGACGGGCTATTATCCCCTATCGCATAGCCAATATGTAGGTGTATTTTTTATTTATTTATTAATGATGATTATTTCTCCCGAGGGACTAGAGGTATTTTCACTCGACTAAATGATTCTCGTTCTTCTTTGATTAATACCCTCTCCACCTAGCTCGCTCAACGGATCAAAACACTTCCGCCCGTCTCGCTTTGCTGACGAACGAATCAACACAATTACCCCTAACACTCTCTGTGTGTATGTCTGTCGTGTGTTTGTACGAGCTTGATGACGATATCGACGTCCGAGTGTCTGCCGAGATCTACCAGTATGTGCTTATACTATTTCTATTCTATCGGGTGACGTAAGAATATGATATTAATAGTAACGATTTATTTGTCTTTCTCCATGTTCCTCTCTCTGACGTCAGTGTTTATGCGTACTCTATTTATATACTAATTTTGTTTTGTTTGTTATAATAATGTCTTCGTTATAAAGGAATTTACCAAAGGACGAAAGAAATATATTATATCACCCATCTTTCTAGCATTGTTTTAGATTTAAATTGTTTATTCTATTGTATAAAACTGGATTAATATATGCATATAATTAGGTTTCACAAGTAAAAATAGCGCACAAAATCATATAGGTCTTGTTGATATAGTAAAGAAATAGTGACCAGAATGGGATTGGGTGAAATATGGTGGGAATGTAATGGCGGCTGCATTTATAATATACAACTTTTTGCGGTGTATCCTCGATTCAATAGTAGTGTGTGCGTGTGTCGTAGAACTTTGCATTCATAAAGGCTTAGTTTAGACATAGCGGTGGGCGGAATAGGTCTTAATGGATTGGGATTAGCCATGCGTGAAAGTAAGCCGCTGGACGTCTTGGGGGTTGAAGCTGTGACCTAGAGTGTGCTGGGTCCAAACACACTGTGCTGCTGTGTCTGTGTCACTGCCGTGTGGGCGTGTTGCCACAATCCTCTAGTAAGAGATGCCCGTCATAACCTACTTAAAGAAACGGGTAATAGAAATTGTGTTGTTGCTGGAGGGTGTTGACTAGTTCCTACACCAATACCAGTCTTATCTTCCTCCCCGCGTCACGTGACCGAATGTTTACCATCAAGTGTTGACAGCTTCAAGGACATGTGATGTTCCTGGATACAGCAACGTTAATGAGCGTCGTTTTACTCGGCGCAACTAGACTCTACGTTTTTTTTTTCTGGTTGTTAGACATACATTTGCTATACTTATACTACATACACATGTTTAGGAAAACAGAGTGCTCGAGATATCAATATTATCTCCTTATCTTATCAATTACAGAGTTGTTTTTTTTAATTAAATAAACATATAATTATGTCCTACGCGTATCTGTGTACTACCTTAGTCGTTCATGTTAATTAGTAATTTAAACTTATCAATAAGAGGGAATTTCATAATTGGTGAAAAGTGCTGATGGTCATTTTGCTGACCACGCCGTAAGCCGCTGATAGCATTATTTATAACTGCTGATAAAACTGGACAAGCGTAATTGTACTTTACTTTATCGAGGACAGTTTCTATTAATAGCCAGGACTAGGATGGTACCTCACTCAGGTAAAAATTTCAGGGGAGGAAATACTGGTAGGTGATTAGAAAGAGAAAGGACACCCCCCCACAGCCGCCCCAATGTCATCATTCTTTAGTTCTATCTATGAGAAATATTTTTGTGAATCTAATGTACCCCATGCATATCCATTGTCGTCTTTTGTTCACAGATGCATGACACCAATGAAGCATTATATAGGTAGAGAACACTACATCATTGTGTTCAGAAATGTTCATTAACACTTAGACTGTGTAACTATCTGTCTGTCTGGGTCGTTGCTGTTGTGTCAGTAGAGATGCTGCTACTAACCAGTCTGAACCTAACACCTAGACTGGGTCGTTGCTGTTGTGTCAGTAGAGATGTTGCTACTATCGAGTTTAATTTTATTTCACTTCTATTATATCTATAGAAGTCTTTAACTTTTGCTAAAGGGTGTTGTGGGCTTACACTAAATAGGTTTCTAAATATGTCATTATAAAGTCTAATTACTACCTAACCCTAACATGCTACCATTCTGTGGCCTAACAGTGACTACGTTGTTTGCAAATACAGTGAGGATTACGGGCACGACATGGCCTAAATTGTACTGATGTGCCTAAACTCAAAATTCAAATCCAGTGTTAACTTTTCGAAGAGTATAGAAAAAGTGTTATACGGGAAATGAACCATGGCCGTTCTACGAGAGATGAACCATAGCCGTTCTACGACTGAAGGAGGCCCAACTATAGAAAGGCTCGGTGTTCATCTGAGTGTGTGTGTGTATGTTAAATAACATCGAGGGGTAAAGCGTTCAATTCCATGCGTGTGTGTGTGTGTTGCACATGAGAAAGCTTCGAAGCTGAATCAAAACCTCTCAGAAAAAAAAAATCAGTCTCAAAACTAACAAAGTCGTGAGAAAAGTTGTTACTGTGAAATATTCTTGTTTTGGGGAGCGCTGTATTATAGTTTGATGTATGCTGTTATACTCTGCAGACTCTGCACAATGTTTAGAAACTTGAAATGTAAATAAAGTAGATAGTGAGATAACTGAATTACAACATAAACAATAGACTAAATGAATAGTAGATATAGATCCTTGAAAACGAAAACTAAATGTGGTTACAAGAGAGGAACAGTTTGATTGTTGTAAACTTAATTTTCGTTTTTTTTATTTACATTTAAACTGCTCTTTTTTTTTAAAAAACTTTTTTGTCCTAATTTAGTTTTTATAATTATTTTTATTTCAGTTTCTATTCCGGTTAATGTGAACTAGTTTTTTTTTTTTTTTAAATTCAATTTTTTTTTTTACTTTTCTTTCTTCATATTATATTTTGCTATTTACGTTTCCTTTAACGACAACTCCACGATTTGTTGCAAATAAGTAAATTGTTGTTTGCTGTATTCAGGGGATTTCCGATTCTCCCTCATTCCCCTCCCACCCACCCCCTTGATCTTAACTTTTATATCTCTGTTAGCTTGTGATAGCCGATAACGAAAAATCAAACAAACAAACATATTATGCATTGTGCCAGGTCATGCTGACCTCTAGGTCTCACTCTCAAACTATCATTTGCCTCGTTTTGTGTCTTTTCAGAAACAAAAACAACAACAACGGCGGAAGTTCGGGAGATAAACGCAGGAGCCCTGTCAGCGAGGGCTTTAATTCCTCCTCTGCAGCGGCGACACGTCCCGAGAGCAGCGGTCTCTTCCAGGAGCTGGCCCAGCTGATCTCCGATAGCATCAGCCCGGATATGAACACGCCGCTCTCCGCTGCTGCAGCCAACACCAGCACGACCAGCAGCAGTGGGACAGCCAGCAGCAAGGGCAACAGCAAGTATGGTGGGGGATCCGTCACTCAAGTAAAGACAGGTGAGTGGCCTGCTTTCGTCCTTCGTAAATAAAATAATTGGACTTTGAATGAGTCAGTCGGGCTTTGACTAAGTTGGGTTTAAAATGAGCTGGGCTTTGACTGAGTGAGATGGGTTTTGAATGAGTTGGGCATTGAATGAATGAGTTGGGCTTTGAATGAGTGAATTGTGCTTGTAATGAGATGAGCTTTGAATGAGTTGGGCTTTTGAATGTGTGAGTTGTGCTTGTAATGAGATGGGTTTTGAATGAGGAAAGTTGGACCATTAATGAGCGAGTTAAGCAGTCCAGATTTACTTCTTTATAACAGCAACCTAAACACTGTGTGCGTGTGGGAGGGGGGAGATTACAATGAAGTAGGTAACAAAACTTTACCACCCCACCCTACACTAACATACATCCATAACCGACAAGAAAAGGTCAGTTTCAGTTGATGGTCTTATGGTTGGACCTCAGTGAGTGTCTGTTAAAGGTCGAGTAAGCGCTCATTTATGGCCCTTTGATCAACAGAAGGATTTTACCCAGAGGCCAGAAGTGAGAGATGGCTCCTCACGTAATCCTTCTGTTTGGAGGCTCCCCATCAACTAGATGATCATTGAATCAGTTCCGTTGATGTGAGGTACAACTTTTTGACTCACCACCTAGGTTTCCTCATTGCATCAAGACTGAAGGCCAAGCACACTAGGGGTTCCAATGTGTTCCCACAATGTATTGCCACAAGCCGTGAGAGGGCCATCACTGTCCACATGACCCACCCCCTAAGGAAAAGCATTGTGGGGGTGCCCAAATGAGACCAAGAATATTACCCCTGGAGGTGCCACAATGAGGCATAGAATATTATCTGTCCCCAAAGTTGCAGTCAGGACTATAACTTATTCAGGACATGTATGTTGCATGAACCACACCATAGTAAACCATTGGTCATAGAAACCTTTCAACACAAGCTTCAACTGATTCTTAAAGTCAAGGGTTAAACTCATCATCCAAATGTTGGCCTACATGTATTGCTTCATTCACTAGCGGATCCAGAACTTTGGAGTGGGGGGGGGGGGGCGATTTTTTTCCAAACCCTAACCCTTATGCCCAGTAAACCCTAACCCTATGCATAAACGTGCGTACAGCGCGCGCGCGCACACACACACACAAACACACACATCTATATCATTTCTCAACCTTCGGCGAATAACAAAACAACTGTGGCAGCGCTATAAGGTTCTCTTGTGGGGTTCGGGGCGAAGCCCCGACGACAAAAGCGTTTTCTTGCTTTTTTCACTGTAGAAACGTTTTTCTCCTGACATCTGCAGCTCATTATTCATCAATGGAGCTCGGGGCGAAGCCCCGACGTCAAAAGCGTTTTCTTTCATTCTTTACTGCAGAAACGCATTCTCCTGACAAGTACAGCTCATTATTCACCAATGGAGTTCGGGGCGAAGCCCCGACGCCAAAAGCGTTTCCTTCATTCTTTACTGCAGAAACGCATTCTCCTGACCTAAAGCTCATTATTCATACTATTAAAAAGGACCTTTCGAATAATGTTGTACTTGAAAAATATTCTAATATAAATTCGTAGGCCCATAATACATTGCAAATAAAACTGATTTGTTCCTTGAAAAGATAAAATACCTTACATATATAGATTTTTGCTTTGAGGATCGCCGCCGAAAAAAAAAATTCGATAAATAGTATTTAAGAAAGTTTAAGAATAAATTGTGAGTTATAGTCCCAAATTTATTTAACTAGAAAAATATCAGATTGAGTAAAGGTTGGGGAAAGGCGACAATGAAATCATTATTTGAGTTTAGAACTCATCTCAATCATGACTTTTATACTGAAAAATTTCGTTTGAATTCTAACTTTTCCAATGCATAGTCTTTCTTAAAATAATTATGGTAAATTCATGTGAAATTACATAAACTCTGTCTTGAAATGGGAGGGGCGGTACAGTGAAAACGATTAATCCCCGCTCCTTTAATAATTTCTGCTTAAGATTGCATTTGGCATTAAAGAATAGGGTTAGGGCGACTCGATATAAGAATTTAATATATAGTATATATAAATTATATTAGTGACAGATTTTTTTAAAATTTTAAATATCTTAAATATAATACAAAAAGAAAAAGTATTCATTTGTCCGATGGGGGAAATGCGATTGCATGTATCGCCCCTCCCACCTGGTACAACCCTTTTTCATTTAAATTTACTAATGATACAATTTGAGATTAGAGTATGGTACGACATAATATACAATGGGTCACATATCAACACGTAGTTTATATTATTTAGATATTCAACTAATTTTGTTCACAAACTATGATTCTCCACAAAAATAGGACCGCCCCCCCCCACACACACTAGAGTGGGGAGGGCAGTACATGCAATCGCCCCCCCTCACCCCACCGAATCGGCCAAGATACCAGAAAGGGAGCGACATAATATACAATTTATATATTAATTCAACTAATTTTGTTCACAAACTATAATTTCTCCATAAAAACGGACCGCCCCCCCCCCCCCCCAACTCAAAGGGTTTATGGGAAAGGCAGTAGAGGTATTCGCCCCCCCCCCCCCCACACACCAATCGGCCAACAGGGAACGACATAATATAAAGATCGGTTAAAATATCAATAACAAGTTCTAAAGATATAGATATTTAATTGAGTTTGTTAGCAAGCTCTGATTTCTACAAACAAATTGGACCCCCCCCCCCCCACTCGAAAGTGTAAGGGGGGGGGGAGCGGGATTGATACCATCGCCCCCTCCCGACCCCAACAAATCGGCCAACATACTAGAGGGGGGGGGGCGAAGTAATCTAAAAATAGGTTGAAATATAAATAATTAGTATATATTTTTAACATAAGTAATAAATTCGTATACAAATTGTGTGAACCCTATACTAAAGTTCGTCTGCGCCCCCCCCCCCCCCCCCCCCACTGAATCCGCCAGTGGCTTCATTTTACTTTACCCAGCAACAAAAAAAAGTGCAAGATGCCTTTGTTAGCATTACTTTGGGACAACAGCTTTGCATCTGTTCTAACAATGTATTTATAGTTTAGTAATATCTCTTTGCTTTATTCAATATATTAAGTTACAAGGATTCTCAAACAGCATACAATCTCACACAAGTTCATTTGAATTATTGTAATCAGAAAATAGTCAGTAATAGGTTTAAACAC
The DNA here is from genome assembly GCA_030265305.1 of Biomphalaria pfeifferi. NCBI lineage: Eukaryota > Metazoa > Mollusca > Gastropoda > Planorbidae > Biomphalaria > Biomphalaria pfeifferi. The sequence continues at coordinate 2,812,379 of JASAOG010000069.1, forward strand.
ATAAAATTTAGCTGTTTTTTTTAAATTTCAAATTAAATAAGATTGTAATAGATATTAGTTTAATACTAAACTGTGCATAATTTTAGATTTTAAATACTTTAATAAAGAGAAACTTGAGAAACCCTGCATCCACTAAGCTTGATCACTGTGTGGCAGAACTTAGTCCAAGGTTGACTACATCTACATGTACAGTAGCAAGGGCTCATATTTCCAAGTCTAGGCTGTCATGGGTGAAAGACTACAAGATTGGCTTAGTACATATTTGTGGAGGACATTGCCTAGGACACTTTAGCACATAAGACATGTGGTGATTTACTAAGACACATAACCACATAACATGAAATGACAGTCAAACTCTTACAACAAGAAGTGATTGCCAAATACAGTTCAGCAAATAGCAATATAAATGAACAGAATGTTCGTCTTCAATATAAAGTTTACTAAATTTAGAGTTTGGTGTTGATTAGAAAAACCCCAGAAGGGAAAACAAAATACAAAACCAAATTAGAATTTTCATTTTTGTGTAAAGTATCACAAAAGTACAATAATTACACACAGGTAGAACTTTCCAAGAAACATTGTGGTTCTTAAATACAATGAACCTGCGAGGCCACCATAAGTTTTTTTTTGTGTTACACAAACTCCTTTAATTATTAATTAAAAAAAAAGATTTATGCTATTTAATTATATTAACCTTGTATGATTGTTCTAATTTCTGTCAGAAAATACAACTCCAACCCTAACTATTTTATTATATTAACCTTGTATTATGATTGTTATAATTTCTTTTACAGAATACAACTCCAACCCTAACCAGTCACCTAATGCTGTACAACAAAGTCACGTGTCATCTAGCAAGCCTTCATTTGTACCCAATGATCTACTAGGTTCACTTTTGTTAAAGGTAAATAATACTTTTCTGAAAAACAAAGCTTAGTCTAGGGAAAGAACTGGACACTTACAGCCATATATCTCAATATTGCAAGATTTGTTCACCCTTTTCAACATCAAATGAAGTTAAATAATTACAACTAATTCATTGGTTAATTTTTTTAATGATTCATGTTTTGTTAGAGACCATGGGAAAGTTTTAACTTGATCCGAGAATGGGAAGTGGGCTAAATTTTTACCAGTCAGACAGTATGGATATAAGCTTTGTATCAAGATTATTGTTTAATTACAACATAATCTTATGTTCTGTGTATTTTATGGTTACGTTTTGATTTTACACCTTAGCTTCTATCTTGTTCTTAAAATTTACAAATCAATATGAGTAAAAAAAAAAATAAAGCTAATATCTATTCCCTATATTACTGGTATCTTGTCTAGACAATCGCTTAAGTGTTGGTAAATTATGGCCTGAGGGCTTCTTGTGGCCTGTTATACATTTGTATCTTATTAAACTGCATTTTGAATTGACTTTTTAAAAATTAATAATTATAAATTATAATTTGATTTGATCAATGTGGCTAAATACAACTAGAGTAGATGTTTAGTTCTTGAAAATCCAAATATAAAGCTTTTTAATTTGAGATTTTTATAAGTGCTACTGAAACTCCCAAGAACGGGAAATCAAATGGTTACTTAAAAAATGGTAGATCCAGCAGAAATGTGTCAGTCAAGAATGTCCACTGAGATGTGTCAGTCAAGAATGTCCACTGAGGTGTCCCACTATTGAACATTTCAGACTTGATTGGCGAGGAAAAAAAAAAGACTTCAGCTGATAAAATTGCATTAATTTTAACATTTGACATAAAGTACTGGTTTGTTATTAGACATGTCACTGCTATGGAAATCACTAGAGGTCAAACGTACTATTGAAGTGAATTGTGAAGCTATTTTTCACGAATGTCCAGTGCATCAATGATGTTCAGAGCATGAGATAGAGCAGGTTGGGTTCAAGGAAGTCCTAAAAATCTTTATCTTCAGATTTGAGCATTTCTCTGTCATGGAAGCCTTCATCCCAATCAGTTTTCATAAGAACTATAACAGTACCTATAAAACAAACTTGAATACCATCTAAGAAACTCTTTGGCAGGTTGGCTTGAATGCTGATTATGTCTTTTAAGCCAAGAGGCCATGTTGAGACAGTTATTCCCAAGATATTTTTCTCAAAGGCAATCTTCTTGGTGACTTTAAAGCAGGACTAGGTAACAGAGGTACCCCTGGAACTGCTACAAAAATCAAATCAGGCGCTATTTTCATATCACTGGCATAAAGGAAAGAAGCTGGAAGAGGATAGGCTTTAAAAGAGACAGCTGAAGCCTGGAGCACTCTCAGTAATGTTACAGAACACACATGTGAGATTAATAGATGAGCTCTTTCCTTAGGCATGTTCAGATGATGAAAACACTACCTACATACAAAGCCCCCTGTGGACAACAGCTTTATCTGCATTTGATGTGACAAAATATGCAGGTATGCATGGTCATGCATGTGAAATACTGCACTCCTCTTTAATCTTTGGAATCAAAGACATTGTCTCTCTCAAAGACAATCCTATGGAGTACTATCCGACCTGGAAACATCTGCAGTTCATTAAAATATAAAGCTCGTTATTTGACTCTGCCAATGTTAGAGATGATAATGAAGATGATGAATTAACTATATGTGTGTGCATGTATATGGAATGGATGGATGGATAGCCTAAAGGGACCTTAACAAGAAAGTGCATTGAAAACCATCAATTTCGTGAACTTTTGCTGGGACAATCTGTCAATGCTTGGAGCACAGTGACAAACAAACAAAATTATGCAGAGTGAAAAGCCTTTGAAATGTAGAGCAGTGTCATTTAAAGTGCATGTTTAAAGATTGATGTACAGGAAATTTTGTCTAGGTCATCTCTGTCATAGAGCCAGTGGTTATCAAATTGTAGAAAATGTCCTTTTGTTGAGCTTGTTCAATAGTTGGACACACATTGAAGTAAAAGTCAGGGAGTCATTAGAGTTGGGTGGACTGAGGTGTCCTAGACATCTTGAAATTCTGAAACTCCAGTCTTCTTTAAGAGATTCAAGCCAAGACCCTTAAGTTCTGAAGTCAAGTTTTTTTTTTACTGCTCAGCCACCAGAACTCAATAAAAAAAAATTTAATTAAAGCAGTAATTATATTGTAAATAGTATTTATTTAATAGTGTTAGAATCTTTTTAAACAATTGAATTCTGTATACAGGCTTTGAATGGATTCCTGTTTGTTGTCAATAGTCAAGGCAAAGTTGAGTTTATATCAGAGAACGTGACCCAGTATTTGAAGTATACCCAGGTATGTACTCAGTTACCGAGCAGTTCACCTGTAAATGAACACACAGAGTTTTGTCGCTATTAAAAAATGTCATGTCTTATAATAACACTCAGGATAAAAGATCAATATGAACTTTCATTGATATGGGGTAGCTACTGAATATTTGAAATGTTTTTTTTTTAAATGTAAGCGATTCTGGTCCTTGACCATTTGCTTGATGTGGTCTCTTGAGTTTGCCAGAATTTTATGTTCAAGAAAGTATATAAAGAAAAAACTATTGCTTACAGATTTCAAATAAAGACATTGTCTAGGAATCAAAGATTAAAGATGAAAGCTGTATTTCACAATATTTCACATGGATATGTAACTCAAGCTGTGACCTACATATTTAACACAGACATGACCTTTTTTTTTTTTTACTGGGATTTCTTTTAGGTACTGTCTTCGCTGTACTTACAAAATTATGCATGTCAATTCCAGTGACTTACTTAGGGCTTAATCTTTTTGACTCTCAGTAGAACTTAAGAGCCGCTACAGTACTTCACCTTTAAACTCTGTTTTGGGCTTTTTTCTCAGTTGGGTCATTGTTTGTCCTGCTGTCTTTGCTTCCTGTTCTACTAATCTCTTTTGCCTTGACCAGAGTCTCAAAGACAGATAAAATGCATGCTCTGGTCTAAGCTCTTTTGTGGATAAGTAAGCGAAGGTGGTATTTGGTAGAAGGTCTCTGTGCCATCTTGATATCTCAGCAAATACATACGCAGCATGAGTCATACCTAAGTTAAAAATTTCTTAGTCAGCATTGGAATTTAAACTTAAATTCTGGGTTCAACAGCCAACCAGTTTATGCCCTACACAAAACAGCAGGGTCTCTGTCCAGGGCTTTTTCAAGAGAGGATTTGAGCCTCTCACACACTCACTCAAATGGAGTTTGATGATGATGATGATGGCCAGTTTATACCAATCTCCCACACATTTCATTGAACTGATTTTTCTCTTCTTTATATCTGCAGGATGACCTTGTGGGTAAGAGCATCTACAATATAATACATGTTGGAGATCACCCGCAGTTCAGTAACAGCCTACTGCCCATGACCTTAAGTAAGTTAACACTATCAATCTGTGCATAGATATTTATAAGTATTATTAATCTCATATGTCATATGTGGTGATGAACAAATGAATAATGTATCAGTTCTCTCCCTTCCCTTAAAACACAACAAAACAAAAACAATATTATATAAAATAATTGTGGCTGACGTGTTAAGCTGTAGGAAACAAGTGAAAATGTTCAAAGATGGACTATGAGATGAACTCCAATTGGTGACAAGGCAGGGGGACCTAGGTCTCCTGTAGTGCCCTGGTAAGGAACTCTGCTGTTTGGCGTAGTGCCTCATAGCTTCCATACAAACATAGTGGACCACCGGATACGTCTTCCCGCAGCTCGCTGAGCAGCGGTCACTCTTGCAAGACGTGCGCCACCGTCTCTTCTGATTCATTCCCCGCAGTGTCGGCAACGGGCATCAAAATTTGGCCGGAACCGGGCGAAGTACGCACCAATGGGGCAGTGTCCCGTACGCCACTGCGCTATTGTTGTTTGTTCCGACCTTTTTAGCATCCACCACGGGTCCTCTCGATCTGGGCGACGCATGTGCTGCCAGACTCCCCTAGCAGTGTTGGAGTCATCCCAGGATTTTAATCATTTTTCATGTACCCACTCTCGTATAACTGTGGTAGCCTGTTGAAACGTACTTGGTTACTCGAAAGTGGAAACGGCCAGCGCTCCTTCTCGTGCTAGAGCATCAGCCACGGCATTGCCCCTCACGCCGCAGTGCGAGGGCACCCACTGCATAACGATGACAGCTCCAATAAGTAGAAGGATGTTATTTGCCTAATGCCTCTTCCACCAATTTGGACTTTCCCCCTAACCCAGCCATGGCTTGGAGGCAGGACTGGGAATCGGTAACCATTACAACGGTTATCGCAACGGTTATCTTTTCACGCATTTTTTGGAGCAGGTAATTGAGTGTGTTGGTTATCGCCGTTAATTCTGCATCAAAGCTACATGCGGCGAGGCCGCATGTGCCTGACAGCTTGTCTGGTTCGTGGTCTGGGTAACAGATATAGGCCCCATACCCAGCTCTTACGGGGTCCTTCATGACCGACCCATCTGTGTAACAGTAAATGGCGTCGGCCGGGTAGGTTTTTAGTGTGTCCATTGCCATTTTTCTTAGTAAATCCGGGTGTGTGTGTCGTTTTGTGGCCCCCTCCAACCCATGAATAGTGAAATTTATGGGAGAGATGGGCTGTCTCCTCCAGGGCGGGCACTTGCTTATCCGTCGGATTGGGACCCGGTCAGTGGAGAGGCCAGCTTGAGCACTCAAATTTGACGCGCAGTGCATAAATGATGTCCGTTTTATCCTGTTTTTTACTCTCCACTGAGTGACTAATGTATGGGTCGGCAGCCCTGGTTCGCTCCTTTTATAGCGTTCCAGGGCCGTTAGCACGGCGCGCTCTCTCCTCAGGCTGAGAGGAGCCACGTTGGACATGATTTCTGCAGCGGAAGTTGGGCTCGTTCTATAGGTGCTCAAATGAATCTGAGAGCCTGGGCCTGTACACGGTCGAGTGATTCGAGGGCCGTCTTGCTTGCATACACCTGCACGGGCAGGCTGTACTCGATTTGGGATCTGACAGCCCCTGTGTATAGTGTGCGGAGCGTGTCAGCTCGGGGGCCCCACTTGGTACTGGCTAGCTTTCTGAGTAACCCTAACTTCTCCGAGGCCTTTCGTTCAACATCCTGGATGTGCAAGTGCATTGAGAGCTTCCTATCTAGGGTGACTCCTAGATATTTTGGCATGTTTTCACGTTGGAGTCGCAGCCCACCGAGTTGGAGCTCGAATGGGGCCCCAAGAATGTCGATTCCCAGGCTGAACAGGCTCCAGGTCGTTTTGGCACCGTTGATTCGTATCTGCCATTTTGAACAATATGAGGAGATGGCATGGAGATCGGCTTGTAATGCTGCCTGAAGTTGGTCAGCTTTCTTCCCGGTTGACCAGAGGACAATATCATCAGCATATAGCAGTTTGCGACACCGGAGTGAGCTGGGCAAATCGTTAAGATAGGCCATGAAAAGGATACATGAGAGGGCGGATCCCTGGGGTAACCCTCTGATTGGGGTGTTTTCCCCACTTAAAGAGTACTGGAACTGTGTTCGTGTTTTCCTCTCCGTTAGGAACTGTTTTATCCAGTTGTAGGTCCGCCCGCGTACGCCCATGGCTCTAAGCTTAAGATAGAGGCCTTGCTTCCACACCCGGCCATAAGCCTGTTTTAGGTCTATAAAAACTGCATATGTGCTCTCGGACCTCTGGAACCCATCGGCCACCTCCTGCATGAAAACTGTGACCTGGTCGATCGGGCTCAACCCTGCCCTAAAGCCAGCCTGCTCTGGCGCTAGGATACCGGCACTCTCAAAGCTCCACACAAGTCGCTCGCTGACCATCCGTTCTACTATCTTGCCGATAGTGGAGGTCAGGGATATGAGTCTGTAGGACTCCACGTTAGTCGCGTCTTTGCCCTTTTTTAGTATTGGAACAATGGTAGCACAGCGCAGGGCCCTGGGTAGTCTGGACTCTACCCAGGCCCGATTCGCAAACTCAAGGAGTTTGTCTTTCGCAATACTCCCGAGGTGTTTTACCATCTCAGTAGTAACCTTGTCGGGCCCCGGAGCTTTTCTGTTTTTGCACTTAGCTATCGCTCTGTCCAGCTCAGCACGGCAGAAGGGCGCGTTGCACGTGTCCAGGTCTTCCGACCCATCCGGCTCCCTCTCGAGTCTTTTACGCTCCTTGTTGAGGGCTATAGACGTGGCTGTCTTCTTTTCGGACTTGCTTATCGAAGCAAAATATTTATTAAGCAAGTCGGCCATTTTTTTTATCTTTTGCCACTCGATCCCCACTGGGTGACAATAATGGGGTGGCTGTACGCGCCGAATCTTTGGCCTCAAGATTGCGAAGAAGACGCCAGGCTTTGGAAGTATCCCGAAGATCCAACCCGGCACAGGCATCCCTCCAGTGGTCCGCCCGTACACGTTGGGCCACCTCGCTGGCCTTCCGGCATAATGCGTTAAACTCCCTGCGGCATTCGGGGGTCCCCTTTCTTTGTGCTCTGCGCCTCGCCCGTTTCCTGGCCCTGACTATTCGATCTAATTCTCGGGACCAGGCGGGTCTATGCCGTATGCCGGGATAGGTCCGCGGGATATACTTCCTAGCCGCACCCAAAATCACTGCAGTGATTTCGCCGTATTTGGTGTCGACTGTCCCTTCCTCCACCGCGATATCCGACAGGGCGGAGTCGACAGCCGCCCCATACGCTGGCCAGTCAGCCTTAGTGTAGCTCCATTTTTTGGGCCGTTTAGTGGCTACACTCCTGGCCTCTGAGAGGGCAATAGTGATTTCAATGGGCTTATGATCGTTTCCAACATCCTCAAGCACATTAATTGTGGTTTTCCCCTCTAGGTCTGCGGAGATAAGAGTTAAATCGGGTCTCGACAGAGACCCGTTGCCTGTGTGTAGGAGGGTTGGCGGGCTGTGTTTATTCTGTAGGCAAAATAAGTTCGTAGTGTTGAGAATTTCTTGGACTTTTTGGCCCGAGGAGTCGGTTGCGTCATAGCCCCATGCAGGAGACTTGGCATTTAGATCCCCAGCTAATAGAGTTTTAGTGAGAATATTCTTATTGCCGAGGTTAATGGCAAGTTCGTGTTTTGGAGGGTTGTAACAGTTAATGACCGTAAGTTTTCTACCAGCTTTGAATATATCAAGCGAGATGGCGTCGGTACGCCCGCTTTGAGGGCCAGGATTTTGTGAAACTGTCATGCCGTTTCTTACATATGTGATAATTCCACAGCACTCATCGCATTTACATTTATAAGCCGTATAGCCACTGATGTGGCTACTTCGTTTCTTGCCTACCAGAGTCTCCTGCAAGAGCGCGATGTCTATTGCCCTCTTATGGAGGAGTTTTGTAAGCTCTAATATCTTGGGTATTAATCCACAGTTATTGAGCTGAAGTACTTTTATCTGGCTAAGTTTATCGCTTCCTAAGGGTTTTGGACTGGAAACGACATACCGTTGTAATGGTTGGTGTTTTGGAGGACCGATGGTCATTGCTTCGTTTTTCGTAGTCGGTTGGGCCTTTTGGGTGGTAATAGTTAGTTGGGCCTGGCGCGGGACATGATCACCAGGTTGGTGTGGTTGGCTAGCCACACCTTGGCTACTGTTCTTCCGAGGGAAGAACGAATGCAATGTAGCCTGGGAAGAGGGCTTTGTCCTGTGAAGGGGAACCTTCGCTGATTTTACGTGGCTCGACAGGTTGTGCCGGATCGGAACCACGGGGCAAGTAGTAGAGGATTTTTCGTTGTCGGGCCTGCCGCCCACTACCCGCGCGACGGAGCCTGTTCGGGTCTGCTCGTACCCGGGTTTTCTGGTTTGATGTGTATTATTCATGTTTGCATAGAAGTCGAAGGCCGTTGGCGGCCATAGTTATTGCCGATTAGAAAGTAGTGTACACAGGGCCTGCAAGAGGGCCTGGGGCTCTAGGGTGCGGGAAGTCCGCAACACTGGTCACCACCTCCTTATGGCAAGAGCTCGCTTACTGGAGGAGTGGTTGTGTAAGGATTGCTCGATATCCCCAGTATCGAAACTGCTTATTGGGAAGCGCGTTCCTCTACTACCTTACAGGGGACGGGCTAGTTAGAGCCTAGCTCGTGGACGCCAACCAGTCCACCCAACGCAGCCCGCTAAGGCCGCGCCAGTCAGTCCAGTCTTTGCCCAAAGAGAAACCCGCGAATCAGCCGAGTTCCAGGAGAACCCGACCAACCCTCGAGTTGGTGTCCAGCGCTATCCGCTTTTCGGAGATCCCGTTAGGTCTCTTACTCACCGTTGCCCTGGGGCCCCACGGGCAGGGGGGGGGGGGGGGTGGACATAACCCCTTTGAGTTCCTTTTACACTTGCCGGCTGCTCATTCATCAGCGGCAAGCAACCAGTACCCTTGGCCACTCCTCTGAAGAGCGTAGTGTGGTGGTGGTACTGAAACGCCGAGTCAAAGATGGACTAGAGTGGTCCAGTCATGCACTCATGTTTTTATTTTTGGCCAAGCTAAGCAAATATAGCGGGCTGTGAACTCTGGGAGCTAGGCCCTGATCTAAAATATAAAAAAAAAATATTTTTTTAGTGCATTGGCAATTGTCCTAGCTTAATCACAAAGTTAACTAATTTCTGGAAATGTTAAGCCAACAGTTTAAAAGCCTTGTTTCCTTAACTTGGTAAGTTGTAGTTCTGAAATTTTAAAAGTTTTGCTTACCCAATATCAAACACTGTATTTCTAGAATAGAAAAAGGAACTAATTTTATGCAGATTCTTGAAACCATTTTTTTCAAAAACTGATCATCAATCCAGTTTCTGAAAATATTTTTTATTTTGACACACTCATGCAATACACATCTTGCAAGTGAATATTATTTGGGAATAGGAAATATTTTTTGCTTTGAGGTTCACAAGGTCTAGGTACTAACAGTAAAAATCTCATACTGGTCAGACTTATACTTGATAATTAAAAGTGTTACCACTAGATAGCAACAGCCTTTTGGAAAACTTCATTATTATGTAGTTTCTTCTTTTTTTTCTCTAAATAAAAAAACAACAGCAAAGTATAATAAATATTCATTGATAATGAATAAGAATAATGATAGGGGAATGGAATTAATTTCTGATATGCATTTTTTATTATTGACATTTCAGCCAGTGGGCTAGCATGGCCAAGCGATTCACCAACAACAAGGGGACACAACTTTCATTGTCGTATGTTAGTGAAACCTCCAAGTAAGTTAACATTGTAGCTGAGACTTTTAACGTACCTAGAAAGAGAGAATGTACATTTTAATCTGTCTTAGGGAATACTAATTTATTTCAACAGCTTAACTATTTATGATTTTGAACTTTCATTTTTTTACAGAAATTATGATATAAAACTGTTTAAGTTTAATGTTTCTGAATTTGATATATTATTTTTTTGTTACTTTGACCTTTGCTTCAGGCGAGGAAGACGAGGATGTAGAGGTCAAACAGACTTATGTTTCTCAGTATGAGAATATGCAAATTACGGCAATCTTCCAGCCTTGTTTAGCACAGAAATTGACAGATTCTCAACTTAGTTCACCACTTTCTAAAGGTAAATTTTGACCTTACACTTTAGCATAATTATTACCTCACTCTTTATTAGCTCTTGTTAATAAAGTTAGAGTTCTTAAGAGTCCAAAACATTTATTAAAATAAAACATTCTTTTTTGGAATGTAATTAAATGCCATCACTATTTTGTGATATTTTTTGATTCCATGGAAAATACTTTCATAGATATCAATTTTCCTCATTGCAGTGAAAGGCTTCCACGTATGGACAGTTAAAATTTTGATGTTTTATGTACTTTTTTTTAATAAAAAAAATAGATAATAGAAAATTATATTTCTCGCTAAATAATCTTAGACTATTTCAGGTTACTATAAATTTAGCAGTCCACTTGTTGCAGTCAACTTGTTCTGTCAATCTAGACTGCAGCAGTCAATTTTTTGCGATCAATCTAGACTTTGCAGTCAACTTGTTACAGTCAGTCTAGAATTTTGATATAATGTAAAATAAAATCAGATGAGTGGCTGAGTGGCAAAAACTGCTTGGCTAACTATTAAGGGGGCTCAGGTTCAAAAGATTCAAATCCCAACTCAAGCTGAGCTATGTTTCCTGAGTGTTTAAAGGCAGTACCTACTCCAAGATACCCCCTTTCCATCACAGGTCCATAAAAGAGGTTGGACCATAGCATAATGAGCATGCTTTAGTATAAAAGATATATTATACCAAAGTAATTTAAAAAAACTTTTAACACAGAATGCTATATTTAATGATTCATAACTGGCAGCTTGGTAAACATTTCTGACATTTCTGACATATATGTCAGTGCAACAGCTAGCAACTGCTTACATAAGTAAACATATCACAGCCTAAATCAATACTTGTTTTCGTCTTTTGCATTAGAATAGCCATTTGAAAAACACATAATTCAGTTTCTAATCTTTGAGCCTACTTCCTGTTTCAGAAAACCAAACGTGCCTGGTTTGTATAGCTCGTTGTCTGTCTATGACAGAGAAGAGCAACATGATGATAGGTGGCATAGACCAGTTTTCTACCAAACAAGATCTTGATGGCAAGATCATCATGGCCGAACCCAGGTTTGGGATTAATTTTTCAATTTTCGGCTGGACAAATCTTAAACATGAATAAAGAAAATAAGCTCCCAAGTCAAAATATGCTTTTATAAACAATTAATTTAGATTCCTCAACTTTTGTTTTATACCTGCCTACCCCTATTATGTCACAGTATTATTCTATTGAATATATTCTCTGTATCAATTCTGTCATCGTCTAGATTTTCTAGTTTTTTTGTTTTTTTTTAAATGTCATGTCTGCTTCTATTTTTATTAATTCTGTATTTGACATCAGATGGCCTGTACATTTTGTGTTTGTAGGTGCTGAAAATGTTGTCAATTTTTGAGTAACTTGTCTCAAATCTAGAATTAAGTGTCTGCAGAGATTTAATTAATGACTATGTCTTTGATTCTGGAGATTAAGGATTAGTGTAATATTTCACTTGACTACACAAACCCAGTTGTGACTGGCAATTTTTTTTTCCATCTAATGCAGACAAAGACATTGTTCTTTTCTTTTCATCTGCTGCACCAGTCTTCAGCAATTACTTTTCTATGGGCCACAAATGTGTGTCATTCAAGAGAGCTCTCCAACTGTCACTTTTTAGAGGCCTATTGCGGCCAGCTACTTTTTTCTATGCCAGTGAGGGCTAAACGGCGATTAAATTAATCTCTATAGTGGAGAAGTTTAGACCTGCAGATACTAACCAATCAACAAACAAAATATTTTTAGCCAATCTATATACAATAAGACACAGTCACCTTTGTACAGAATAAGCTTTGCATTCATGTTAGACTATTTGACTTATTTGGTCACTAAGGTGTATATAGTTGTTACATTTTCTAAATTTTAGTATTTCTTGCTATGAACAAATATTGACAGTAAATGTTTTGGAACTACTTTCAGACAAGGCATGATGGAACTTGTTGGTTCCTACATGACAGATTTTTGTCATGTCAATGATCTTCAACAGCTTACAAAACACTCACAAGAAGGTCAGTGACATCATTTTTATATTTATACCAAGTGTGGACTGACTGCTAACCACTTTTGGTGTTGCACTGACACATATAAATAAAAATTAATATAGCCATGCCAACTACAAATGTTTTTGACATTATATTACAGCATATATTTACTATGCTATTACAGTATTAAAAAATGGTCAGAATACCAGTGGTGTGTACCGGTTCAAGCTGGCTGAAAACAGATACATCTTCATTCAGACCAAGAGTACTCTGTTTAACAATCATTTCACCAATGAACCAGAATTTATTATGTCCACTCACTCTATTATACGGTAAATGATTTTTTTTTTTCTAAAAGTAAACTTGTTTAACATTAAATACTAATTATTGTTTGATTAGTTTCAAATGAATGTTAGCTTTAGAATCAGTGTTGGGAACAGAACAGCTTAAACTGTTTTAAAATTTTGCTATAGAAAATAGTTTATTGTTTAGCCCAAGTGATGGGCACACTACATCTGCCTGCGGAAAGAATTTTATACAGCCTGCCACATGTTTTGTAGTAATGTCTGCATTAAATGTAAAATCAGTCTTAGATGTCAAAGTTTTTAGATTGTTTGTGCAATATTGCCATCTTTATATAGTTCTGAGCATCTTTTTTTTCAATAATGAAATTTAGATAAAAATTTTGACATATAACAATCTCAGTTCACTTTAGAATAACTTCGGCCCAATTTAACTAGATCATAAAAAAAAACTATTATTAAATCACTCACAGACTCATACTCGCACTGGTTTAATTTGATATTATTAAACCCCATATTAAATTTCTCTATTTTATATAAACGTTTTCCCATCACTGGCTTAACCCATTGAATAAATTTGTCATAGTATTAAATTAAACTAAAAAACAATTTACCATTTTATTGACATCTCTAAGAAATTCTTATTTTCAAATGGTTGTCATGCTGTAAAATGGAAGGCTGCCTGGTTGTTTGGTATAAGCCTACCACTCCTGCCTGTTGCCACAATAGACACAGGTTTGAACCTTGCTTACAGCCTTCTCCCATTGTTCTGCAGGACAATTTCTGAAGAAATGTCTGAAACTTGTATAAATCATTTAATGAGTCAATATTGTTTAATCAAGTAAACTAGGTATCTTATAAATAGAAAATGTTTTATTTTGTGCCTAATATAAAAATGTAAAAAAACAACAACAGACAAACAACAGACAAACAACACAACTACTAAGTTATACATTCTGTGTTTCTGCTCAGTGAGTGTGATTCAGACCTAGAGTTAAAAGGATCAGCATCCACCAGCCTAATGAAATCTATTATTGGTCAAACTGCAAACAGTCGTCCAGCATCCAGCAACTCCAACAGTCAAGCTTCAAACGCCCTAATGATGCCTGGACCTCAGGCCAACCTTAGTGGTGCTCAGGGGGGATTGGTCAACAGTGTGGACAACACTTCCAATGACCTTGACATGTTTACTGAATGGGACCTTATAAGTAAGTGTTTTTTTTTCTGTGTTTTATTTCCAATTGATTCATTAGAACCCCTTTTATGACCTATAGGGCAGATGATGTAATGGTCATCTGTTTCTATGGTTATCAAGGGTGCCATGTGGCCAGCACACTGATAAACCACCTTTACTTTTTCCAATTAAAGTGAGGTACCCATTAGAGTTGGCTGGATTCAGGGGCATCCGAAAAATCCCAAATTAAAAAATCAGTATTCACCAAGATCCAAATGGTGTACTTCTCAGTTCAGAAGCCAAGCTTTTTACAACTCAGCCACCACACTTCCCAATTTTATGATATATATCTATAAAATTTAAATTATTATAGATATATATTTTAATTTTTTTTTAGGTAGAATAGAATAGAAATTGCTTTCCTAAATTTCTGTATAATTAACTGCCTGATGGTCAGGGCAGTGTATTTTTAAAGGTTAACTTTTTATTAATTATTTGACCATTTGTGTTTTCAGATGAGTTGCCTGATATGAAGCCCGTTATGTCCACTGATGTTGGTGGACAGTCCAACAACAATTGGAATACAATGACCAATATTAAATCACCTGCTTCCATTTCCAGCCAGCAGTCCCCACTTCAGTATGCCCTTCAGAGTGGTACAGGTGGTCAGCCTGGGATGAAGAGACCACCCATGCGAAGCAACTCAACTACTTCTTTTGACGGGGGTCAGAAGAACCAAAGATTCACGCCTAGCCCAGTGAATGCTCCAAGAAGTGCTGGATTTAACCAGAGAATCATGGGTTATCCCAATCAGCGTAGCCCAGCATCTCTGGGTTTGGGGAGCAACCCTACTCCACAGCAAAACCGCAACCAGGTTGGCCAGTTTTCAATGGGGTTTCAGAGGAAAGCATCTCCATCTCCTCAGTCAGGTAAACAAATGGACAATACTAAATACATAGGTCTCTTCTGTGTTCTCATTAACATGTTGGAGGTTTACAACAAGAGGGTTTAAAAACTTGTTTTAGTACTCAATATATGATTGCCCTACCCTGATTTTAAGCTTAGAGAAATTCTGTAAAGATAAATAATCCTAATTTCTGGAGTTGATATATTTGTACATGTTAATGTTAATGATTGCCAATTATTTTTTCTGAAGAGTTCTGGTAACTGGTGGCCTATTTCAATCACAAGCTGCGCTTATAAATAATTATATATATATATATATATTATATATATTTGTTTTGTATTAAGGAATAAGAACAAAAATCATTTATTGAACTTTGAAAAATTGTTGAAATTTGACCTGCGTAATTGATGACATTACTTTATTATGTCTATTTTTCTGCAATGTTCCAACCATTCAAAGTTGTTTCAATTAAGGTTTAACAACATTAGGCCAATTAAATTTTTGTTTTCTTCACATATATGTATTAAAGCAAATAAAAAAAAAATCATTTCATTATTTTGTTACTTGCAGCTTATCCATTAAGTCCTGTGGGGTGGAAGTGTTCCCCTACTACGCCACCATCGTCTTGTGGAGATTTTATTCCAACCAATAACCCTGCACTTATGTCGCACCAGTCTCCTCTTGATCCAAACTCTCATCAGCCTGGCATTTCTGGGCTGGACATCAATGTGACCAGTAGCATTTCCTCTTCTGGATATATACTCTCATCCTCCTCTCCTGTGTTCTCCTCCAGCATGGATATAGCTGGTCACCAGCAACAGCAGGGGATGAGTAGCATGTCCAGCAGCAATGGTGATAACAACAACATTCTCAATGCCCAGAGGTCTGGTAAACTCTGCCAACTGCTGACCCAGTGCTCAACACCACCTGAACAGCTACAGTCCCCTGCCTCTATTGACAGTCGGCGTCAGCTTCTGAGCAGAGGCCGTCGGCCTTCAGGTCAGGTGAACTCTCTGTCCTCTTCCAACTCTGTGTCCAGCAGTAACAATGGGGGAATGTCAAGCATGGCCGGCCTTGGGATGGACATGCATACCTCCAGCTTGATGAAATCCCCAGATGACCACTTACACCAATCACCAACAGAGGGCCCTGGTCAGAGCCCACAGGAAAACCCACAGAGCACTTCAAATGAAGACATGGACATGGATACTTTCAGTGGTTCTCACATGAGGAACAGCCACAGCAGTGCTGTAAATAATGTTGAAAAAGGAAACTTTATTCTGAAAAACTTGTTAAGTCAAGAGGATGATGAAGATGATCTTCCAGTAATGGAAGAAAACATGGACTCCTCATCTTTGGGAGCTAGGACCACAAAAAATGTGTCTGAACTTCATGGGACTGATAAAAATGAAGCAGAGCCCAAGAAACAAACAGCTTTGTTGAAGGTAAGTCTTGGTTATAACACCATTTCTAAATCAACTTTCTTACCAAAAAAAAAAAAATTATAATTGTACTATAATGTTAATATTCTTTACAAAATTAGCCATCATTTATAACACATTAATTTTATTAGCCAAATATCAGGTTTGGGCTAAAAAAAAAATTTTTGTTCCATTTTTGATGAAGCTTAAAATGTTAGTGAATTTCAAAATTTGTTACATTTTTACAATTTCTTTATTTTAAGTTTGCATTTAAACAATCAATATAAACCAATAGCTGTAGCTGCTGAATTTCTTCTCAATACTTTTCCCATCCACCAAGTGACATTGTTATATTAATAAAACTTTTTTATTGTAGATTTTTTTGTATGCTTAATCAGTTTGATTAATTAGAATTTTAATTTTTTTTTTTTAAACTAATGTAAATTCTAAATGTTAACAAAATTTATATATTTATGGGAGGGAAATGGAGTTGTTTTACTGAAGTCATAGGCTTGACTCCTGTTACAACCTACACTTTAAAAATTGTCAACAACCTACACTTTAAACAAATTGTCGCCTCAAATTTAAATATTTTTTTGTCCCAGCTAAGCCTTTGAATAGTTTAATAGTTTAGTCGTGGAAAATTATTAGTTCAAGCTGAAAGTTAAGTTCAAGAGTTTAAATTAAAAAAAATAATAAAAATTAAAAAATTACAAGTCATACATAAAAAAAAAAATTTAATTGTTTTACAATCATATAAATAATGTAATCAATTTAGATAAAGAACCATGAATGTGTCGTACCATGTTTTTGTGAGGTCCCAATGTGTGTTTTCATTGTTTCGGTCTTCCTTGTTATTACTTACCTTGAGATGCATGATTCATTATGTTTGAGGACATATTCTGGAAACCTCCTCTGATGCTTTATCGGGTGCCTGTTAAGCATATGATTTCTTTGTTTCTAATTCTGACCCTACATTGGCTATTGCTGTTCCTTAAATGCAACAGCTGTAGAGAAGAGGGGGAAAATGCTGTGTGGGTGAAATGTTCTGCCCATTACCAATCCCTAAGCTCTCATCTTGCCCTCTATGAGATGAGCCATGCTCGTTTCATGACTTAAGGAGATCAATGAATACCACATAGGTCATAATAGTAATATATCTCTAACCTAGATAAAGGTCTTAGTTATAAAAGTTTTCTTATCAATTCATATTTGTATATAATATATATATAAAGAGTATTCTAAATTTGAATCTCTTCTTCCCTTAAGAAAGTGAAATGACCCACTGGTCCACAAAAGATATTGGACCATGGTACACTGACCATGCTATAAACATGAAAGATGAGAGTTTTTTCTATAAAACTAAATAATGTTAAGGACACCAAATGGAACGTCACTGTTGCCAACTACATGTAAAAGAATTGATCTATAATTTTAACAATATCACGCACGTAGAATACAAGAGTGAAAGTCCTCCATATCGACATTGTTGTGTGCTTCATAAAGAAGAGCTTAGAACATTGAATTCTGTAGTGCTAAAAAGTGCACAAAAATTATATCATATACTTTTAAAAAAACAAAGCTTATCGACACTTACTTAATTTTGTACACCAGATACACCAAAAGAAAGTGAGTTATTTATAGTTTTTCCACCATGTATGAAAGTCTCCAATATAAAAATAATTAAAAAAAATTTCCTTAGATACTTTTAATATTGTGGGAGTTCGACGTGTTACCTGTACTACAAAAAATGTTTTTCTTTTTTATCCTTGCAGCAGTTATTAGGGGAGGAAGGTCAGAAGAAATCTCAGAGTGAATCCTTAGAGGATAGGCTCAGGCTGAGTGACCAGAACAAAAGGTCAGGAGCTGCAGGGGCCTCAGGTCCTGCTGGCGCCGGCGCTGCCAACTCCAAGAACCGTCGCCCCAGCAAAGGAGGTTGTGAACTGCTCAACCAGCTTTTGAATGAGCCTGATGATGATGATCAGACCAGGACAGGGATAACCACCTCAGCACCAGCTGTGAGTACATAATATTTTTATAGTTCATTAGACAAACTGACTTCTCTCTCATTTTTTTTTGCAATGGTATTGAGCTCAATTAAATATATTTAAAATAGACATAGACATGTGGGGCTTAGCCTGATTATTTTGTTGTTAAAGCCTCTTCTCATCCCTCTCATCTCTCCTTGACCTTGACTAACAAAAAGATTAAAAGATGTCCATGCTTAAAAAACAAAGAAATGAATTTATTTCTATTGCCAATAGACAGCTAAATAAGTTTTCTTTTCTTAATGCTATAATGAGATTATGTCATTCCCCATTCATATTGAAATGTTTAATCATACATAGAAGAGTGAACTTGGTGACATTGTTTACATATCCCATTTTTTAACAGGAGAGCACATCCTTTGACCTTGACCCAGTGTCCAGATCTCGTCACCAGTCTGAGCAGCAGGAACCTCAGTCCACATCTCACTTGGCATCTCTTTCTGAGCCCACCACTCCATTGATCCAAGGGCGACAAGGTGCTCAGAAACGCCTGGGGTCCATCAATGACAACTTGAGGCCTTCTGGTGCAGATGACAAACACCTTGATGAGTGAGTCATTAGATTTTTTTTAATCAAGAACTCTTGACCTATAAATATGTTGGCTATATTAAAACTTAGAAATAGAAAAAAAACAACCAAGAACAATAGAGAGGGTATAATTTTAATCAAAAATCAATTAAAAGAGCAAGCATTAAGAAAATGGAACATTTTTATTTTAACAAGTAGCCTATCAATATAAAAAATGTGAACATTAAATTGGCCTACTGTAAAATAATTCAATTCTTAGCACTTGGGATCACAAACCCTTAAATTTTTTGCTTTCTATACTTTCTCTTCTCCCTAGATGTTCATGTTTTTTAAATGAATTTTATTATTATGAACATTTAAAAAGTATATAAAAATATGCTAACCAAAAAAAATGTAAAGTTTCCGAATAGACTTTTTAAACTCAGGAACTTATTTTGTGATGATGCTAGTTTTTAACACAGACTAAATTATTAATCTCTCAGGTTAAAAACATTAAAATGGTTGATAAAGTGATAAATTATAGCGAATATAATGTGTGTGTATATAATATGTAATATTATATGATTATTTGTTATATTTGAGAGTATTTGTAAAAATTAACCTGTTAATTAGACCTGCATTTATATATAATACTTTATTTAAAGATATTGTCCTTGTATTATTATTATCATCATACTAGGATTTTAAATGTTATCAATTTCAATCTACCAAAATTTATTGTTAAATTGCATTTAATTTTTCTTCTGTTACCATTTCATTTGGTTTAATACATTGCCTTGCAGGCTGCTTCATGTACTTTGGGAAAAGGATGACAACCCACACAAGCAGCAACCCCTCTCACAGCAGCAGCTACCCAGTAGCAGCACCAGCAATGGTAGCAGCAAAAGACGAAAGCTGTCGCAGCCAGATGTAGACAGCAGTGATGGTGTGGGCATGGACCTGGAACCTGCCACTTCTTCCTCAGGGGGTCATAATTCCCAGAGCAACCTTTCAAAGAAAAATGTTCTTCTGGCACAGCTGCTTAGCACAAGGGCCAACAAGGAGACGGTGGTCAACACCCACATCTCCATCAACCCGACAGCTGTCCCACAGAGTCGATATCCCAGGAATCTCAGTGAGAAAATCATCACTATAAAAACCACAGAGGCTAGTGACTCTATTTCCAGTGGGTCGATAACCACTGGTGACTCTCTAGGGCCATCTAACATTCAAGGCCCTGTGTTAGGTAAAGGTCGGTCAGCCAACAATTTGACCATAAGCACCAGCAGTATGCCGAATTTTCTGAACAGTAATTTCACAGAGAATTTATCTCCTGTGACTGTGAACTCAATGACAAATATGGACATTGTTAGTGCAGATAGTCAGATTCAGAGTCTTCTTGAAGGGGATGATGCAATATTTGGCAGTGACTCTGTCATTACTGAGGACATCTCCAACATGGGGGCTGACTCTTCTTTAAATGACCCACTGCTCCAGCAGATACTTCAGCAGGCTGCAGACATGCAGGATGATCTTCAGAAAAATGCTATGAACAGTGTGACCCAGCAGCCTCAGCAGACAGTGCCAATGTCTCCAATGGGAATGGTCTCCTCATCCTCTGCCCTTGGTAACTACAGTCCACAATCTGTGACTTCCATTGCTCAAGCCCTTGGGTCATCCTTGCATTCCAGTCTTCAGAGTGGACAGTACAGTAATACTGGAATTGGAAATATCCAGGAAAAAAGACAGTACACTTCAGAACAGAAGCTGCAGCAACGCCTATTACAGCAAAAACTTCAAATTCAGAAACAACGTCAGATTGAGAAGACTAACTTAATTATTCAGCAGCAGCAGCAGCAACTCCAACAGCTCCAGCAGCAGCCATTCTTATCACCACCACAGCAACCAACCTCGACCACACTACTGCAACAATCACAGCCCTCACCAATGATGGGTAACCCTCAGGCCTCACAGGTCAATTCCAACCTGCCACAGCAGATGAAGAGCCACCCTCAGCTGCAGCAGCAGCATCAGCAACTGCAGCAGCTTTTACAACAGCAGCAGATTCAACAGCAACAGCAGGTCCAGCAGCAAGTACCGCAGCAGCAGCAGTCAATGAACATTTCAGACATTGACATGAGCGACGAGTCCAGCCTCGTGGCCCAGCTTGAAGAGTTTATGAATGACAACTTCTTGTCCAGTATGAGCCAGAGTCAGCAGGGCCAGTCCACAGAGCAGGCCATAGCTGGCATCAAGCGACAGCTCATGGGAGATGATGACCCAATGGTGTCCCTACAACAGCAGCAGCAGTCTTCACAGAGTTTGAGAGGAGCTTTGGACAATTCATTAAGTAATAGGCAAACATTACAGGTAATTAATTACTTTGAATTTATAGATATTATACTATAACTAAATCTTTTTAAAATGTAGATGTCTCTCAGATCCGTTCTTTGCATTGCACTAAAAATATAGTACTAATATGCCCTTACAATGACAAGCACCTGTCTTGCAGACTTAGATGGTGAGAGCTTACAATTCTCAATGCCTGTGGTACAATTTAATTCTTAGGTCGTAACAATAGTTTTGGGTGGTTAGAATGTCTTAGTATTTTCAGAAGTTAATGATGACCCAATTTACTGACAGAATTCCTAGGTTAGGTGAAGAAATGACAGAATTCTCATTGTATGAAATAAAATATTTTAATCCTTCTAGTAGAAACCAAGAAAAGATAGAACATACACAATATATCAAGCAGTAATACATTTCAATCCAAATTCGCCAAATGTATCCACAGTAGTAAATTTGACAGAGCTTAAAACATATTAATTGAACAGAGTGATTTTTTTACTTTTTGTTTTTTCTTTTCTATTTAGTTGCATTGTTTGTTGGTTTTAGTGATAGCACTTTAAAATTTGTTTAAACCACACTGTATTCTGTGTTGGACTGAATGTTCATAGCATTGTAGGACTCAGTGAAACTAATGTGATGACAGCAAAAAAAAAATAATTATCTGAAAATAAACTGTTCAATTACGAAATAAAAACATAAATATTATTAAAGCTGAAGTAGAATAAAGTAGGTTTAGTTAAACTAAAAGGAAAAAAAAGAAACTGAATAAAAACACCTAAACTGCACTACTGTTCCTACAGCTTGCCCAACAGCTCCAGGCTGGTCTTCAGGGTCAAAGCATGGGCAACATGTCTGGACAGAATATTATCCCAGGGTACAACAGTAATGCCCAACAGCTAAAACAGAGTATGCAGGGGGCATTCAGCACCAAGATGCCTGGCATGCGTCCACAGCAGCCACCACAACAACTTCAAGGCTTTAACCAGCCCAGGGGTGAGTACTCTGTTATTTTATTAGACTCAGTCATTAAAAGTTCTGTCCTCTTATTGTTTATGTATATGTCATCAATATATGTCCATATTTTAATCTATTCATTAAGATTTTTTTGTCCTAGATATAATAGATTATAATAGAATAGAACCTTTTAATAGAATTATTCCTGTCAGATCAAAGATTAACTATTGAAGGGCCTCCCAACATATTAGTTATCCCTGAGAAAATCAGGCAGCCTTTTTGTTGTACACGAATAAGCCCTTCATTTGCAAGTATCTCATTAGATTATATGTTGTTTTTTTTTATGTGTTCTTCTCTGTTGTTTTTGTAGCCTACAGTTATTAAGTTACTTAAATAGTTTTGAACAAACTGTGGTAACAGTAAAAACTCACTTCTGATAAATTCTATTGTTGTCAGTTTGCTAATATTTTCGCCATTGTTCATCATCAAAATATATCATTTTTCAAGATAACTGGAACATACAATGACTAAATCTCTCTCTCTCTCTCTCTCTCTCTCTCTCTCTATATATATATATATATATATATATATCTTTCACCTTGGGTTATAATAAATAAAATTTTAATGTAGGACCTTTAGCTACTGCTCTTCAGACCAACACAGCACCACCTTTTCGTCCAACTGGCATGAACCAGTCGGCGTTAACAGTGCGCCAAAATATACTTCACCAACAACAGCATCGTCAGATGGGACGTCAGAAACAGATGGAGCGACAGAGGATGATGCAGCTGCAGCAGCAACAACAGCAGCAGCAGCAACAACAGCAACAACAACAGCAACAACAGCAGCGCTTGCAAAATCTGCCTCAGCAGTTCAGTCAAAGGTTTAATCAGGTCAGTGTTTCAGTTGAATGTCTTAAAGTGTGCTGTTTTAAACTCAAGGTTGAAATCATTTTGTTTAAATCTTAAAAGTCTTAGTGAACTTTTAGGCTATCTAATCTCAGATTCATACTTGTGTTTATGCTGACAGAAACATAGAACTATGACCTTGTAGAAAACAGTGTATTGGAGTCCCAATAAATGACACATTTTTCCTTTAATTGTTTTGCTAATTTCCAAAATGAAATAATATGTTTACTTTGTATGGGCCCTGGATCTTGCCAGGATTGAGGGTAACTTCACCTGAGCTTTGTGCTAGTCCGTCTATCACCTTGTAAGCCTTGGCTCTAAATGTGGGAGACACTCTTTTGAATCTCAATAATTGGCTATTCAATGGGAAATAAAGTATCTATTCACATCATGTTGTGTTTCCAACTGCATGTCCAGTCTTCCTCCATTGTGTCAAACACTACATCAGAGCATATCTTACTATGTTGACTGTTTTATGATATTGATATTTCATCCTTTTGTTCATCAGTCTCTCCCTCCCCCCCCCCCCCCTCAGTCTGCCCTGTCAAAATTCATTGATATATATATTTCTATGGCTTGGTTTTATGTTGATGATTATACTACATGCATTATGTCAATGTGGTGTCAAATTACCATTTGCGCAATTTTTTTTTTTGTATTGTCATTTTTTAAAAAAACTTGATATTTCTTAAGCCTATATATGTTTAAATAATATTGTCAGAATATGGTCATCAAAGATTTCTGTTTAGCAAACAGAGGAGATCCTTTTTTTTTTTTAATGAAAATTATAAACATTTGAGTTCCCCTTCTGAAGTGGATTACAAAGTTATATAAAACTTTAAGAAAAAAACAAAACATTATGGAGTTGAACTATAAGAAAGATAAACTCTGTAAAATCAGATAGGATATACTATTTATTCAGACCTATAAGTCTTCCTGTTTCAGGCGTTAAAGTGGCAAAGGAAGTAATGTGGACTAAGAAACTCTATTTAATCATAAAGACATTTTCCTACAAAATATTTAGACCTACAAGCTATCTTCAGATTTAAACTGTTAAAGCAACTTATTTATATATATTATATATATTTATATGATTTTTAAATGGCTTCTGGTTTTGATTCATTTAAAAAAAAATTAGCTACTAGTTGTTTAGTTGTAGGTGTAAAGCCTAACAAAATTATATAGGTCTGTAATTATTTAGATCCATCTGGTTTATATAGAGTGTGCCAATATTCTTATAGTAGCACTCCATGAAGTTAATTGTGTATCAGATTATGCTCATGTTAATTGTATAGTTGTTGACAAGTCCCCCCTTTATGTGTATTCATTTTATGTGTGTGTTTGTGAAGTAGGGAAATAGTATAATGCACACAAAAAAAGTTTAAAAGACAACTTATCTCTGGGGGTTAGATATTTATGGAGAAAGTGTCAAGGGTGTTTATCAAAATTAGTTTTATTCTAGATCTATATCATTCAAAACACATTTATTTTGCTGCTGTGAGTGCGTCAGTCTAACCCAGATTCTCCTTCAAACACAAACAGAGTGGGGTCCCCAATCTAGATGTCAGCACCAGTGCACCTGCAGCATTCCCTGAAAATTTCAAGGAGTTGATGACTCAAGGTCACCCCCCTAATGTTACTTTACCTGTTCAGGTGTGTAGACTTTGTTTGGTACATCTTCTTAAGTAGCTAGACCAGGAAACCTTGTTGGAGCCATTTCATACCTACACAAGAAAACACAGTTATGTATACTCAACTCATAAGCACCATAACATTTAAAATCTACATATGCAACAGTATCAAAAAAAAAAAAACAACAACAACAAAAAACTAACAATCTTTTCCTCAAGTACAATGTAAAGCTATTAAAACTTGGCACAATAGGTCCAATTTACTTGGTTCAAATCTTTTTTTTATATAAAAAAATACTAAGTTAGAAGAAAATAGAAAAAAGAAGTTCATCAAAATCTATTTCAATCGCCCAATCATTTAGTTGTTTTGCTTCATTTGCTTTGTAAAAGCATGATTGTGAATTTTTATTTTTGTGCTAGATGTTTTTTTTTTTTATTGTTTCATTTTTTTAAATTAATAAACATTCTTTTTTTTCTTTTTTTTTTTTTTTATTTATTTGTTTATATACATGTATTCACCCCATATCACTTAGTTTGTTCAGCAGTTTATAAATTTATGGCTTTGTTATTACATTTTATTTATTCTAGGAAATGTTATAAATATTCTTTTTTTTTTTTTTTAGAATACTTGTCCCTCTTTCTTTTTAAACATTCTATTTAAGTTCTACATTTCTACACATGCTAGAAATAATTTTGATTTGTAGAAATGCATTTTACTTTTGTAGTTTCCAATATTTGTTTCATAACATTTTTTTTCTCCCCTTTTTTTATCTTCTGCTTTCTTCTGCTTGGTTGCCTCCCCTGCTTGGTTTGCCTGACAGAGAGGCCAGGGAATGCCAGGCCCCATGTCCCCACGTTTCACTCCTCAGGGTCCAGGCCCCTCACCTCAGCCCAGTCAGCTGTCACCTCATTTTTCAACTCAGTCCGGAAGTGGCGGAGTCTGGGGTATGAGGAGTCAAGGGGTCGTGGATCCTCTGGGGTTGCAACAGGTAACACTATCATGCATCCACATCAACTCGACTCACCACTCATCAATTTTATCAATTTTTCTTTTGAACTCATTTTTTTCTGTTGACAGTTCTGTTTGGCAGTTCTTTAGAGCTGATTTGTCCATTTTCTTATGGTCTAAATCAAGCTCCAAAAAAAACAAAACTATTTAAATGATGAACATTTACAAAGAGAACCTTGTGCACTTGATTGTAAAATTTCATTAAAATCTTCATTAAAATCCTTCTTTTTGTTTTAGAAAGGAAATACAAAAAATTAACTCATCAATGGTTTTGGGATGATAAACTGTCCGCTGGTCAAGAGCACTTTGCTCAGAAGTCTACTTTGGCTCATTAAGCTGCTCATTGTCAAGAGCAGTTTACCATGAAGTTTATATAATGGATGTGTATTTCTCTCCATGACCAAAATATAGCTGTTTCTCTGTCCACTAATAAATGTTCAAAACCTTCATTTGGTTATTTGTAGTCCCAACAAAAATACCCAAGAGATAACAGAGTTTTCTCTATTGTTTTTCAGAATTTTTTTTTTCGCAATAATAAAACTTCATGCTCTTAAAAATATACCAATTTCAAGATATACTGATTCTGATACATAACTTTATTAATTTTAGGGAAACCAGTTTTCTCCAAACCTAAATCGCCAAAGGTCACTATCTGGAAACTCACTGCCCAGTCCAGTCACACAACAACAACAGACCACACAACAGCAGGCCCAAGTTCAGCAACCAAGAGACTCCCGTTTTCAATTTGCTGATAACGCCCAATTTGCTCAAGGTGGTAGTGGAGCCGGGAGTGCTGGAGGAGTATTCTCACCTCAACAGCAGCAGCAGCAAGGCCAGGTTCAAGGAATGTTCCAACAGAATCGTATGATTCAAAGAGTCTCTACAGGTATTCTAGTGAACATAGATCTTCTTTGCTATTATGTATTTAACTCTTTCACTGTTGACTGATTTGAAGGACACATTTATAGTTTGATAGAGAAATGTCTTGTGGCTGTTAAAAGGTTAAGAAAGTACCATACAGAAATCTAAAAAATTTATTAGTTAAAAAAGACATTTTTTATAGTTGTAATCCAAAACATAAAAATGTTTAAATTAAAAAAAAAATGGGCATATAATAATAAGGCAATTTTTTCAATACTGCAGGAAGATGCCCTGTATTTTAGTTGGCAGACCCACCTGTGACCTACATGTTTTGCCACATTTGATGCAAAGAAAAAAAATGTGCACAATAATAAGTTTTAAAATACCTACAGCTAGTAGATATTGTAAATGTATATTATGTACCTGACATCTTTTGAAGAGAAAAATAAATATGTATAAAGAAATAGTTCAATATAGTAACCAGGACAACATAAGTTAAAAAGTAAAGGGGAATTCGTAGAGCTAATCTGCTAAAGACACTTGCTTAGTTTTCTTGTTGATTTTGAACAGTATAAAATTTGTATGCTTTATTTTTTATTTTTTTTTAAAGGTCGTGGCTCACCAAGGGCACCACAGAGCCCGTATGGAACTAGCCCACCTGACCCATTGCTTATCTCCCCTCAGTCTGTTCTCTCCCCTAATGCTGGCATGAGACAATCCCAGCAGCCCTCAGTACAGGTAAGTTCAGGCTGGTTTTACTTTGTCTTTTCCTTTTAGTTCCAGATGTGGACCCCTACAAGAAGACAATGGTGTCCTATAACATATCCATATGTACATTAATTAGTAGCAAAT
Organism: Biomphalaria pfeifferi; assembly: GCA_030265305.1. Lineage (NCBI taxonomy): Eukaryota > Metazoa > Mollusca > Gastropoda > Planorbidae > Biomphalaria > Biomphalaria pfeifferi. Next base: position 2,839,751 of record JASAOG010000069.1, read on the forward strand.
ATTTTTCTGAAATTTACGATGTACAATTTTAGTTTTACTTGTTAGTGTAAGCAACCAATTATAAAGAGGCAAATCTTGTTGTATTTGTGAAGGCAGAAATAGAGTACTTGTAATTTTAATCTCATTTCTTTATTGTCTTATGTTTAATATACAGATTTTGTTAAATATTTAAAAATTTGAGGGCCCACTATCCTAAATCTGGCACTGACTCTCAGTCTTTGTATTGTATTGTTGCTGAGTGTTTTAGTAGTTTCTTTTTTAAACTAGCTTATATTTCTTTGTTATGGATTAATGTTTGATGTATTTATGATGTATTTATACCTATTAAAGCTCTCTTTTATAGATTTAGTGAATTAGCTTTTCATTGTAAACTAAAATATGTATCTGATCTTAAAGCTTTTTTCTTGATTGGATAACAGTTTTTTTTTTAAGTTGTAAAAATCAAAATGTTATCTGGTAACTTCACTAATTTCTTAACATGTTTTTCAAGTATTTCAAACTCATTTGATCCCACAGGTCAGTCCACAGTATAATCAAGTGCCAATATCTTCTGGGTTTGGTGGTCAGCAGGTCAACATGTCCAATGCACCAGTGCCTTTCCAAAGTGCTAGTGGGGCAACTTCATTCAGTAATAATTCCAGCATGGTTCAGTCCACAGCCAGTGGCCTCCATGAGTTCAGCAGTAATTCCAGCATGGCTCAGTCCACAGCTAGTGGCCTTCATGAGTTCAACATGCATGTCATGGACATAAACTTAGAAAGGTCAGCATATAGATACTTCAGTACACATACTAGTTGAGCAGTTTGTCTCATTCTGTCTAGTTCAGAATATACTCAATTCTAGTTGTAATAAAAAAATTAATTGAACACATTTTCTTTTATTGTAATAAAATTTAGTGCTTATGGCACACTCTTTATGATATATAATGTGATTGTCACAGACTTTAAAAAAAAAAAACTTGTGTAAGAACAGCTTATAGAAAAATTAGAAGATATACTTAATTTTGTAAATTTTTAAAAAAGTGAAAACCAGATGGGATTAACTTAAAAAAATAAATACAGAATTAAAAGTAGATATATTTTCTTTCTTTTTTTATATTTTTTTTTAAATTAAAATTTTACTGTGAAAAAAACAAACAACTTATCTTACCATTAATAGTTATCTTTCTTTACTTATGAGTTAAATATCACTATTTTTTTGGACCTGAAATAGAAGTGAATTGGATGAAGTTTAAATTTATCTCTTACATTTATGAAATTAGTTCTAAACTTACAAATGGGTATTTAAGTCCTTGGTAACACAACACCTCTGATCCATTCCTTCATAATTAACAATGTTATAGTTATTAGCTTTGCTTCCACAGAATATTTGATATGTAACTTCTTTACGAAAAAAGTTTCATTGTACCCACAGCAACAAGTCTCTGTCCTCTGAGCTTGGACTAGGTGTGGCTGGATCCTCTACTTCTCAGTATGTCAAACAGGAGCTCAGGAACATTTGCAGTGCCAGGTCGGAGAAACAGCAACAGCAGCAGCAACAACAGCAGCAGCAACAACAGCAGCTCCAGAACATTGACTTTGACAGCTCCTCCAGTGAACTGCCACCTGATATCCTAGAAACAAGTAAGTTCTTGTTTATGGAGGGTAAAACCTTAACCCATTAGATGTTTCTGCAGTTGGAAATGTTTTCCCATTTGTATCCTAAGCCATTGTAGAACGTTTCTAAAATCCCTTATTCAATATATTTGCTTTAAACTTTTTAAAAAAGATTTCTTCTAGTCTCGTTGCAAGCGTGATTACAAATTATTTTGGAGATTACCGATTCTATTTTTAATAAAATCAGGAAGATTTTTGTTGTTTAAATAATTTTTCAAACGAACTGGCCCATAACCACAGTGTATAAGCCCCCGTGTGGGAAAACAGGTACTTTTTAAGCTTTTTTAATATTCTAATGGTATTAAAAGTATATATATTTTTTTTAACTAGACATATCGTTGTATTTTTAAAGTTGTTTGTTTGTTTATATGTATTAGATCTTAAATTTGATTATTATTTTTTTTAAATATTTTTTAGGATTTTTAAAATTTGGAGTTATCCCTCTTTGATTAGGGCCTGGGTAGGGTTTTTCTTAACCGAAAATAGGATCTATTGAGTTAAGAGCTGACTAAAATGAAAACTAAATTTTAGAACATAAATAAATAGAAATAGATATACACACACTAATACAAAACTATTATAAATCAATAAGTAAAAAACCCTTTTCAAGCCTTTAATCTTTGGGGCAGATGATACAAAGATCTTCTGTTTCTGTTGCACACCTTTAATGAAGGTGTCATATGGCCAGCACAATGATCAACTGCCTTAACTTTTACCCCAACAAATGTCAGGTAGCCATTCTAGTTGAATGGACTCAGGGTGCCCTAAAATTCTTTCAAAATACCAAGATTTGAATCTGAGACCCCTTTGTTTGGAAGCCAAGCACTTTACCACTCAGTCACCATGATCCTTATAATTCAATAAGTAAATTCTAAATATTTCATAAATGTATCTATGCATGTAACTTGTCTTGTAATTATTTCTTTAGCTTTTTTACCCTCATTTTTTATTCTCACAATTATTATTATTTTTTTTATTATTTATACAAATTGATTACTAAGCATACAATGATTTTTTCCAGTTAATGACATGTCCAAGGAGCATGGAGGCCCACTGAGTAATACTCTGAGCAATCCAATGGGCAATCCCATGGATGAGCAGGATGTGGTCAATCAGTCTAGACGTGAGGCCAAGCAAAGGTACCAGCAGTTTAGGAAACTCTCCATGCAGCAGGCTGCACCACCTGGTATGTCTGATTACTGGCAATGTCTGAAAATTATAATTAAATATTAAGCTATGATTGTACCACAGGCACATTTTTTTCTTTTTTTTTGTTTGAACTATGATGACCCAGCTGAGATCAACATATTTTTTCACATGGAAGAAACCTTTTGTCTGCTTTGAGGTCCAATAAATGTTAAAACTTATGAAATAATTAGATATGGACTACTGGTCACAAGCTAATTGAGATGCAAGCCATTGGAATCATTTTGTAGGTAGTGTAGTGCTTATTTCCATTACCTCTTTCCAGCAATGACAACTGTATGGAGCAGAGCTGGCAACCCTTAGGTAGCTTGCAGCAAACAGTGTTACAGAGGCAGGCTATGAGACTGTGATGCCACTGAGCCCAAACTGTATCAGCTCTTGCTGTTCATTTTGATAGATCAGCTGCATGGAGGTGGAGGGGGAAAACTGCTGTATAGGCGACATCATTCTGACCATAGCTAATACCCAGGCATTCATTTCATTTCCATGAGATAATCTAGTTGTTTTGTGACTGAATGAGGCCTTAGAACTACATGCAATAGAAAAATAATTATTGAGAAGTTATGCTATAGTAAAAAAAAATAATTCTATTATAATCGTTGGCATTGATATCTCTTTTATCTAACATGATTTACTTTTGACAACTGATTTAGTACCTTGAGGCTTGGATATACATATTTACAGCTATCGGTGCTATTCTTTATTTAGTGATTGACCCTACTGATGAAGCTCAGGTCAAGGCCACAAGTTTATTTAGAAACCAGCTCTTGACCCCTGTACACAACACTTCACCACTGCCTTCGTCCGGCAGTAACCAACAAATGCCCCAGTCCACTGGTGCTGCTAAAACAGATGGCTCATCACAGTTGAATATATTACAGTTGGAATCAAGGGTTGGTATTTAACCTTTTTTTTTTTTTTTACATTACAAATTAGGAATTCACATAGAGCTGCAATTTCTTTGGCTAGGAGATAATGACAATTCTTTAATTTTTAACCTGCTACAATAATCTTTTAATGAGTTAACGTTTGTATACATCTTTTTAAAGAAGAATCAAAACATGATTAGGTAAGACAAGAATTACGTAGAAAATAGATAATTTTTCATTGTCCTAATTTTTTAGTGTTGGCTCGTATAAAATAAAACAATTTAATCATACGTTTGGTGGTTAAGTGGTAAAGTGCTTGGCTTCTGAATGAGGTGTCCTGGGTTCAAATTTGGGTGAAGACTGGGACATCTGAAATTAGTTGGAGAAAAGTAAAGGCGGTTGTTCATTGTGCTGGCCATATTACACCCCCTGCTAACTGCGGATCACAGAAACAGATGACCTTTGCATCATCTACCCCTTAGATTGCAACATCTGACAGGAATACTTTAGTTACAAATTAAAAGATTTAATTTTAATTTAAATCAATTCTCAAGTTGTTTTTTTCTTTTTTGAAATTTGAAATTCATAGAGGTAATACAGAAAGCTCATATCTAATTTATTTCCACTTCAGGTTAGGTTCTTGATTAAATACTAAAAAGTTTAATCTATCCTTACTAGGGGACTCAAAGCAAAGTTATTTTAGTCTTTAAATCAAAACCGATGGACTTCATTTATAGTGTAATTTATGATTTTCATTACGTTTGATACAAAAATCCAAAGAAACTTTAAAAAAATATATAATGTTCAAGCAAAAAAACAACAACATATCAATGCATGCTTCAAGTTACTAGATCTTTACATTTCTGGAAAATCTAGAGTTCCTTAAAATAATTTGTGTGTATGTGCTGTCCCTACAATTTTATTATGCTGCAAACCTCAAAAAGAAGTTAACTTTTGGTAACCTGCCTTGGCTAACTACACACTTGCCTCTGTTATTCGCATATTCTTATAGGAGACCCATTCTTTTTTATTTTTTTTATTTGGCATGAGAACCTCCAGTGCAAAAAAAGTTTCATTATATTTGTCTTAACATTTAATGTTTTTCTTTGTTCTTGTTCTAGACTCCCATTGATGACTTGAGACCCATTGACAACAAAAACAGTCTACTTTGTCAGCTTCTATCAGAATAAGAGCTTCTAGAATTCATTTCTCACCTAAGAATTCTTAAAGAAGGGCTCCAAGACCAATGCTCAAATCAAGTCTCATTGACATCTTCATCTGTAGGCTCTCTCAGAGATGCCAACTCTAAAAACATTTATAGGTGACTAAAACAGTGCTGAAAGACATTCTTATAATCTTCAGAGTTAAGAAAAAAATGTGTGATTGATGGATATTCCTTAAATTAACCATGACCTAATGGGTCGGTGGAATTAAAAATGTTTTCCACTTAACGCAAGGTCAAATGCATGAACTTTCTTACATATGGATACATGGATGCTCTACACTCATAGACATAAACAATTATGAATGACTTTGTTTACATAACCATTGAACACATGGACAAAGAATCTGAAAAACGTATTACATTACCATAAACACATGGGCCCATAAAGGAATTTTCTTACACACTCCCATGTGACTATTAAACATATCCAGAAAGCTCAGGGAAATTTCAATGAAGAAAACAAATGTATCATTAAAAGCCATTGGGCCAAAATGATTGCATAATGCATTCTTCTTATTTTTTTCTGTTAAAAATGTTTCCGTTTATCTGATGACTTGAAATGAAAGTAATTAATATAATCTTCTATAATACTAACACTGATTCATAAAGATAATTATTATTAATATATTAATGTTCTTTTTTTTCCATCTATTCAAAGTTGTGACATAAATTTGCCTTTTTCATTTAAAGTTGGTAAGCATTCGGGAATGTGTGATGTTGACTTTCAGTCTTATAGTTGTTATGCTATCAAGCAGTCAGATTTTACAGCAGTTAGTGAGAGATCATCATTTTAAAATAAAACTACAGAGATCCAATTTTCACTTATTTCTTTCCTTATAGACTTCCAAAATGTCAATTTGTTTACTAGTGTTAACTAGAAAAACAAAACATTTTTGCTCCAATTTGATCCCTTTTGCACATAGTCAAACATTAAATTTAGGCAAATAAAGTATCTGATTTTCCGATCACAAAAAAAAATGGATTAAAATTAGATGGACAAATAGATCTAGCAAGATAAGATATATAGACTGTGATTTAATTGTATTTACTCAACAGATTACATTACATAATACTCTCTACATATGTATGCTGTATAAACTCTTTATGTCTTATACTGAAAATTTGTTGATATACAATGATATGTTTTGTGAATAAAGTTGGAAATGTAGTATTAATGAAATCTTGTGTAAAATAACAAAATGCTGGCAGATTAAGAAAAATATATTCATTCATTCAAATGTATAAATTGTTGAGACATTAACATTTTTTTTAACTTTGATCAGTGTGTGATTGTAGTTAAAAACGTTGGGTGTCACAAGTATATTTGTAATGTTGTCTTAAAGATTCACGGAACACTTTTATTATACCTTGGGTGCAGAATCATAAATTGCACCCAAATATATATCTATATATATAGCGTGTATAAGTAGTGTACATGTTTTATTTTATTATTAATGGCTTCCTCTTGTGAGATGTATAGCCTCAATTATTGTGTTTATGCTGTCAAATAGTGGAGATTTAAATGATAAATTTTTGAAGAATGCTGTGATATGTGGTCTTCTAAAACTTTCTGTCTAAATGAATTCAATAAAGTGTAGACAGAAATGTATACCTCCCCTTCCCCAAGATTTCTAGCAACTATCATCACAATTAAATGTCTTTTAAAAATCATTTTCTTATAGTCCAACATTGCTAGTTTTTTTTTTTTTTTTTTTTAGAGCAAAAGTCACTGAAAAAACAACAACTTTGAAATAGCTCTTCTGTATTATAGATGTTAAAGCATAATATAAAATTTGAAAATCTGTTTTCATTTTTAGAATTTCTTTTTTGCTGTATATGCTGATTTTATTTAGAACATTTAAGTTGTTTGGCTTGTACATTTCATGCCTGCTGATTTGAATGTATTTGTATGAGCTAGTTGATTTGATTCTATGTGTGAGAGTAAATTGACATGATGAGCTTTTGAGGAGAGTTTATAATTTATTTTATGATCTTCTTCTCATAACACTTACATCCCTGACTTCTAATGCTCGCCATAAATGTGCTACAATAAACTTTCCGCATCCTAATGAAACATGTTCATCATTTAGAACTCAATGTACATTGGATTGTTCCATGTCTGAAAGATTTGTTGAGATCCATTTTTACAAATGCTTCTTATGGAATATTTGAGGTTTAAGAAACAAACTTAAGAATTCTATTGAAAATATAAGAAAAGATTTGTTCAGAGATAAACACTAAATGTGAAATATAATTTAGACAAAAGAGATTAATACTAATAGTGTAGAGCTTTAGAAATATAAAATAATCACAAAAGTAAATGGAAAAAAAAAATGCCTCAGTTGTAAACAAAGTTATGTTCACAAACATGATACAATGTAGATGGAAGGTTTCTATATCATGTAAAAATTATCAAACATTGTATTCAAACAATAACTATTGACCATTTCAAAAATAATTAAAATTAATGATATTCAAACAAGCAACACCAGTCTTAAAACTAAAATGCTGTCATTTTAAATGTTTCAATTCTCTATGGTGTAATGCAGAGTGATTTTTTTAAACTTTATAGATGCAACAATGAATGCTTAGATAAAATCTAGACTTAAAACTCCATATCAATAGATCATTGTATAATTTAAACAAATCGAGTTCAATACAAAATGGAGATAAGCATGATTTTGTTGGACTACTATCACCTTCTTTTTGCAAAATCTATTTTTTCTTTTATGACAGCTGCTATGTACATGTTCCTTTAATTAACAATTTGTGATATGCTTAAAAACAGTATTTTATTACAAGAAATTCTTTATATTTAATAACTAGGGCAACTTGTTATTTCAAAAAGTCATTTTTTTAGTGATCAACTTTTTTTTTTTTAATCTTATTCTGTATAATAACAAAAACACAATTCTTAAAAAGGCCACTGAAATAAAAAATTTGGTTGGAAAATTGAACAATTCTAAAAGTCTTTTTTTTTTTGCTTGAAATATATTTCTACAAAATTTTGAAATGATCCGTTGAATTAGATTTTTAAAGTAAAACTGAATGCAAGCTTATACGACTTGAGAAAAAACATGATTAAATCAAAACAAACAAAAATTTTTTAGAATATTAAAATAAAAAAAATAAAAAATGTTTACATTGCTAAATGAAAAAAAGTTTAGAAGGGAAGGGAAATATAGATCTACATTGTTGATATAAGTACATATTCAATATGCATAAAAAATTCATATTTTCTATTTTCTCTATTAATACTCGAAAATGTCATTTTACCTTTTTCTTTCTCAAATAGACATTTATATATTATTTTATTATTGACATTTGTAGAGATTAATTTATAAATAAAATAAAATACAAATAAAATCTTGGTCACACCCTAACATACAATTTGTCCAACTTTTGTATAATTTAAACTGTTTTTATGGACTAGAAACATATTGAAAGAATTTAAATAAAAATCTTTATTTTTTTTAATCAGGATTAACTTCTCTGGGATGATTTGTCTTGTGCCTTGTCTGTCTTGAATCTTGATGTTACAATTTTTTTATTAGAAAAAGTTTTTTTTCTTTATATATAAAAATATTTAGTAAATTGAGATTCATTTCATATAGTTAAGAGTTTGAATCTTACGAAATTTACTGTACATACTTATTTTTTTCATAGGAAAAAAAATGATTTAAATATCAAATGATATTGGCATTGGTTTTAAGCAATCATATAAAATTTACAACAGAAAAAAAAAATAGTTTTATTTAAGCATTGAAAAATAAATCATCATCATCATAATCTTATTGACTATACTAAAGTTTTATTTTCTTGCAAAGTTTTTACATCTTAGGTAGTGAGTTCATATTTTTCCAGCCACAATCCAGTATTGTTTAAAAATGTTAAGTCGGATTTGTATCGCTGACTGTAAATAAGAATCCTATTTGAAAATAAAATATTGAATTAGTTAAATAACTTTACATATACAACGTTATAAACTTTTTTTTTTGTTGTTGTTGTTGTTTCTATATGCCTTTAATAAATAAGAAAAATCCTCTACTTCTTTCAAGGATAGAAGCACTTTTTTCATTCATATAGTTACTAAAAATGTTTCTGAGTAATCTCCCTTTTTAAAATTCCATTAATCTTCTTACTTGAAATAATTTGGTCCTTATTAAAATTGAAACTTGGGGTTGTCATTAAAGAGTCACACTTTCACTATTTGATTATCAAAGCATTTGATTGACAATTCATTCATAGTCTCACTAACTTGGTGAAAATGTCTAACATTTGAAATGAATGTTTTGTTATTCTTTTCATATCAGCATTCATGGCAGAAGTAGTAAGTCACAAAGTTAGCAAGTACTAGTGTCTTAATATTAAAAAAGGCAAACAAACAATATATAGATACCACAAGAATTGAGTCACAAGTACTAAATCTCAGCTTTCCTTTCTTTTCACTCTCATCTTTAGCCTGGATTAATTTACTTCATTAGCTTTTACTTTCTTTGTACATCAGGTTTATGTATGAATTTATCATGATTTTTACATATTCATTCTAAAAAAACAAGATCACCTAAAACTGGGGAAAAAATGTTTTACATACAAGAGGGAGGAATTAGCGACACTGTGGTGTAGATAGGTGATTCCTGTAAATATGATTGGATGTTAAGAATGTGAACAAGAGTGAAAGAGGTTTGTGACACAGATAGACACAGATTGATGAAAGTAAAGCTTCAATGGAATGTCAAAGTGTACAAAGACATACTTTGTTGGTGTATGATTTTATGATGGTAACATTTTGCTTAATGTTTTAAGTTTTTGTAGTGGAAAACTTTTGGTTCATATTAGCATATGTAGTCATTTTGTTTTTATTTTGAATTGGGCTATATACTATGTCATTATCACAGAATACATTGTGTGTGTGTGTGTGCTGTCAAAATACTAACCCATGACAAATGTTATAATTGTGATTCCAATTCTTTTGGCGATAAATAAATGTGTTGTAGATAATACTTTAATAAATGTGTTGTAGATAATACAGTACCTATTTGGATACTTTGTCTTTTTTTTTTAAGTATAGATCTATGTTAACTTATATATTTTGATTGATTGATTCAGGTCTGCCTTTTTTTTTTCATCTTGATGGTCTGAACTTTGCTGGACAATAAATAAGGCAGTACTGTTTCCTGCTAATCATTAGTATGGTTGCTCCCCCCCCCCCCCCCCTTGCTAAATTATAAGTCATGTTGACTCTGGGGCTCTTTCTATTAGATCTATAGAACCACCTATTGTTTGAACTTATAGGTTAAACGTGTGACCTCTGACCTAACTAATGGAAGTAAAACTGCTAATGTAATATATTTGGCTCTGTGCGTGATTCTCTTTTGGTAATAATGTCTGCTCTGCGAATATTGCAGCATCACAATGAAAAATTCCACATGACTGTTATTACTTATTTTTGTCCATAATATTCTGTCTTCAATGTGTACAGCAGTCGTGACATTGTTTTTAATTCATCAACATACATTTTCATTGTTTTTGTTTGTTCATTTTTATTTTGATTTGACTTTCCCTTAAAATCTGGCCAACTCAGCTGTAACTTGGTGGACTGGTTGGCTAATATTGTTGTACTCTATTTGGGAAGGCAATAAAAAAAACTAACTTCATAAAATAAAACTTTGCTGATAGTTTTATTAATTTTTAATTACAGTACTTTATAATATCATCACTCATAACTTTGTTCTGGCCAATCCTGAATGCCAGTGTGGACAGTTACTTCTAAATTTTCAACACCTTTGCTGGATAGGAAAAAAGTTTTTATTTGTTTAGGTTCAATTAAAGAGGCACAAGGTAGTGTCCGTTGTAAATGCTTCATAGACTGGCTCAGGTCTCAGCATAGAAGAGAACACCTTTCAGCAAATAACTTTTAAAGAAACACCTGGAGAACTCTAATTGTCATCATTAGAGCTGAGTCTTTTGTCTTTTTGGAACTCTAGGCCTAAGGATGCTTGTCTCCATCTGCCTGTAAATATCTGTCTAGGAAAGATTTAAGCAGATGTAAATTATTACACCCCTATTACCAATGGCTCATATCCCAAGGTGCTCGAATAACAAGCGAGGCCAATGGCTGAGCATATCAGGGAAACTCGCCCTCATTCCTTCTCAGTATCACATTAGCCAAGCAGTTGTCTTCCATAAAAAAGTCCTTTGAGGAACGGTATGAAGTGGAAATTTACATGTTTGTTTGGGATTTCTTCCATCCCTGCCAATGCAATGGACTCGGTCCTTAGGCACCCCAACAGTTTTTTTTTTGCTTCCCTATTGGCCTAATTGTCTTCTCTAACCACCATTTCCACCCAAGCGCACGGTGAGGTTGACAAGCACTGCTTGGCCTTAAGAACTCTTACAAAAGTGGTGGGACGCACACATTAAAGACCAAAATGAAAGCTAGCACCAAATACAGAAGATAGGAAAAAAAAATGTGAACTTGAATTGATCCCTAGTTAGTCTGTATTGGATGTGGCAAAATATGTTGGTCTCATCTGGATCTGAAAATCACACTTTTCCTGAAACTTAATTAAATGCCAAGCCTAAAAGTCAGCAAAAATACCATTCAAAATTTCTTCCTCCACAATCCATGTGTTGAAATGATCTGGTAGATGATTTTAAGACAAGAGTGGTTTGATGGAGAGCCAATCTTTTATTCCTGGCCCCTGAGAAAGAAAATACTTTTTTTCTCAATAGTTTCTGGCTCAACTCTTTTTTTTTTTTGGAGGTGCTAAAACAAAGAATAGCTCAAATAACAGAACAACAAACAAATTGGCTTCCTTTTCTAGACAAAAGAAAGTGCAGTTCTGGTTTGCATACTTGCTGAGACAGTTATAGAAACTTTTCAAAATATTCTATTGTTTATCCATATGGAAACTTGGTAAACCAAAAAAAATGCAGAACACAATTTTTCATGTTTTTTTTTAAATTTATTATTTATTTAATGGCAACATAGATAAGAAAGTCAACATGTTTAAAACAAAATATTAACAATAAAACAGTTTTATTGAAAACCAAAAATTAACTTTTTTCCAGCTAAGTTTTGGGGGCGTCGTGGCTGAGGGGTAAAGCGCTTGGCTTTCAAACCTGGAATTTTTTATTTTGAGATCTTTTAGGCATCTATGATTCCACATTACGTGGTATGTGACATTAGTGAAAAGTAAATACAGCTGGTCCTTGTGCTGGCCACATGACCCTCCTCATAAACCATGTGCCACAGAAACAGATGACCTTTAATCATCTTCCGTATAGACCGCATGGGGAACTATACTTTTTTGTAACTTGTAGATAAAAATAAATTTTATAAAACATTGTTTAGTGGATACTGGTACAAGAAAAAAAAAGATTCGGTTGTTATGTAATATTAAAAGTATCAATCAGGTCTCAAGAAGAACTAATTAGTCTCCTATCAGCAATGTGTTATGGAAGCTGTTCAAGGAAAACAAAATGTTGGATTCCATCTGCTTTAAAAGGTTGACACATTAAATGAATTGTTTTCAATATGTGCTTAACAGCAGAAGAGCTACAAAAACTTATTGTATAGAAAATACCATAGACATATATATATAGGAAATCCTGCAGGACCAAAGAAAAAAGGCAGGATGTTTGGGCCAAAAGGCCTTCATCAACAAAGACATTTTTTGTTAACTTATCTGACTGTAAGTTACTCTACTTATCTTATGACTTTTATGCATCTGCTATCTAGCATATTGACAGGAGTCCCATTCTCGCTCGGGGAGGGGGGGTTGGAGGGGGGCACAGTTCAATTACTGCCACAACTCTCATTATTGCAAGGGTTATCTCCCATTAGCTTAGTTCATTTTCCATATAAAACTAAATAAATTAATTACAACTAATTTATAAACAAATTTTTTTAAAATTCATGGGCTGTCATCGACAAGGAATAATTGTTTCAACTTGATCTGAGAAATAATGTGTACAAGATTTTGCCCAGACAGACAGACAAACTGAGTGAGTTGATATAAGCTTGGTAATAAATAGAAACTCACAACTGAATGAGATAATAAAGATGACAATATGAAGTACAATGTGTCTAATTTACAAGTTCTAAAGACTCACATTATAACATCAAGTAAAATGAATTTAATAGTTGTAGCTGTATTCTATCAAACATAAAGGTATGGTCAATATGGTAACACTGCTATCAATACATAAACAAGATGAAACAGAAAGTAGTTTAGAGCATAATGCATGGTCCCCAGACATAATGCATTAATTCAAACTCTTAACTTTTGATGTGTTTCAATTACATGGTCCCCAAACATAATGCATTGATTCAGACTCTTAACTTTGATGTGATTTAATAAAATAACAACAATGAACTAAAAAAAAAGTTAAAAGACATTTCATGGTCAGTGTCACTGAAATAAAAAAAATGTTTTGAATTGAGCTGCAATATTTATGAACTAACTGATACACTAAAAATATTTACACACAAAAAAATATGGATCAAAGCATGTTTGTGGTTTGAGAATAGTTTGTGGCTTGAGAATATGCTCCTCTTGAAATAAGAACATGATTTTTTTAAATATAGAAAAAAGACCACCTAAGATTTAGTTGTTTGTGCAAAGACATTAAATGTAAATTCTAGTAAATATTTAGATTGAGCTGTAATTTATAAGACAAGATTTTTAAATAGTTTATGATGAACAATCCACTGAAAAGCAAACTAACTGATTATAGAAAAATGTAAATGACAAAATTCTTTCATTTTGTCCTAAAGAATAACAGAATCTAGAGGATTTATCTTGATTCAGGCAGTTTAATTTAGCCTGTGAAAGTTTTTAGAAAATATATGGACCAGTGTTTGATGATACCAGAAGGCAGATACACATGATCAAGGAGCAATACCAGCTCTAGAACCTTTCTATAGTGCCACAATTTTAAATAAATTATGCTAGGATGGTCAGGTTGGAAGAATGTCAAAGAATAAAGAGGTGCCGGTAATTGGGTAGTACCATCAAAAAAAAAAAAAAAAAAAAGATTGTAGTCTCAAGAGATGACTATGAATAAGATGACCCAATGAATAGTTGTATTTAATGTTTAAAATATCAAAGGTTTATTTATATATAACAGTCCCATTCATTTCATTTTTGGTGGGCTAAATATTTAGAATTACTTAGTTGTAATACAAACATAGGCAAAATCTTTATTAGTAATAAAAAGTGAAACAGAGCAATATCAACTATAAGATTCTCTACCCGATGAGAACCTCAGGCTTTCAAATGTGTTTGGTCCTGAAATTAAAAAAAAATGTAACTTTGACATTTCAATGACAATATCAAAATTGTACATGAACACCAATGGCTATCAGTCTGATTCTAAGCAAAGTAAAATTTAATTAACATAACTTGTCGCATGTTAAAAATTAATTTGTCAAATGTAAAGGGTTTTTCAAATCAAATCAATACAAAATTTTCTACAACCTAATCAGCACAATCTAATTCCTTTCAATCTCGTAATTTGTCGTAAATAGAAACAAAATATTTTTATGCTTTTGTTTTACAGACATTTTCTTAAAACTTTAAGACCCTCATTTAGGTAAAAGTAATTTCAAGTTTAAAAAAAAACAACAAACCTAGATATAAATTTTAAACTGAAAATGGCACATTTTGGAAGGATATAGTGTTTAGATTTAGTCTAGATTCTACTTTTCTACATGTGCAAAAAATAAATGTATAGTGGCTCAAAATATGAATGCTCAAATCTATATATGTCACAAAGTGTTAAACCTCTGACCTATAAATATAAGAGAAAAACTGTCTATGTGCTATAGTTTATACACATTTAAAAAATTACGCAATACAGTTTAACAGGGAAAATATGTGTTATAAAACTGGTTTTAAACATTAGAAAATTTTTAATTTTCTATTTTATGTAAACCTAAATCACAGATAATACAAAAAACAGCTTGAGATGATACTGTTGATTAGCGGGGTCGGAGGTCAAAGCCCAGAAGATTGTCAGCTATGATGTCGCTCAGAGACAGAAGTGTGAACGGCCTGTGCTTGCAGATCTCTTCCGCATGAGGGATGGAGTTGGTGATCCAGAAGTTAGAGAAGGGAGGATCACATTTAATGAAGTTCTTCCAGGACTGGTTGGGAAACACTGGGTGGGTGACATAAGCGCTCACAGATTTGGCCCCTTGCTTGATAAGAACCTGGCCAAGAAGAGAATAAGAATAAGCATAAGTTTACAAAAAGAAAACAAAATCTTAATAAAATACTCAGAAAATTACAAAGATAAAGGCACATTTCTTATTCCATATGCTAGAACAAATTCCTACAAGTGCTCCTTTTTCTCTAGTGCCATTAGAGAATAGAATGTGTTGCCTAAATCAGTCAGGAAAATATAATGATTTAGCAGAGTTTAAGTCATTGATTAACATGAATGAATAAATTGACACATAAAATGCATAAGACATAATTATCTTCTTTTTTGAAGTAATGTCTGTAATCTAAAAGATAAGATAAGCATGTTTAAGAATTTGTGAAGCCAAAGTAGAGTAGTTCATTTAATATAGTTGTATAAGTCTCAAACATTCTTTTTATTATAGATTATAAACTCCAACTGCAATTATACATTGGATTGTTGTAATGGTGGTCCCTGCTCACTATCATCCCCTGACGCCCCAAGCAGGTTTTTGTTAGGATTTAATATTCTTCATATCCGAGGGACTGTCTGAATTTTTTTTATTATCACAGGAGGCAGGCAGCAATTTAAACTCAGACCATCTTATTGTCAGACCAAATTGGTTATAACTTGACAAATAGTCATCCCATATATTTTGGAATACTAGTGATGTTGATCACCTTCTTTAGGCCAAATCACAAAGCTGCCAACTCTAAGACCAATAAATTGTATGCCCTGTCTTCATAAAGCTATTTTAGTGACTTAAGGCATGCGTATCCAAGAAAATTGAGCAAACTGAAATCTGATGAAACACTGTCACACAATTTTTTTCTGTTCCAATATGCTTCTATTTCTCTTATGCTTTCTATATCATCTCTAACATCTACTGCCATACTGTTGTTTTCATGTAGTGTTGAGAGTTGACAAAGTATCACATGACCCAGTCACATGCACAACCCAAACAACAACAGCATTTTAGATCAAGGCCAACTTAATGTTTCTTTGGTCAACTTAAAATAGTTCCACAAAATCAGAATAAAAGCAAAACAGATCAAATTAAAAACAAAACAAATGGAAAAAAAAAAAGGAGGAGAGATGAGTGATGGGAGCAGGGGAGAATGAAGGAGGGAAGCACTTCTCAAATGGTGAGCTTCTTAGAACCCTTTGAATGATCAGTAACAAAATAATTTTTTAATCAAGGAAATCTTTTTTCTAGCTAAAGCCTAAAAAAAAAAAAAAAAAAAAAAACAATAATAAATTATTTTTTTTTAATATAAATGTATTATTTGAAAAAAAAAGACACAAACAAGAAAACACAATTTCTTCTATGAAAATTAGGTTTATGTGAAGCAATGAGAATTGGACACTGACTGCAGAACTAGAGAGGAAAATCCTAGCAATGGAATTGAGATGCTACAGAAAGATCCTAGGTACCATTGACAAAGACAGCATCACAAAAGAAGATATTAAAGACAGGATTAGTACAGCGATGTGACCCCATGATGACTGGTTAAAAAAAAAACACAAACTAAACCTCTGTGGCCATATCAAAAGGTCCTCAAGGAAAAAAGAAGAGGAAGACAGAGAAAGCGATGGAAAGACAACATGGATGGGCCTGCCATTGAAAGAGATTTTACCCAAGGCAAAAGACAGAAAGGAATGTAGAAAAATCTTTTGTGGTGCCCCAACAGTCCAACAGACTAAGGGATAGGTGAAGGTGAAGCTATATGTTAAGATTATTAAAGTATAATGTTCCTTACTTTGGCACATTCTATCAAAGTGCCACCTGACTGTACCAGATCATCAATGATGACAACATGCCTGCGATTTGGATTCCCTGAAACACACAATTAACAAATACATCATTACTAAATAAACATTTTTATTACATTACTAAAATAGATTATTAGTATTTTTTTAATGTGATATCTAAAAAAAAATATGTGATAAAAAACAGCTCATTGAAGCTGTCCAATTTGGCTCCTTTGAGCTGTCCTTATTGGAGATATCTACTTGTGAGAGCAACAAAAGAGAATCCATTTTGTATGTTAAGACATTTGTCTTCTTTCTCATTCTTCCTCCCCCCTCCCCCATAAATGAAAATCACAAAGCAGACAAAGTGTCAGAAGCAGGAGCAAGCAGAAAGACTAGCTATCTACAGCATTTTAAAGTCTATGTTAAGTAGCAATTTAAAAACAAAACAAGCCTTAGGAAAAAGACTGAACTATCTCCAGAGAAATGACCCTGCCCAATAAACTAGACAATATTAAATTCCTCCACTGGTTGGCATCAGACATAATTTCCTAATGAAATGAAACAGGACACACCATTTTAATTTTCATTAAAAAAAATAAATAACGCAAACACTTCTACCCCACAGAAAATGGTGCTCAAACCTTTATGAAACTGTTAAACATCTTCTTTAAGAAAGTCCCAACTTAACCCAGACTGATCCTATTAATAAAAATAATAATATTAATCTTTATTGTCCGTATGGAAATTTGTCTTACAATTTGTGCATTACACCAAACAAAAAAAAAAACATTATAACTATAAGAAACCAAAACGTATATTCACACCAGACTCACTCATAATTTACATGTGACAAAGTTTATATCAGATAGTTCCTATTTAATGATTTGATTGCCAGGGGAACTTTGTCTTTGCTATCGGTGTCTTGTATCTCTTTTGTAATGGTAAAATCACAAAATCCTGACACAAAGGGTGATTCTTTATTTCTAGGATCTTGTTAGCTTTTTTATAGATGTTAGTCTCAAACAGCTGCCCGAATGGGGTTTGTTTTTTGCCAATGATTTTACCAGCAGCATTTAGGATTCTATAAAGTTTATTTTTATTTTTAATGCTCAGATTGCTATACCAGGCAGTGATATTGAAACTTAAAATATTGCAGATGTGAGCGTGATAAAATATAGCCAAGGCCTTTTGGCTAACATTAAACGAGGACAGTTTTCTTAGTAATAATAATCTTTGCTGCCCTTTTTTGTTGATATAATCAGTATTTGCAGTAAAATTTAGTTTATTGTCTATTACTTTAGCAACACAATATAACCAACATCCTGTATGGCAGTGATGGGCAGCTGAGATGAAATGTATGCTATTTCTCGATGTCACATACTGAAATGGGGGCACAGTGGATGAGTGGTTTAGTGCTTGGCTTCCGAACCTGGGGTCCTCGGTTTGAATCTCGGTGAAGACCAGGATTTGAATTTCTGAACCTTTAAGGGACTCCTGAGTCCACCCAACTCTAATGGGTACCTCAATTTAGTTGGGGAAAGTTGGTAATTGTACTGGCCACATGACACCCTGCTCGTTAACTGTTGGCCAAATAAGCAGATGACCTTAACCATTAACATCATTTGCCCTATAGATCACAACATACAAAAGGGGAACTTTACTTTATGTACTGAAAACGAGCCTACAGCTCTACAACAAAAATTTTCCTAGAAAAGGAAGTCAAGACTATAAAAAAACAGCCTACATTTTTTGTAAACTATGATGTATTAAATCTCATCCTTCCGCTCCTATAACATAATGTAACCTCACACTGCCATCTTAAAATAGAAATATCTGTGGTGCTACCTTGTTCATTACACCTTGGACATTAGTGAACAGAAAAAAAAGGTGACTTGCTAACAATCTTTCATTAGGGACTTAAGAGTTCATGGAATGGAAAGATAGGCAGAATATGAGGGCATTACTCATTTCCTTTTACTGACCATCTTTAATAGTGACGATTCTTTTGTTTCCTTCGACACGCTTCTTGGCGCAGACTATCAAACGTTCATCGTCAGGAAAATAGGAATGAAACCTTTTGTATGCGCCATCATCTGGGAAGGCCAGTGAAAGTTTGTCTTTGTGAGGGTGAGTACTAAGCACCCTCTGCAACAATGGAATTGCTGTCTCGAGCCTGAAATATCAAAATTTTATAATCTTATTAATTTTAATTTAATGTTTCCTAGGATCCAATCATTGGCAGTGAACTACAGAAACAAGTCCACTTCACAGGTTTTATTTTTATTGAACCATTCAGGGACAGCGATGTATGTTATTATTCACTCACTCTGTGGTATCTACAACAGTATTCAAAATTTTATATGGCCTCCTTCAGTTAAGAAACAACTATGTATCATCTTATGGAAATGAGATGAATGCCTCTGCATTTTCTGTGGTTGGAAAGATGTTGCCCACACATCAGTTCCCCCATCTCCACACAACTGATGTATCCTAAGGTGCAACAAGTGCCGATATAGTTTGAGGCCAGCAGCATCGCAGGCTCTGCCAGGGTGTAGCACTGAGTGCTGCAAACTGCCCATCTCAATTGTTTCATTCTCAAACCTAATGAACCAATAATCCTGAGTATTTTCTACTAGGAAAGGAAAGAGCTGCCAATGCCTGATCTTTATTGCTTATCATTATCTACTTTCAAACTTCCTACCTTTAAATTCTGTAAAGATCTCATTAAATTTTTGTTTTATTATGAGATTAATACATTCCTTCAGAAATTAGCATGATTAATTCCTAGTCAAAACCTACTGAAGACAGCAGGGGATGGAAGCGGTGGGGGAAGGTCTAAATTGAGGCCATTGTCAAGACAGAAGCACATACTACATAAAGAGGCAGCCATCCATTTTAACTAACTAAATGTCATTAGTGCTTTATGAGTCGGAAAAGCAGAAGCCTCATTATGTAGTGGCAGTATCTGAGAACTACTGCTAACTGATGATTTTTAAAAAATGAAGCACTAAAAGAAAAGGAATTCTCTGAAGTCATTTTTTTTAAAGCACTAAAAAAATGATCTGAGCTCAGGTTTTAAAAAAAAATCAAGTATTAAAAAAATAGAATTATCAGAGGTCATTTTTTTTTTAATGAAGTGCAAAAAAATTGTCATAGTTTCATTCCAATTAAAATGAATTACAAAAAAAAATAAAAATAAATGAAGAGTGCTCTACCTTGGTATGACATTATCAGAGAAATAAAACCTCTCCTGTAGTGCATGAATGTCATAGATAATGATTTGGGCAGGTCCTTGAGCACTAAGTGGTATGGATGACAACAGAGTGGCCAGGGTCTTAGGAAACAAGTTTTAAAAAAATTGAATAAATCTTATAGAAGAGTATAATCTTTTATCAATAGATACTACAAGGCCTCAAAAAATGACTAAAATACTAAAAACAAAGTACATATGCTGTAGTAATTTATTATAATATTGTAATACAATTCTCCCAGCAGACAAAAACTGCATCTGCTTTAGATGTGGTAACCATGTAAAGCACAGCTGGGTCTTTGGCGATTTTCCATAATTAAAGGACTTAAGACAATGCCTAACTGTCAGAACAAGGATTAAAAAGTAGCTTTTTTAAAGACACTTTTAAAATGTCTTGACTCTATCATTGGTCTTGAATAACTGACATGTCGGCATAGTCTGATCTCATTAGGACATTCCCACAATGCACCTTATACATTTCACTTCATTTCACCTCATGGTTGTTTTATGCATTTTAGTTGTCACATCAGGAAGATTATTACATCCTAGCCCAAACCTACCACAAAACAATGACAGATGGTAGTGGGACCAATCAGACAAGTCTAGAGAGCATACCACACGACCAGGAAACATCCCAACATAGCAGCTATCCCCTATTGAAACTTAAAATATGTTAATTAAAATTAAGCCCATAAGCTTCAGTGCGAAACTATCCCCCACACTCAGTGATGCAGATATATTTCTTATTAATAAAGTATTTGATATTTTCTTTTTCATTCCATTTTTTGTTAAACATATATATAGTTCGTACATCGTGGTTCAATGATGACCACTTTATCATCCAGGGGGATGAGGGCTTTGCACTGGAATGTTCAGCAGCACACTGGGCAGGTTATTCCAGCTGGAGCTAGTGTCGTTTGCATTGCTTTTCTTTTCTGGCGTTTTTCTTCTGCCAACGTTGTTCTTTTTTCCTCAGCAACCTGTGCGCCAGTTTTCACAGCGCGACGCCATGATGCTCTGTCATGTGCCTCTGTCTCCCAGGTGCCTGGGTCTATGCTGAACTCCTTCAGAGAAGCTTTGAGGGTGTCCCTGAAGCGCTTTCTTTGACCACCTTGCGAGCACTTTCCTTCGCTTAATTGGCCATACAAGAGTCATTTAGGGATGCGGTGGTCTTCCATTCTGTAGACGTGACCTGCCCATTGCAGATAGGACTGCATTAGGATTGTGTGGATGCTTTGCAGACACGCTCTTTGAAGGACTTCTTTCTGTTTCTGGTATTTTGTCTTGCCATTTAACATTTAGTATTTTTCTCAGACATGTCGTGTGGAAGTGGTTTAGTTTCTTTGCATGTTTACTGTACAATATCATGTTTCTGAGGTATAGAGCAATGTAGGGAGGATGACGTCTCTATTGACCCCTAGATTTGTGTTTGTGGTGATACCACGTCTGTTCCAGACATTTGTAGACAGTCTGCCACAGGATGCACTGGCCTTGGTGATACGCAGGTCGATTTCACTATCGATTATTCCATTTCTGGAGAGTGTGCTGCCAAGGTATGTGAATTTGTCCACTGCATTTATATCATGTCCATTTATAGTGATGCTTGGATCTGAGTAGGCTTTCCCAGGAGCAGGTAGATGTAAGACTTCAGTCTTGTTCGTAGTGATGGTAAGGCCAAAGTCTAAGCATGCTCTTGAGAAGTCACTGACGATGCTCTGCAGATCGTTTTCAGAGCAGGCATTTAGGACACAGTCGTCAGCAAATAGCAAGTTTCTGATTACTGCTGCATTTGTTTTTGATTTTGCTTTAAGCCGCCTCGGGTTGAATAGGCCACCATCAAATCTGTATGATATATTTATCCCACTGTTTTCTCTATTTGTGAATGCATCTGTCTGCATAGCGTAGAACATAATACTGAACGATGTAGGTGCTAGGACACAGCCTTATTTTACCCTGTTAGATACTTCGAAGGGCTCTGATGGTTCTCCACTTTCTTGGACACGAGCCTTCATGCCATCATGAAATAGTCTCACCATGGTTATGAATTTTTGTGGACAGCCATACTTCTCTACTAACAGTGTCGAATGCCTTTGTTAAGTCGACATATATTGAGAACAGGTCAGCATTTTGTTCTTGGCATTTTTCCTGGAGCTGTCTTGCTGCAAAGATCATGTCAATGGTTCCACGCTCTTTTCTGAAGCCGCACTGGCTTTCTGGTAGTAGACCATATTCTATATGTTGCATGAGCCAATTTAATAGGATGCGTGCAAGGATTTTCCCACAATAGAGAGAAGAGATATTCCTCTGTGGTTGTCGCAGATCTGGCGGTTTCCTTTTCGCTTGTATAAATGAACAATTGTGGCATCTTTTAAGTCTGGTGGTATTGACTCTTTTCCCCACATAATTAAGAAGAGCTTATGAAGTCTTTCAATCAGGGCTAATCCACCTTTTTTGTAGACCTCTGCAGGAATGGAGTCAGCTCCTGTGGCTTTTCCGCTTGCGAGCTGTTGAATGGCAAGATCGGTTTCCTTTAGCGTAGGGGGGTCATCCATTTTTTCATTTATTGGTACTTGCTGTAGCCTGTCTATGGCCGCTTCATTTATGATGGAAGGTGTATTGAGAACCTTTTCGAAGTGCTCTGCCCAGCGTTTTAGGATTTCTTCCTTATCTGTCAATAGGATTGTCCCATCAGCATTTAATAGAGGGGATGAGCCTGACTTTGTGGGTCCATAGATTTCGTTTATGGCATGGTAGAAGTTCTTCATATCCTGCTTGTCAGCAAATTCCTGTATTTTTTCCACTTTCTTGCTAAGCCAGGTATCTTGCATTTGGCGTAGCTGTTTTTGCACATTTTTGCGGATGTTAGTGAATGCATCTTTAGTGGACTGGGAGTTTGGGTTGTTCAGATACAATTTGTGGAGCTTGTGCTTTTCGTCTAATAGTTTTCTGATCTCAGTACTGTTTTCATCAAACCAGTCCTGATGCTTTCTCTCCATAGGACCGAGTATGTTTAATGCTGTGCTATAGATAGCTTCTTTGAAGCATTCCCAGCTTTTATCTACATTTGATTCAGTTAGAAGGGTGGACTTGAGGCAGTTCTCTATCGCATCTGCAAGCGATTTTTCAGTTTTGTCATCTCCTAAGCTGGCTGTGTTTAGCCTTTTTAGATTTTTGCGGACGTCTCTTTGGTTGAATACGAATGTTTAGTTTTGTGATGATGAGGCGGTGGTCTGTTCCACATTCTACACCACAGCAAGATTTGGTGACACGAATGTCCTGACGGTCAGATTGTCTGGTGATGACGTAATCTATGAGGTGCCAGTGTCTTGAGCGGGGATGCATCCAGGAAGTTCGCTTTCTCTTTGGAAGACTGAATATTGTGTTCGATATGAGCAACTTGTGTTCAGCACAGGTCTGGAGTAGTAATAATCCATTGCTGTTGCATTGACCTATCCCAAATTTGCCTAAGACTCCTTTCCAGATGTGATGGTCAGAGTCGACTCTTGCGTTGAAGTCACAGAGAATGAGTAGCTTTTCTGTTTTTGAAATATCAAGTAAGGTGGAGTTTAGTTCTTCGTAGAACTTTGCTATGACATCATCTGGGTTGGTCATGGTGGGTGTGTAACAGCTAACAATGGAAATATGTTTCTGTTTTGTAAAGGCAGCTTTAGGGTCATGAGCATATCACTAATTCCTTTGGGAGGCCCGACTAGTTTAGATACTATTGATGTTTTTATGGCAAAGCCGACTCCAGATTCACGTACGTCAGTGCTTCTCCAGAAGAAAGTATATCCAGCTCCTCTTTCGCAGAGTTCACCTTCATCTGCAAGCTGCGTCTCGCTTAGTGCTGCTATGTCTATGTTGTATCTGTGGAGCTCCCTGGCTACTAGTGCAGTTCGTCTTTGTGGTCTATCAGATGTCCTGTTGTCAAGTAGTGTGGGCACATTCCATGCGCCTATGGTAAGAGGAACTATCCTCGTCTTTTTCTTTGAATTTCGACTGCTTGAGTAGGGTTCCCACCAACTGTGGTAGGCTGGCTAGGGTAGTTTTGAGCAGGCAATTTTTGGGGCACCTTTTCTAGCCCTGTCCTCATGCTATGGAGGTGAGCAGTGCACTCCTAAATAAGGCTGCTCAGCCACTCAGGGGGCTGCCGGACTCCTCTGCTGCTCTGTGTCAGTGGTGAACGACCATATGGCCTGAGCCGCCTGTGTGCAGGGTTGCAGCTACAGCTTCCAGTGTGCCCACACCTACCGTTTCACTGCTTGCCTGTCGCCACAGGACTTTGGTTTGGTTGTGTTGGGGGGGGGATGACAAATAATTTGCGCTGGAATTTGGATTAAAGTGAGGAGGATTCGCCCAACACGTCGACCTCACTCTCTTGCCCTGAAGCCTGTCCTTTTCCAGAAGCAAGATGTGATCAAGACGTCCGAGGACAAGTTTGGGTGCAGTGGATGACCAGAAACTTTCTGTGTGTCTTGTCCTGCTCTTGAGTACTCCACAGCACTGTGCTGGTACTTGCCATTCTTTGTGACGTTACGCACAGGCCACCAAGTCCAGACTTCACATGCTAGGTTTGACAGAACCTCAGTGTACTGAGTGCCATGGACACGTCAGATACCCTCTACCTGGTTTAAACGGCCAGTCAAAGCCCTTTCCGGGGTGTGGCCGCTGCGCATGCTAGAGCTTCTGGGAGCCACAGGTGAGAGTTGGGTACCGTGTGGGGACCAAAAGTGAGCCAAGCTACCCTCAAAAAGAGGGTATGACTGCCAGTCCACTAGAGGTGCTACCCCTCCTAGATACGCCATACACATAAAAACCATACAAGAAATTTTTTTCCTTCCTTTTCTCACATGTGTTTTGTACCCATTCAGATGTAAATTTTCAGGGCAAAAAAACAACAACTTGAGAATGATTAATTGAGTTTTGTTTTTAAATTAATACCAGACAAAGTGTATTGACAAAACATGACTAGAAAGAAAGAGAAAAAAAAAAGGAAAAAGAAAAGCTATAATTATAATTAAATGTTTGTAGAAGATTACAAATTTAGTGATAGTATAATCCATCGCTGATGCTGTCATTAACTTTGTCATGCCTTCTCTTTGTTTATACCTTCTAGCTTAATTTAATTATTTAAAAAATTTTTCAGTTTGAATGTGGGTATTTGGGAAAGTCTAAAGCAAGCAACTAAAAAAAACTTAGCATTTGAATTCTGTAGGGATTGCCCTGTTATAAGAGCTTAAATAAAAGTCTTGGTTCCACCATCTTATTTAGAATGGGCTCAGGACATTTAAAAAAATCTAGCCAATGTACTTGCTGGCTTATAGTTTTGTATCCACTATCCCAGAAACACAGGAACCAGAGCAATAAGAATGCTTGCCTTAATGACTTTTTATTGCCATCATATAATACAATCATAATTATAATAATATAATGTAATATAATTATAATAATATAATATAAAAGTACATGGCTTAGAAACTTCTTTCTTCATCCCCTATTTTTTTTTCTTTGTGTTTTCCCAATGAAAAAGTTGATAAAAAATTGTTTAGTGTAATGAAAAACATGTGTCATCCGAATGAATGTACAAATATTTGTTGACCTATTTTACTTTCACCAAGAGAATCTAGGCTTAAGAACTGGCCTGTAATTAAGACTGTAGTCTACGGTAGATCTTATCAGATAAACAATAGCCATTGTATGGCGAATGACGTGAGTCAGTGCTGACACAGAGAATACAGCTGCAAGCTAATTGTTCATTGGTCTACTTGTTTTTTCTGAACTCTTCATCTTCATGGAAAGAGGTCACAAAATTTGTTTTAACAAATGTTCTCAATAATTTTAGAAACCTAACTTAGCCTACATTTCTTTATTCATAAGAAATAAATAAGCTCTCAAAAAAAACTCATGAATCAGTGGTGTAGCTAGGATGGGGGAGGAGGGCCTTAAGAAGGGCCCCCAAATAAGTGTTTGAAATTGTTTTTTGCATTAAAAATGCAGGGGCCCCAAAAAGAGGTCAAGCCCCTCAAATGATGGCTAATTCCTATCTACGCCACTGTCATGAATACATATGAAGATGAAAAGTTCCTAGTCTAATTATTTGTATAAAAAAACACATATTTAAAATTCACTTACTATTCAGCTTACATATTAATCAGCTGTTATTTTAGTACTTATTTCAAAATTTTGTCAGCAAGCACTTCCTAACAATCCAAGTATTCCCAACAATCCAAGCAAGTATCACTAACAATCCAAGTACATTCTCCCTATGCTCAATGCAATAGCTCCATAAAAACTATTGAAACTTGCATATTATTTAGGTAAGAAATCTGAAACATCTGTGGGACTGATCTCTCTCTTTTTTTTTTAAAAGTACCTTAACATCTCTGATTGGTCACCACTTGATAGGTTTTTCAAATTCCTTTTTATTATATTTGTTATAATATGTTTAATCATCTGTATATTTCATAAAAAGAAAGACTATAATAATATATAATAAATGATGAAAAGTCTCTTGATAAGGTGTGACCTACTTTGGCTGTGGCTATCTGCCCCTCTGTGTCCACTCTTTCCATGGTGCCTGTTGGAAAGTAGGGCAAGATGAAGTGAAAAGACCTAGACAGATACCTGCAGAAGTGTACAAAACAATGATAGAAATGTTTAGAACAACTAAGTGTAAACTCTTATAATTGAGATGAATTGAAAATAAAAACAAACTGTTGATGACATTTTTTTCTAGCATAATTAAAGCGAAAAAAAATTATTTAGTTCAGTGGCTCTCAAACTGCATTTCCTAGACTAATGATATTAGCATTATGACTCATAACCCCATTTAAAGGCTTTTTTTTTTTTTTAGCTGCTTTCAATTTTATTTCTCTGAAGCATAAAGTGCATACAAAAAGTTTGGTATCACAACTATAGCTCTTAAATAAGAATAAAAAAAAAAGTTTCATTTCAGATCTTAAGCCACATTCTTCACACGGTTTGCACTGTGGCATTGATTTCATAACGTAAGACCGCAAAAATGAACAACCCATTGAATTTTCCTCCTTTTCCATTAGAACTGGCTAAACGAGTTTGTAATGAGCTTTGAAATAATCTCATGTCTGGCAACAATGCTTTTTCTTTGCAAGGGGTTTATGCCAGGATTATGCCTGATAGTACAATATACAAGCTAATGCTCAATTTCTGGTGCGATTCCACAAGGGCTAGTATAACAAGTTGAAATTTTTCATGTAACAGAACATTTGTTTTTCCCTGTTGTACCCTGTACTGAGTTGAAATATTTTGTTTTGGTGCTAATGAGATAGTTGTTCAAGGCATAGTTTTTTTATTCAAGTTTTTGATTCACTTGGGATGACATGAAAAAAAAAGTTGAATGGTGAATGTCATTGCCTTTTGATGTCAGTGCACAGACAAGAAAACAAAACAAAGACTTGACTCACCTGGGGAAAGCATACAAAACAGAAAGTTGCTCAAAGATTATTTCGGTGGAGTGAAAACTTCCAATGAATATCACTAGGAGAAGAAATTCAAGAACGTTATTCATGAGTGTAAATGTAAATGTCAAGTCAGGACATTGAGATACAAGTACTTTGTTTCTTTTTCTTATTACTTGCTTCAATTTCAATTACTTTAAAAATTATAGATTTTTTTTTCACTTTTTTAGACTAGGTAAAAAGCTGAGCAATTTTTTTTACAATGGATTATGTCATGGTTTAGCAATCACATTCTTATAATATAAATCTATAACTGCAAAAAGGTTAACATAAATTTCCATCAATTATTATATCAGACAAACATATCATATTACAAAAAAGACAACACATCAAACAACATAATAAATATCATAAAAATATCACAATATAACATTACACATCATAACATGAAGAACACATAAAATTACCATCTTTTCCAGCCATGTATTTCACATCTTCAATAAATAAGTTAGGATAGCCATCTGCGAATTTATTCCACTTAATAGTGTCTCGAAATTCCACCCTGCGGGGTGGTCTAGTATCCTGAATATCCCTCTGAAATGATAGAATGCACTAAAGAATAAGACAAAATGAATTCATTTGCCAGAAAGACAATCTTTCGCTTCAAAACTTTCTCTGCACACATAACAAGAGTAGGTTTCAATCATGAAGAGCTGAGGATATTATGGATCACAGGTTGAAAGTAGTCTGGCTTAGGATTTTTTTTTAGGAATATTAAGTTTTTTAAAGGTAAAGGATTTCGAGTTTTCTCAAGACCCCTTGTGTTGTTTTTTTTCTGGTATAATAAAACAGCTGTTGATTCTAATTCACATTCTTTTCATGCAAAAGTAACAAAATCTATTGTCATTGATTCTCAAGTTGTTTTTTAATTAACCATAAAAAATATCGCACTGGGAAAAAAATATTCACATCAATAATCTCTGAGCTAGGTGGCTGGTTGGTTAAGTGCTTGGCTTCTGAACCAACGGGTGTTAGGTTTGAACATCAGTGAAGACTGGGATTTTGAATTTCAGGACTTTCAGGAGCCCATGAGTCCTCCCAGCTCTAATGGCTACCTGAAATTAGTTGTGGAAAGTAAAGGGAGGTTGTCATTAAGCTGGCCACATGACACCCCTGCTAACTATTTGCCAAAGAAGCAGGTGACCATAACATCATCTGCCCTATATCAAGGTCTGAAAGGTGTACTTTGCAATTATCTACATCTCTAATGAAATAAAGAAACTCTAGCTTATAAACTAA
Organism: Biomphalaria pfeifferi; assembly: GCA_030265305.1. Classification (NCBI taxonomy): domain Eukaryota; kingdom Metazoa; phylum Mollusca; class Gastropoda; family Planorbidae; genus Biomphalaria; species Biomphalaria pfeifferi. Next base: position 2,868,637 of record JASAOG010000069.1, read on the forward strand.
AGACAAGATATTTATTTCAGGTTTGCTGATTTTGCATAGCACAAAAGTAAGAGTTGGGAAGTTAGAAATAAATATTATTGTCTTCGTAAGATGGATAAAAATGTTCATTCTCTTACTTTATTAACTTAGTATGTCAATAGTATGGTTGTTGGTTTCAATAGACTGAACAAAGTATATCATTTTCAATGTACTGAAAAAGAACTTACAGTTAACTCATTGTTCTCTTGGTACATGCATGCTGAGTTATTCTGTACCACTGGTTTGGTTGCAGAATCTGGTAAAGTCTCTCTAGCACCCTTATTGTTTGATGAGTTCTTATGCTTACTTTTAATGCGTGACTCTTCATTAATGCGATCAGACTGTCCAGGATCGACTTCCTCTTGAAAACCTGTGATATCGGGCAAGACAGTTTCATCGTTAGTATCATCAATAACAGGGACAAAGTTCTTTTTCTGCTTTGAGGCCTTACCTGTATATGGTGATGGAGCATCTTGTAAATCTGATTCATCAGATATGTCATCCACATTAAATTTGATTATCTTATTTTCTCTTGGATCTGGTTTTGTATCATCAGGAGCTAAAGGGTTAAATCCTAAAATATCATTCATTAGGGATTCATCTAATGCCGTGTTGCAGGAAGAAGAGGATGATGAAGAAAGGTTGAAGGAATCACTTGATGACCTTGACCTAGATGTGACAAGCTGGCAGCATTCTGCAATGCGCCTGGCAAGCTTATGCATGCTGGGATGTGCATAGAGTAGCACAACATCGTGACTTGGTCTGTAAATTAAACTCATTGCATCAATAGTTTCTGAAAAAAAAAATTTTTAATTATGACATCAACCATGATATTGTTTTTGAGCAATATTAATATTAAACATCATTAGGATATTATAGGCCTCTAGTCAGCTGGTCAAAAAAATAATAAATTTACACTTTTTGTGTAGGCCTTTAGGTAGTGAGTTTTTAGTTAGTCATGTGACAAAAACTTTAAAATGAGGACTTAATAATAAAAATATAGTCATGAGGTATGCATTCTGAACTGCCATCTCAATGGTATTAGGCTCAAACCCTACACCCACCATCCTCTTGGGCTAGGATGTAATAATCTTTAATCCTGAAGGAATATCCAGAAAATATGCCCTTTTATGCTGTAAAACAGAGAGAGTAATAAATGGGTAAAATACACTCTCCCTAGTGACTATAGATTGCCTTTTTTTTAAATAAAAGAGGAAGTTAATTGATGAAGTGACTTCTACATAGATATGCTAGGACACATTTGTACAAATGCTCCTTCTTCCCTAGTGCTATTAGACTCTGTTAACCAATGACTTGAATTCTGCCAAGTCACTGGTTTTCCTGGCTCCCTCAGAGGCTCAGGCAACCCATTCCATACCCTCTGAGGGAACCAGGAAAACCAGTGACTTGGCAGAATTTAAGTCTTAAGTCATTGGTTAACATGCATGACTAGATCATGCACATGTATGATGTAGGGCGTAATCATCTTTTTTGAAGTAACGTCTATAATAGTATATTATATAGATTCTAGACATAGATATAGTCCTAGAGATCCATAGGCATAATAATGACCATAAATATAAATAATATAGATTAGTAATAGATCTATCAATTTATTTAAATTCTAATGAAAACACCAGCCAACCAAGGCTAGTTCGATAGATCTTAAAAAAACTTAAATCATCTTAATTCTATATCTAGACATAGATCTAGAATCTTATCTAATCTAGAGCTAGAAATAGAATATATAGATCTAGATCTAGTATTCAGTCACTGTTAGATCTAGTGAAGTTATAACTTAGTGTTACCCGACCCGGGCAATTTCCGCAATGAGTCGGAATGAGCGTCATTATTTACAAAATTATAATCAAATGGTAACCAAAATTGAATAATAAACAAAATCTAGATCTACATATAGATCTAAATCATAAATGTAATGTACGTAATCAACCTATTTCACGACTATTGTATTCAACATAGAATCTAGATTCTATTTATTTTATTATTGTAGGCCTAATAATTGTATCAACTTCTACTCTAGTTAAAGCTTACGGAGGGGGTATTATTTGTTTACGTTAGTTAACTACAAAAGTTGGAGCGGATATCAGTGTCTGCTAAATAAACGACACTTCTCCCCTTCACTCCCTCCTCTCAATCAAACTATATCTAGGGTAGGGGTAGAGTGACAGACAGCTCTCTATGTTTATAGAGGGCCAGGATGGGGACATTATTAAATTAAAAAAAAAATTACTAGGCCAGTATTCACATCACATAAGTGTATAATTATAATTTAAATTAATTGTTTTAATAAGCTTTTCATTTCTTAGTTCGTGCTAGTTAGGAGGTTTGGGGGAGCACCGTAAGCTCTCTTAATGGGTCAGGGAGGTTTTATAAATAAAACGAAAAAGAAAAGAAGCTTTAAGATATATAATAAATACAATGTTCTTTTTTTTTCCATTGCATGTTTAAAAGTGCAATATGTTACACTGCATTCATTTTTAATCTCTGTAAGAATATCCTTCGCCTTTATGTTTGGAATAGAAATCTACTCTAGAAATTTTAATTAAACTTATTTCGAGTTAGGCCTAGTCTTTCGTGCAGATCTAGATCTATAATTAAGTATTTAATATACTAGAAAAGTTTCTTTCTAGAGTAAGTAGTGGAATGGCAGCATGTTAATACTGCCTCCACACCCCACACCCCGCCAGCACCTTCGATCAGAGCAAGCGTTTTCATGCGTTCTTAGCTTCAGAAATGCATTCTCCTAGTGCCTGCAATGCACATAATATTGTTCTTACAGTAATAACACAGGTCGAATAATGTCAAATAAAGTTAATGTATGGAGAATGGAACGGACCAACATTGACACTTTTTCCTGCATTTTGATATGCAGCAATACATTCTGTTGGTGTTTAGAGCTAGATCTAGATTAACTAAAATGCAGGTCGATTAAGGTCAAATAAAGAAGGAAGCAGGACTGGCTTAAACTTTTATGTGATACACATATCAGGTTGCAATTTGCATACATAATGAACACGCATGCCTATAAAGGACATGATCATTGTACGATCATTATTTTGTTACGTAAGAAGTCTTGTTAAAGACTGTCATGCAGAAGTCGTCAAAAGAACAATGCACGACAGTCGGAAGAAACCTGACCGTTCGAAAGTAGTACAGAATCTCCTCAGTGGGGAGGGGGGGGGGGGGCGGTATTTTAGACTATTATTATTATTCATTGATAATATTCTAAAATGTATCCAAATAGTGAAACTGTGACCATTTTTAAAAAATGTTTTAACTCAATGAGTGCAGTGTTGTTTTTTTTTAAAATGCTACTTTTTTGAAAAAAAAAAAGAAAATGTTCCAAACATGCCTAAAACAAAAATTTATTATTCAAGTACCAATGAAGCTATAGTAACATATTTGGTATCAAAGTAAGCTATAGTAACATATTTGGTATCAAAGTAAAGGTAAATGAATGGAGAATGTGAAAATGTAAACATCTTTCTATTTAAATATAAGATACAAATTATAATCTAAATAATATGACCCTAAAAAAAAATGGATGCCAGCTTTAGAACTTCTGAGACCTAAATATAGATTTTGATCTTTGCAATACTGTTGAAACATCATATTAGACTATTGACAGCTGTTTCAAAAAGAAATGTGATAAAACAGTCAATAAAAAATGATGAATCACTGATTATATTATTATTTTTACATGGGAAAAAAATGTGCACTATTTCTACCAATAACAATAGATACCAGTACTAAATCTATCAATCAAATGTACTTAGATATTATGTACATTTGAATCAGTGGGATATAGCTCTAGATTTATCTTCTTTTGATTTGCCTAGAACATATTTCATTCTAATACTAGACCAGTGCAAGACATAGGCTAGTGAGAGATCAAAGCATATATCTCTTAACTAGCTGAAGGACAATAAAAATTCTAATTCATTATACCTAAAATTAGACCTAGATCATAATTACTATTCCTTTGTAATAAATTATGGATCTAGAATAGTTTTATATTTCACTTTTATTTAGTAGTAAACCTTTTGGAGTACTTACAAGACAGAGTGCAACTTGAACCTGTATAAGTAGGCCTATAGTCATGGTGATGATTTTTACTGATAAACAATAGCTACATAATATACCAAGAAAAATCCCAGCATGGTGGATGAATATAATATTGGATTTAGATCTACCATTTCTGTTGTTTTCATTTATCTTAGGCTTACATCTATAGGGATCTACCTAGGTGTAAAGATAAAAGCATAGATCTAGTCAACCTTTATCTACATTCCAGACCTAGCCTAAGCCTAAGGACAATACTAGACCTAAATCTAAATGCTAATAATGTCCTAGTCTGTTTCATCCTATGCTAAATGTAGATCAAGATCTAAATCTTCATTATTACTATTCATAGAAGTATAAATAGAACAATTATAAAGCTTCTTCAGTTGCAAAAATTGTGGGTGTGTCTTGGACAAGCATAGCTATGTCCATAATGTTGTAGATTTTTACAGATAAACAATACTAAAAAATTAAAAAAAAAATGGGCAAATAATGCCCACAGTGGATGATTATTTGATGTAGATCTACCATTTCCTTTCTTTTTATTTATCATAAGCTTAGATCTAGAGATATATCTAGATCTAGAGTCTAAATCTAGAGATTAAAGCTTAGATCTAGTCAATCTCGATCTACACCTAGCCTACTGACAATAATAGATTTAGATCTAAATTAAATACTAATAATATAGATATAAATACGCTAAATTTATACTTACCTGTATCTAATCTATATATCTAGATCAAATTCTTCATTATTACTATTTATTTGTGATAAATGTTAGAATAATTATAAAGTTTCTTTAGTAGTAAACATTGTGGGTGTGTCTTGGACTGGCGTAGTCATGGCGACGTTTTTTTACATCGTAAAAAAAAAGTAAAAATAAATGTCTAAATAAACCCAAAAGCTTCTAATTTCTATGTAAACAAAGGATGAAGAACTCTTTTAAAAAGTAAAAATAGTTCCACTGTTGTTAGGTAAAAAGTTTAATTTAAAAATGCAACGAATCAAAGGTTAGGTATGAACGTCTATGGGATAGACGTTCCGTGCGTTTAGGGGCAGTCAGACCGTCTATGGGATAGACGCTCCGCAGTCATTGAGTTAAGAATTCAGTCCAATAGCAAACGCATGATAAAACAATGGGCCTATTACTTATTAAATTGTCTTCTGTTACAAACCTGCCATCTTGAAAGATTGCGCGGGCATTTAATAAGCTTTGTATTCTAGATCTCAACTTGTTGGGGAGTCTGGATGATATTCGTCCTTTCGATTTGTCTGCAAACAAAGAAAAGGTCAAGGATACATCAATAAATTAAACAAACTTTTGTTCCCCAAAGTAGACCTATAGATCTATAATACATGCAAACATTATAATAACAAAGGATGACCACATTATAATAACACTGCCTGCACGCGTTTTAACTTCGGCTTGTATAGAGTCAGCGGTTTGTGTTCATATTTTCACGTGTGTCAAGTGAAATTCAATTCATCGCTCTTAATTAGTTAGTCACGCTTTATAGGCCTACTTAAAATTATAGCAGGGGATGGTCAACAGTATCTCTGGGAGCCGCATCTCAGGAAAAAAAAAACATCGAAAGAGCCGCTAATCAATTAGCTGGTATTGAGTTATGTAACTAGAGGTAAGGGAATTCCAACTCTAATTGTCCAACCCTATGGGAACTTTTGTTAGTGGAAACATATGCTGACAGAAAAGAACAGCACAGCGGGTTACTTCATTACACAACCGCTTTGGAATGAGGATTCAACAAAGACCCTCTAACCAAGTCCGAAAGGTCACCAAACAGGTCCAGAAAGGCGCTGTCTCAATAAAATGAGTGGAAAATTGACGGTAGATTAACGGGAATATGGAGGAACTCTCAACCGAAGACCCAGGAGCAAAGGCGACCAATGTACACCATCTCTAAAAAAAATGGTGTTACCTGAAGTTGTAGACTATCGACCACAGAGAAACCTTCAGACAGAAGCAATGGTTAAGAATCTTTGCTTCAGTCGTGAGCTCTAGGAAATATCCTTTCACAGTGGCCATAGAGTCTCACGAGACTTGGCGATAACTCCAGTCTTTCAGGGACGTCATCTCAAGTAGACTAACTAGAAGTAAGTTTGAACCTTGGCCGGGGATCTAGGTTAGCTTGAACGACCCCTAAAAGCATTGAGCCTTATTGCGGCACTCACTGGAAATATGTCTAAGTAATGTGAAAGAATACGGTGATGCACAAACAAAGAACCCACAACTCTATAGTTGGTCAAAGGCCCATTACATCAGTAACTTCATTAACCCTAGCGCCACTACTGGCTATCGCCTGACATTTGCATGTAGGAAATAATGTTTGAAACATGAAGTATAGCTCAAAAGTAGCCTGTGTAATTCTCAACATTTTTTGTTGATGTGGTCCGGCTATTTTTATGAATTGAGCTTTCTCTTTGTGAAACATTTATATTTTTGTAACGAATGCCTTACAATGTCAACCATTGCGACACACCCTAATGCACTTCTGTGAATGTCATTAAGATAGGGGTTTGTTATGACCTATAAAAGGACAATGATCCTAATCACAGAGTTTTACCCCTTGATAAAGAGTGTACATGTTCACGAATAAAATAGTGCTGCGAGGTATAAAGTTATTAATAAATGCGATGACGTAAACAACAGATGTAAGAATCATAGCAGACGGCTCCAATACCGATCGTTATAAGACTTGACTAATTTATTTATTTTCAGGTTTTGGTCAAATGGGATAGAAATAAATTATCACATCCTAAGATTAATTGTCATCAAAGTAAAATAAAAGTTCCCCTTTCAGACCTTGCGATCTATGAGGCAGATGATGTAAAGGTCATCTGTTTCTGTGGCCCAAGGTTAACGAGTGTGCTATGTGGCAGCAGACGCCTTGGCTGGCTTGGCCACGTTCGTAGAATGCCAGTAGGTCGACTTCCACAGGACATCCTGTATGGCGATCTAATAGAAGGCAGGAGAGCCGCTGGTCGCCCACTTTTACGTTATACGGATGTATGCAAACGCGACATGAAGCTCTTCAAAATCGACACTGGCAACTGGGAAGAGGTGGCACTGGACAGATCCTCATGGAGAGAGAGCATAAAGGAAGGGTCGAAGATTGCAGATGTCATACACAACAGAAGCAGAAAGAAGGGTGAAAATGCAACGGCGCCTGGTGATTATATATGCCCAACCTGCGATCGCAGCTGTGTATCAAGGATTGGCCTCTTTAGTCACACAAGAAGTTGCAAAGGGAAAAGATCGTCTCTCGAGACGTAAAATGCCACAGACATGTGGCAAGCACAACGACCAACCGCCGTTACTTTCCCCAACTAATGTCAGGTACCCATTAGAGATGGGTGGACTCAGAGGCGCCCTTTAAAATCCCGAAATTCAAAATCCGTCTTCATCAGGATTCGAACCCGGAACTCTCGGTTATGAAGCCAAGCGCTTTACCACTCAACCACCAGTCCTCCATTGTCATCAAATTGACAATAAGTTGTTCAGCCCTTATATGATTGTCAAATCCCACACATAAAAGAAACTAATCGAACTACAAGAAAGCAAAGGTTATTTCATTGATCCCTTATTGGAAATATGTTATAATTACAAGGTCTCAAATGAGAACAGACACACCACACAACAAAATAATTCAATGAATGGCCTACTACACACGTTCCCAAGTAGCGCTGATACAGTCTCACGGAGTAAGGAAAAAACGAGTTTTGTGGCGTTAGGTTCTTGACGTCATGGACAGAAGTCACCCACTTCGCGAGACTTGATGTAGTTAGGATGGAGCGATTGTATTTTACAAAATTATTTAGATTTTACTGAGACTTCGTTTTGAAAAAAACAATTCATTCGAATAAGGTAATAATAAAATGTTCATGTATAAAATAGACCTATCAACGCAAGAAAATCTAACATATTTTTTTTCTCGTGTACATACTTTTTTTTTTAAAATTAAGTAATATTGATTACAGTAGAGCGTTTTTTATTCGGACGTCAGTTATCCGTAACCTAAGATACATGTTTTGTTTTACTGTAATGTATCTAAGTGGTCTTGCTGATGTGCAGGAAAAGATCAGCGATTATTTCTCTCAGTAACGGTAGGCGACCACGTATAACCCCTAGACTTTGTTTCCTTGAATATTTGACTTGAAATTTACGTTTACGAACGCCTCGATACGCCGTTATGAATTTACTTTATATTGTTGGTGAAATGGACCGTTTTTAATATTCCGCATTCCAGGGCCGGCCTTAGATAATATGGTGGCCCCAAATATAATAGAAAACTAAACAGCGAAAAAAATTAAATCACACAATTTATTTAAAACCTAGTGTACTCCAACAATAACTCTGGGCACAAGTTAAGCTATTTCTTCTAAAAAAAATAGTTTAGAGTACTGTCGATGCTCCCACCAATCGTAGGCCCTAGGCAGCTGCCTAGTTTGCCTATGGTTAAGAGTTAAGACCGCCCCTGCACATTCTGTTATACGGACAGACACCGTTCCCAATTAATCCAGATAATCAATGTTCTACTGTACTATACAAAAACACAAAGGATAACAAATAAATGTCTTAAAGGCTTCCGACGGTATGGTCATCCTGCTGACTGAATGTTTTTACTAAAATGCATAAATTTGTTTTGTAAGAGCATTTTTCGCGCCTTTTAAGCCGCCAATTGGAGATTTTCTTACTAAAAGCTGTTCAGAACTTATCTGCTCTTTGTTTACAAATTAGATTTTTAATTTGATTCCACAGTGCTAAAAAAGTGTATTAGAATGAATAATTAGGCTATATTGGCTATATAGTTTTAGATATGCCTAGTTTATTAAAATTCACAATCCCGTATGTATAATCCATCAGGGAGCATATACAATGGATATGTTCAATTAAATGTCAATAAATTGAATCTTACTTTAAAGAAATAAAGACAAGAATGGAAAAAAATATTCATGCCTTAATAATACATTTTGGAAAAAAAAATACATTTAAGGAAACTATAAACCTGTGCATCAACTTACATTTAAAAAAGACCTTCGCTTGCCGAATTCGTTAATCTGACACAATTAAACACAAAGACAATACTTCTTCAACTTTTATCATTTCTAATCTCCCTTAGTTATTAGCTAATTCGTTTCATAGACATTGCAAGTGTTTCTTATCTTTGAGAATACAAAAATAACACCCATGACATTTAAACAAAACCCCGAATGATTATCTACGTGATTAGGATGGTCAAAGAAGCAAACACGGTGTTTGGGTTTGATTTGTTTCGTCATTTAAAATATGCATTGCTTTTTATTTGTTCTTGTTCCTTTATGTTATAAGCATAGACATAAATAAATGTGTCTATGGTTATAAGGTTGTTGTTGTTTTTTGAGCCAAAATTATTGTTTTGCGTTTGTTTCTTCATATTAAATATTAAGAAGTATCATTATGTCTTCTGGTTCTTCATACGCTATATTATTACTATTTGTATTTGCCATTCGGCATACATGTTAAAAAAACAACAACATAAAGATTCAAATAAAAATGGTACGTTGAATGTGAACCCATTTCCAGTAAAATCACAAATGAGCTCTCCGGTCCATCCAGCGTACAGAAAACAAAAGACTGACAAAGTAGGTATTTCCAAAAGCATGTAAAAATTTTGCTGCACTTTTAGAACTGCAGAATATATATTTTTTAACTCCTCCGTTTTGGCAACTGCGACCTTTCATTAAGGCGTCCTTGACATTGCGGATTTTGTCTAATAACTTAAAAATCTCTCCATCTGTTCATTTTTTTACGTTTTTCCATAGGTTTCGTTATAGCCCTCACATTTCTCCATTCTGCCCTTTCTTCTTCTTTTTACAAAGCTTGTATTAACCCACTCTGTTTATCTGTCTGTCCGTCTGGTAAAAAGTGTGAAAACGTTATTTCTCCCAAACCCATTATCGGATCAAGTTAAAATTTCTCACGATTATTCATTGGCATAGACAATACACGAATCAATAAAAGAAAAAAGTAGCCAATTAGTCAATTAATGACTGGTAATTAATTATTTTGTTTAATACCAAAAAGGGAAACTAATCCTTCATTATTCACAGATATGGCAACATTTTTTTTAGTTTAGTCCTCTTAAATGATTGTTAACGCTATTTTTCCCTCATGTGTTCTCCCATCAAGTTGATACTTTATTTACACTCTTCTGTGCGTAAATTCAAAGCTACTAGAAGCCAATTTGTTAAAAAAAAAAAAAGAACATAAATCTTCCTGTTTACATTTCTCTGGCAACATCGACGATTACGCTAGGTGACTCTATGCTATACGTTTTGCACCAACTCAGTTTCAGCATCTGTCAGTGGAAATACCCTCGATGTTCCTTTTCAAGGGACACATATATGTATATACTCGATAAATAAGTTTCATTCGTAACGTGTACACATGCTTTACGTCCTTGTATTTTAGGATTTCACAATACATTTAAACACAGTAATCTTCTTCATTTAGTTTTGTAATTTGAGCAATAAGACTAATTTAGAATCATATCTCGAATCACATGTCGGCTATTGTAAACCAGTACCGAATCTCCAGGTCTTTTCTTTTGTAGAGTACTATCGAATCTCCTTGTCTTCTATTGTAAACCAGTATCGAATCTCCATTTCTGTTCAGTTGTATACCTATATCGAATCCTCTCCTCAAGTCTTATCTGCTGTCTATATCGACCTGTAAGCTATAAAGGGGGCTAATTCTACTGATACCACCACATTAGTCAAGTACAATTTCTTTCCCTTGTTCAATACCAAACAAAATAATTAATTACCAAAAGTTAATTGACTAATTGTTTTTTTTAGTGGCCCCTGAAAGGGGAAAAGACGCTATTAGTTTGTGTGGAATGTCTGTCCGTCTGTCCATCCCGTTTAGATCTCGTAAAATAGAAACGATGGGGAAAATACGACATCATAATATTTTAGACCATTCAAAGTTTTGATGCAATTGCTACTTTTTTTTTTTCTGAAAGCGAAAAATCTAATTTTTTAAATCACTTATGCAAGCAGTTTTTTTTTTCATAAAAATACACCACTTTTACAGCTATTCATTATTAAAAGTAACAAACACTTGGGGAGGGGCTCTTTAACAAAGGGGAATGACTATTTACCATATTTTTACCACATTTATGCAAACGGTTTTAGAATTTTGTCAAAAAATTTTTTTTACATTTTTATTGTTAAGTCAAGTAAGTTCTGTTATACTAACTACTGCATTTACAAAAAAAAATGTTTTCTTTTTTTAAAGAGAAAAATCTATTTAGTATTGTTAGGAATCTCCCTATCCAGGCTCGCTGCAAATTGCACCAAACGACACCACCAACTTAAAGAACTTGACAACTCTGGGCTTCAAAATAACGTAATGGTTTAATGTCAATAAATAACAGCCAACACTGTACAATTGGCAGCACGTAGCACAAGACTGTACAAATATCTCTCCGCCGTATCAACTCTTGCACTGGTCTCTCTGTCTCGTCTCGGACTTGTACTGAGCCGTTGTAACGAACTGTAGATCGGGAAGTTGTGACTGACTCGTCTCTGATACCTTCGCTCTTTATATAGGGTCCCTGCTGGCCTTCTAGAACCGGGCCGAACGTTGCTCGACCATTCTGTGTGGTCATATGACTACATCCCTCGTGACGCTCCTGAGCTCTGTTCACGACGTCGATCCTACTCGAACCTTCATGTTGACACTCGTCTCGGCTGACAGTCGTAACTCGTCACGGTTGACCGCTCGTCTATCGCTGGCCTGGGGCGATTTGCGTCGGCTGACTACACACACACCACTACCCCCATGTGCCACCACCAGGTTTATAACAGTATACATATAAGTTGGACATAATTTAAAACAACAATTAATAAGTAGTTTTTCATATTATCGCGTGAACTGCAGTACAGTGCTATGGTAATAGAACACTTATTTAAAGGAATTTTTTTTCTTTTACGGAAATGTTAATTTTTCTCAAGAAATAAACACAAACAATCGTAAATAAAGTAAAGTTACCCTTGCAGATCTTGCAATCTATTGGGCCGAAGATGTTAAGGACATCTGTTTCTTTAGCCAACGGTTAACGAGCAGGGTGTCACGTATCCAGCACAAGGACCAAATGACTTTATTTTCCCCAGGCTTATTCAGGTACTCATTAGAATTGGGTGGACTAAAGGGCGCCCTAATTTTCCGAAATTAAAGATCCCAGTCTTTTTCAAGATTCGAACCCCAGGTTCGAAAGTCAAGCGCTTAACCACGCCGCCACCGCCCAACCCCTCGGTTAAAGAAAGGTATTTTTTTTTAAATTTCAAGCTTCCGTTTTTATATTAACTCACTCTGTCAATTTGGGTGGAATATTTTACAATTATTTCTGTGTCTCACTTTCCATTCTCGGATCAAGTTGAAACTTTGCACAATTATTCATTGTCTATGCCAACACACGAATCAATAAAAAAAAAATAGCCAATCAGTAATTAATAAATCAATTAGTTTGAATTCAGACTCGAGCAACTTAAAAAAATTAGCTTTTGAAAAGAGATCACCGAAAACTCCCAATACACACATCCCCCCCTCCCCCCCCCCCAAAAAACAACAACAAACAAACGGGTCCACAAAAGTGATTAAGCCATAGTGGCATCATTTATCTTCGGACTCGAACAAAAGCCTTATAGCATCGTATTGTTAGTCTTACCTTTTTTTTTTTTTTTTTTTTGCATGCAAAGTAGGTCATTAGACACGCAAACGTATCTTTAGAAGTTTAGACCATCCGTTTCAGGCCTACAGAATAAATCTGCGTTTTCCGAAAGCCCCATTTGAATTCCCCCCCCCCCCATTCCTTTCTCACACACAATTATTTTTTGTTTTATATCTTCTAAATGTAAGGAAATATCAGTTTGGTTTTATAAATTGTAATCGTTTATTTCATTCCTTTGGAATATAGAGAAATGATAGAGCTATAAAGTCTCATACCTTACTCTCTCTCGAAAAAAAAAAAAAAGAAAAGAAATAGACTCTAAATCTATCCTTTTTTTTTTTAATGCTATTAGGATTAAGTTTTTATTTGGAGCGCGTCTAAAAGGAAGTGGAAATTACGTAAAGCAAATTCAAAATGAGAAGAAAAGAAATGATTTGCTTTAATAATATTTTCATGCTATTTCTATATTTGCTTTCTATATAGACTGAGGCCTTTAGAGGAAACAACAAAAATAAAATTGAAAAAAAAAAAAAGGATTATGAATCTGTTACAACCGTGTCTTAGCTAGCACCAAGGAAGCATATATTATGTGTACGAAATTTCATGCGCATCCCAACAGTAGCTGATGAGTGCTCTTAATACTCAGTGAGTCAGTGAGTAGTATTTTTAGAAATAAAATATAGATTAATTACATGATAGATTCAAAATAATTGGTGCAATTTCACTCAATATAAACTTATATTTTTTTTAGTGTTTTTTTTTTCTGTTTGACTGGTTACTGATCCAGGACATCTCACGTTTGGCTTTTTTGTACCGAACTAAGTTATTGCCCCTGTTTTAATAGGTCAATAAACGTTTCAATTGAAGCTTTATCTCCAAAGCTCATTATCTACCTTTTTACAACAGACAGAGAGAGAGACGGAGAAAAAGACAGAGAGAGACACACGCACAAAAGAGAGAGAAAAAGAGATGCAGAGAGTGAGACAGAGACACACAGAAAGAGATACAGAGAGAGAAAGAGAGAGAGAGAGACACTGAAAGAGAGGGACATAGAGAAACAAAGAGAGACACACAGAAAGAGAGAAAGAGAGAGAGAAAGAGACAGTGGAAGAGGGGAAGCGTCGGAAATTGATAGGGCTTACAATCTTTGTCATTGCCTGCTCCTTGGACTTGTGCTCGCCTACCATTAGCGCCATGAGATAAGCCAACTTTTTAAACACTGCATTTGCAATTCTTGGATTCAACGTTAGGGGGAAAAAAAAGATCGTTAGCTATACTTTGTACAAACTGGCAAAACTTTGTGGCGTCATCAATCTCATGGCCACAGACTGAGATGACACTTTCACCAGCCACTCTATGACGTGGCGGGTCAATTAACTCGGTGGAATTATTGACTCCAGCGGTTCTCAATTGGATGTCATCGTGTAAATGTCTGTTATGTTATTACAGCGCCATGAGCTTACATTATGTTTAACCACTAAAGTTATTAGTATCATTATTATTCCTTACTTCCTTATGTACGTGTTTTGTTCTCAATCCACTACACTTCACGTACATTGGAATGTCTATAAGTGTACTATTTATACAGCGTATCTATAAGACTCTTGTCTCTGAGTACGAAAAAAACGCTATAACACAGTGATGCTCAAAATACGGCCCGCGGGCCAGATCCGGCTCGCGACGTCGTTTCATCCGGACCGCCGAAATGTCGTCATGAAGTGAAAAAAATCCCCCTCCCTTCCCCCCCCCCCCAATTTAAAAAAAAATGTTACCTACGTTAGGGCCCTCGCTTTTTCTCTGATGGAATGGCACCAAGACCTTTAATATTTGTGCGTTTATGAAATGGGACCCTGAATGTAGAATCTACCTGGAAAAATGAACGGATCTTTACTTTTTTGTCGAACATGATAGTAAGCCAACGAATTGAATTGGTAAATAAAGTATTGCCAGTTTTTTAAAAAGAACAACGTATAAACGGCATTATGAAACAAATATGACGTCATTCGTGGTTTGAGCTGCAAATAAAAGATTGTTAAACTACGCCTAGAGATTGGAGGATTGGAGGGAATATTTAAAAATAGTAAAGATGCAGATAATCTTTCAATGTCCCATTGTTTCATTTAAGTACTAGATCAAGGATTTCCAATCAAATGGTTTCAAGTCAATTTCATTTAGTTTTTGTACCTATTTGTTGATGCGGCCCGCGACACGAGTGTCGGAAATTAAAATGGCCCGCAGGTCGAATTAGGTTGGGCATCTCTGCCAGTGAGTATAACCTATACTTTTTTTTTCCACATCTAGCACAGATAAAACCATTGTCACTTTTGTCAGCCCTGTATCCTTTGGTCTTTGTAAGAGATATTCAGCCATTTCAATATAATGAAAGTGCATACTATTTATAATAGTTACTACATTATTAGTAGCATGGGCGTAGCCAGGATTTTTTTTCGGGGGAGGGTTTGGGGAGAGATTTTTTTCGCGCCCGACGCCCTCCCCCCCGCAAAAAAAATATATGTATGTTGTGTGTGTGTGTACATAATCTTTATTACATTCTGGCCCTTCATTCTTTCGGAAGACGTTTACTGTGCCATAGAATAGGTTTTTCCTGGAGTTAGTGGAAAAAGTGTAGATTCCTCGCCATTACTAGCAAGGGGGTCTGGGGTAGCACCAGGAGCACTATTTCTGGTATTGAAATCCAACAAAATGCTTATTCCGACGTATCTGCAGTGCATTTTACTGCTATTAAAAAGTTTTATTTCAAAAACTCTTCTTACTAACTAAGACCCCCTCCCCGTGCCGTTCGGTGCATTTGCCGTCAAGCTGCTTCCACAAAAATCTGGTAATGTCTGAAGCCTCTTCCCACCTGCTCTGAGGACCTCCATGAATGTGTGGCGCCAAGTTGTACTAGGATGTCATCGCAACTCTTATTATGCGTAATTCATTTTGTCGGAGAACATGTCCTGCATACCTGATGTGACGCTTTGTCACAATCTTACTAAGGGTTCGACTCCCAGTTCGGCATAGGATTTTTATTTAGACCCGGTCTCTATAACTGACCTAAAATGACTCCTAAAGTCTGTCTTAGCCATCTTTGTTGAGCTACATTTAGTGTTTTTCAATTTCGGCAGATGACTATTTACTGCACTTTATTAATGGAGCCCTGCAATGTGTAACCTCTCTTGAATACGCTCTTGGATTTAGGTGACTGTAGATTGCTTTAGATTTTAGATTTTATATCGAAAAGGGAAATCATCTGTTGAGGGTTTTAAACTAAGAAATCTCTGGAGGTTTTTTTTTTTAAAATTAAAAACCCATTTAGCTACGGTCATGGTAACTGTAGTTTGCTTTAGAATAATATATGAAGATAGAGGTTTTCCACATCAAAATGCTCTGTAAGGGGATTATAAACTCAAAACCATCTGGAGGGGTAAAAAAAGTCATCTATAGGAGAGGGATTTAAACTCAGAGTGTAATTTGCTTTTTTTTATATTGAAGAGGTATTTTTTAGCATCAAAACCCTCTGAAGGGGGGTTTAAACTAAAAAACCCTTTTGGCAACGCTCATAGCATTTTGATTGCTACATTGCTTTTTTTTTTTACATTGAAGATGTATTTTTTAGCTTCAAATCCCGCTGGCGGTTGGGGGGGGGGGAACTCAAAGCCCCTTTGGCTACGCTCATGGATTTTAGAGTGTGTAATTTGCTTTTTTTAATATTGAAAATGTATTTTTTTTTAGCTTCAAACTCCATTGGAGAGGAGTTTAAACTCAAAACCTCTGGAAGGGGGTTTTAAACTCAAAACCTCTGATAGGGGGTTCTAAACTCAAAACTCCTGGTAGGGGGTTTTAAACTCAAAAACTGTGCTGGGGCAAGTGATGGTTTAGTATTAAAATCTCACCTAAAATAAACAAAATCGAAGCAAAAAATCAGTCACTAAATTCCGATCACCCCCCCCCCCGCAGGGGTGGGGGTGGGTTTCAACTCCAAGAACCCCCCCCCCCCCCTCCCGGCTACACCCATGATTAGTAGTGTATGATTTATATCTAAAATTGACATTACAATATGTGTGTAAATATATATAATATATTCTAATTTCTTGTGATGAGATATATAGAATGGTCGGTGTCTAGAACAGTTATAAATGTGATAATAGTCTTTAGCGTAAATACATGTCTAGCCCACATGTTGGCTTGAGTTAGTCTAAGTATAGAGCTTTGATCAGAGGCGAGTCATCTTAAGTCTTGTGGGAGGATACAGCACGCTTACTCAGATCAGTTGTGTTTGCTGAGAGAGAGAGAGAGAAAGAGAGAGAGAGAGAGAGAAAGAGAGAAGAAAAGAAAAAAGAAACAGAGAGAAGAAAAGAAAAAAGAAACAGAGAGAAAGAGAGAAAAAGAGAAAGAGAGAGAGAGAGAGAAAGAGAGAGAGAAAGAGAGAAAAAGAGAAAGAGAGAGAGAGAGAGAGAAAGAGAGAGAGAAAGAGAGAAGAAAAGAAAAAAGAAACAGAGAGAAGAAAAGAAAAAAGAAACAGAGAGAAAGAGAGAAAAAGAGAAAGAGAGAGAGAAAGAGAGAAAAAAAGAAAGAGGAGGAGAAAAAGAGAAAGTAAGAAAGTACACGAGAGCATGGAACGTATGCGTCTGAGAAAGAGGGTGAGATCAAAGATTGAGTGATTAGGCAAAGACACAGAGAGAGTGAGAAAAAGAAAGAGAGAGAGAGAGAACGAGAGAGAGTATGTTTTGAGAGAGAAAGAGTGCAGAGTACAGGCAGAAAAGGTGAAAAGTGAGATAGGAGGAAAGAGAAAATAAAAGAAACGAAGAGAAAGAGAGAAGAAAAAGAAATAGAGAGAAATGAGAATGAAAACATGAAAAATAGAGAGAGCAAGAAAGAAGAACAGATTTAAGATAGACAGATTTATATATATATACTGAGAGAGAGAGAGAGATTGTTAAGCCCACCCACTCTGAACTATGCAGTGACGCCTTGAACTCGCACTAACCAGTAACAACACTCACAGATGTTATACAATACACTACCAGTTATTTTTAATTGCTTTCATCAAAAAACTATTTACGCTTAGGCGGTATAAAAAATGGGGATATGTTTAACGCAAACTCCTGTTTACTTTGTGTTGTGTAGGAAATACAACTTTAACTTAAGAGAATTAGACCAAATTTGTTACAAATATTTTTTGGTTAAAAGAAATCGAATTTCACGCTACAGATGGTAACGCTGTAATCCTTTTGTACTAAATAATTATGAACCATTGAGATATTACTAGACATATTTTTCGAAATAAAATTTATTCCTTCAAATCGTAAATTGATATCATATTTAACCAAAAAAAAAACGATTTTTAACACACAGCTTTAACTAGTGTTATATTGATTGTACATTTATAACATGAGCACTCCAAATAATACCACCATAGCAACGGCCCGTGCTTTGTTTAGAATACATTTCAACACAGTGGACGGGGACAGGACCAGCATTATCAAGTCTGAAGAAACGGAGGACACTGATCCGGTAAGTTTTTAGGTGTGTGTAGGGGGCGCGGACCGCACCAAGTGACACTGACCCTCGCGACGCTGCTGGTCCACAGCCCCATCTTATTTATGGAGAGCCTCTTCCAGAATAGCCCCTATGCATGTGTAAAACTTTTACTTCTATTAGCATAATTTGAAATTGCTAACTCAAGCTCAATGTATCGTAAAATGTTTTATATGTTTCGGGTGCTCCTTCAGAGTTCAAGCTAATCTACTTCCTAGTCTGAACCAACTAGAAATTTGACAGGTTTTGTAAATCTTTGGGAAAAAAAAATTACTCGCTAATTGGCCACACAGCAAAAACTGTATAATTTTTCAAAATCATCTTAAAATTAATTTGTCCTATTTTTAACACATTTCAGTGGGAATTTCTGCATATATGAAGTCCAAGAAACAGACGCCCAGAAACATTTTGCGCACTTTAGTAGAAATCATTCATGCATTATCTGAACTGGTAGAATTAATTTGCTACAATATACTAGAGGCGTATCTAGCAATGCGCGGGTGGTTCTGGCCGCACGGGGCATCAAGTGTTCCGGGGACATCAGACTAAGGATAACCATTTTTAATAAAAAACAGCACGCTGTACATACATAAACAAAGACCAACTACTCTAGTTGAAAAGGAACGAACAAATTCAGCTAGAGTTGCTACTTTGTCAATCTCCAATGTTCTTCTGTAAATTAAACGCACGCTGTAGATCAGCTTGAATCAAATTGACTAGATTTGTTCAAGTCTCTCAAGGCAATGTACTTTTACACGCTCACCTTCTTGTAGGGCACATGGTACACGTTGTCACGTCATTGCTCAGTACACTGGATGTATATGAGGGATAAAGTTATGATTGTACGTTTGTTCATTGTTCAGTACACTGTTTAACTCTTTCTCTCCGTAATTATTTACAACATTCTGATGGAATCAATGTTGGTATCGTCAGTTAGGAGAGAAAGAGTTAATCTAGATCTAGATTTCATAAAATATCTCTAGATCTAGATAATTGTCGTATTAGTTTATTTTTTATTCAACTATGATTGTTTTTAGTTTTTGTCATTTGGAAAAGAATTCAATAGATCTTGTAAATTTTAATATGTTCGAGAGGCTAAGTACGCTTGAACTGGGCTTGGCTTGGCTACATATGAAGGGGGCTCGAGGTTCGACATCCGACTCGAGCAGAGTTGTGTTTACTGAGCGCCTAAAGGCAGCACGGAAAACTTTCTCCTAGATACCCTCTGCCCCCCCCCCCCCAAACTGTTCTACAAATGAGATTGGACCATAGCGCCCTGAGCATGCTATAAGCATGAAAGTGGCATTATATAAAAGCTTTAATTTTATTATATAAAAGCTTTAATTTTAATGACCGCTGACCAAAGAAATTGACATCAATATTTTGCATTCAAACTATCTTTATTTTTTTTACCACTAACTAGTTCAATTTAATACTGTTATGAAAAAAAAAAATTGGGGCGTTGCTCAAGACCGATAAGTCTATGGCTGGTGCGCATAGTTCTTTCTTCGACGAAGACTTTGTCATTTCTTGTTGAATTGGCTGACGGCAGGGATCCAAGGATCCAAATGATAACATTCTGATAATGTTACCTGAAGAGAATCTTGGCTATCATTCTTTTTCTCTCAAAGCAGAATCTGGCTCTCGGTGGGCATTTCGAAAGAGTTGAAGAAGAATTGTAAAGACATAATTTAGGTATTTTCTAGGAGGTTGTGAAACTACTAACTATGTACGATCCACTCCTAAGAGAACATGTGCTCCGTACCAAGCTAGTTCTAGTTGACCATATCTCTAGTCTAGACTACTGTTTATTAATGTTTCTACTTCTGGGTCAGTATTTTCTATACTTTGAGTAGATGTATAAAAAAAAGGAGGGGGGATTAGGTTGATGTAAAAAAACAGTTTTTTAAAAATAGCTTATATCAACTCACTCTGCCTGTCTAGTAAAAAGTTTACACACGTTATTTCTCCTGCATCCAATCTCGGATCAAGTTGAAATTTTGCACTAATTATTTCTTATACCTTAAAAAAAAAAAAAAGAGAAATAACAAGGTTACAAAGACAAATTGTGTGGAAACACAAAAAATCGGCCCCCGAAGTGGTCCACCGAGAGTCTTAACCAGGATTTGAACACGGGACTTACGGTTCCAAATGCTTTATCCCTCAGCCACAGCATCTCCATATTTTTTTAGCGTACACTTATAGTTTATTAAATAATAATTATTAACCTTATCCATACATTTAAAATTAATAACGTGTAATAAAGAGAAACTAAAAAAAAAATTTTTCTTCTAACAAAATGAAATAAATTAGCAACACGAACACAAAAAAGAGAAGACTTTCCTCTCCAAATAAAAATGAATATCTCCATTGTCATTTGTCATACAAACTAGACATAGATCTAGCTAGATCTAGACCTAGGTTTAGATCTATATAGATTTAGAACTAGATATAGAATCTTGATATAGAATCTACTATATCTAGATTAGAACTCGTATGAATTTACACGTTTAATCTTAAAATTTCTAGACGTAGGCCAATGTTATGATCATGAATAGTAGGCCTTTTGTTACCGGGTAATGGCTAATGGTGTACTATGCTGTTCGTATCCGAATCATTTCTTAATGCGATACTATTGTTTACATAATAAATAAATCTGCTCCCATAAGCTGTCAGATGATAAGTTATTGCCTTAATAATTAAAGTTCTGTTCAAACTATCAATACATTTGTAATATATATATTATAAATATATCTAGATCTGGGCTCTTTTTAGTCTTATTTAGACTGTCAAGTGTAGGCACCTATATTAGGATATGTCAAAACTGCGCGCTATAAATGTAATTTGTTATAATTTAAACTTATAATTAAAATCTAAGTTCGTATCAAAATTCTTTTTTAAAAACAACATTTGAATCAGTATTCTATTCAATGAGTTAGTTAATAAAAGGAAAATATATTTTATAATGATCCTTTGCACTTTTACCATTGTGTGACCTTAGATGTAATTTTTTTTTGTACCAATGCGCGAATCTATGAATGAAGCTTGAGTTTTTAATGAAGACGTCCATGACTTTTTAAAAAAAGTTACCTCCCCTGAAGTTTTTCATTGAAAAGTGGTGTAATTTTTTGAAAAATCTGCTTGCATAGATAATTTTGAAAATTAGATGGTTCACTTGAGGAAAAGAAAAAAGTAGCCGTTGCATCAAAACTTTGAATGATCTAAAATATCATGATGTCCAATTTTTATTATCTCTTCTAGTTTCTGAGATCTAAACAGGACGGACGGACAGACAGACCAAACATAACTAATAGCGTCTTTTCCCCTTTCGGGGGCCGCTAAAAATAAATAAATAACTAAACCAAGTAGTTAATTAACTATTGATAATACATTATTGTCTTTTAGTATCGAACAAGAGAAAAAAATTGTACTTGACAGATGTGGTCCTATCAGTTGAATTAGTCCCCTTTATACTTAGTGTAGAGAATAGGGTCGCCGCTTAAACGTTTGAAACTAATAAGAAATAATTATAAAACTTTTATTTATGTTATTTTGTTCTTTCTGTTTATCAAAACAAGGCATAGGGCACCAACCAGCTTCCTCTGTTCTAGTAGTCTCCCGAAGTCTTTCCTATTTGCCTGGCAATAGCATCAGAATCTCGCGCTATGTATTTATCGGTCCCCCTTCCTTGGATTTTCTAGTTAAGAGATTTTCTGGATGTTGGTGTGGGATAGTCTTTCGAAGGATGTGGTCTATCAGCTGTTGGCGTCTCTAGAGGGAATCCATTTTCTATATCTTTATGAAAAAAATAAAAATAAAGTGTAAACGGTTAAACATTAATCATTCAAAAAATAAATGTGTAGTCCATATTACTCAATCTATATTAATGATTTTCTTTTAATTTTAATGTTAAAATTGTGAAGTTAGGCTGTATTAGGCCGCTATGCTATTAGAATATGTCAATTTTGTCAATAATCCCTATTATAAGACATTACAATTGTCCATGCAATTTTGAAAGGGTCTCTTTAATTCTGTCATTGATCTTTAATTTCCGGATCTTTAAAAAATCGAAATGCTAACAAATAGATTACTGCGTTAAACCATGGCCAAATTAAAAACGTTATCGTGAAAATCCCAAATATTTCAAGGATGATATTTTTATTACCTATTCTATAACATTAAAAATGCATATAAATGTTCACAATACTAATTGTTTTCTACATTTAAAACACTCGACACTGTAATTAAAGTTGTTAGTGTGGCATGTATAACACACAGATAATAATAGACAACCTAATGCTCATCATTTTGAACAATTACTGAATTTTGTTATCCTTAATTGATGTGAAAACATGAAACTTTCTGTTCTGTCTTATATGCTTTTGGCAATGTCATCTTCTACTAAGAAATAAAAATATGTTCAATTTAATAATAGAAAATCCATGTATGTCGAAGTCAAACCTTTCAAACGAGGGAAGGTGTTACGTGGCACGTTTTCGCTCAGGGCACTGTACAATAGGAGCCTAGAGAATCCCGTCCAGATGTATATAGTAGCAAGAGGATATACGAACTAAATAAGCACAGGATAGTAGCTCCGGCCGAATATTCGGCCTTTTTCACTATCCCGACATATTCGGCTCCGGCTGAATATCACTGCTGGATAGTAAAAAGTACACCTTGTACCTATATTTTAATGAACATTAATTGAAGTGGCCGTCGTTCCATGAATGCCTGTTATGGAATGTATTCAAGTTTATATTCAAAACATGAGAATGTGCTTAACAAAATATATGAACGTGCACCGAACATCTTTATTAACTCTTTCTCTCCGTAATTATTTACCACATTCTAATAGAATCAACGTTGGTACCGTCAGTTAGGAGAGAAAGAATTAAAAAGACAAGGCTTATTACTATTAATAGAAATGAAAATTTACGTTGTAAATGCACTTTACATACATATAGCAGCAATGGCTAGCACAGTTTTCATTTTGTATGTCTTGACGTTTGAGTGGGTTAGTTAACAGGTTATATTCTTTAATTAAGTCACGCTGACCAGACGTGTGTCTAGCTGTGTGGGTATATCTCCAGAGGTAGAGATGAACAACTCCCACTCCATTTTGATTAGCCCTTTACATTGAGTGCATTGATAGACAAGTCAAATACGATGGACGTAGTCTTAATGTCAGCATATTGGCTATCCATAGAGGTCACTCCTTGCGAGGGAACTGAGTTTGTATACATGGTAGTAGATCAAAATCTTAATCAGGGGGCCGACTTCAAGCCACACCTCTACACGGGTAACGGGGAAATGAACTTGTTTACTTGGAGAAAAATCTCAAATACGGGGCTGGCCTACAGGCCACATCTATACACAGGTACCGAGTTTGCTTACTTGGAGATAAATCGCAATAAGGAGGCTGGACTATAGAACACAAACCTAGAGGTCACTCCTTGCGAGGGAACTGAGTTTGTATACATGGTAGTAGATCAAAATCTTAATCAGGGGGCCGACTTCAAGCCACACCTCTACACAGGTAACGGGGAAATGAACTTGTTTACTTGGAGAAAAATCTCAAATACGGGGCTGGCCTACAGGCCACATCTATACACAGGTACCGAGTTTGCTTACTTGGAGATAAATCGCAATAAGGAGGCTGGACTATAGAACACAAACCTACATGAGTGATCCTTTGGTACACAAACCGCGAGATTTCCTAGCCCAGTAAGCCAGTAACTAGATTTTATGTACATAAAAATACAAAGCTCAGATCTCTGTATATTGACGTAATCAGCTCTGATTAGCCAACTAGTGAAGAAATTAAGAGTGCTAATACAAAAAATGTAAAGGCAGCGGAGCTTGATGATATTCCTGCAGGCATTGATATAAGATCAGGAATTTAGTCTTTTCCCCACCATATTAATATATGAAGTCACTTAAAGAAAACCTAAGGGAGTTAAATGACAACTCTCGTTTAACTCTACAGTGACATTTTCTCCCTCCATCAGCACTCACATAGTTCCCGTGACACCCACACACAAATCATACAAAACACACACAACACACAAATAAAACCCCTTTTTAAAAAAAAAAATTATTGAAGTGCTCCAAACCAGTACTACCACTGTTGGTTTTGCGTCAAGAAACGCATGCGCAATCCTGAGATTACGTACACGTACACTGGTACAACCACTCTGGAGGCCGAATGACCATTGGAAATTTCGGTTTGTCGTTTATTTTTCATTGGAATTTTTTTTTTTTGTCATACGATTTCTTAAGACTGTAACAAGCACGACATTTGTACCCCCTTAATGCTATACGTTAAAGATACACTGTTTTTTTTTTTTTAATTTATCACAAATTTATTTTATACTAAATAAAATTACATAAAGCTTTTGCTATGTAAATACATCATGGATGTCAGATATACACATGTAAAATTTGATTATAATTTTATAACATTAGCAATATCCCATTTAGGGTCTACCTAGGCCTATGAACAAAATAAATTTTACGGTTGGGGGTTATCGCCTAGTGGGGAGTCGTATTAGGGGGTCGCCGAGCTAAAAAGATTGAGAACCGCTGCTCTAGTCTAAACAAAAAGGTATTTCGTGTATACATTGCCAACTTTCCCCAATAAAAAAAAAATCTGTCTGTGAAGTCTTAGCTCACTGTCAAATTACACGTTTTTCTCAGTACTGCAAAATTACTGGACGAGTTTTTCCCCGTGTCTTTAGGACTTTCCTATTGGGCGGAGTTTAGCCGTACCGTCGGCTCTCTAGCTCTTTGCCATTCTTCTTTCCTTTCAAATGAGTACTTTTGGATTATTTCATCTATCCTTAGTCCGTATGACTAAAAACCGTGTAGTGCATGCCGTACGGCGACTGTGGAGTTCTTTTGTTATACACTGCTGTTTCAAAGCGCCGAACAGCCGTTTTACCGTCACGGTGAAATGTTCAAGCTCCCATGCCTTTTTGCAAGCTCATTATGTTTGTCTTGTACAAATGTGTACACGCTATTTCTCTAGCCTCTCATTCTCAGATCAAGTTGAAACTTTGCAATCATTGTCCCTAACAAATGAGGCTATTTTAAAAAAAAATCGACCATTTGTTTTATCAATTATGCGTAACTAATTAAGAGGAGATAAGCTTACCTTGTGCAGAGAATTAGGTCGTTGCCTAAAAATGTGAAACTAACAATAGATAACTATAAAACCTTCTATTTTTTCATTAGCATTTGTCCGCATGGGAGGCACATAAATCGGCCTTCTATAATGGAGGCTTTACCCTTCGTGTTGGAATCCAAGTCGAATACCTCCATCCTAAACTATGATTGGACCATAACGCATTGAGCATTCTAAAATCAGGAAAACGCGCTAAACATAAATTATTGGTAAAAATATTTCCAATGGCTAAGATTTATTACACTTAATATAAGTTGTTTTTTTTATAAAGTATTTTTTATTTTATTTTAATTGTTTCGCATCTTTAGACGTGCGTTTTTTTTCTACTTTACGGCGAAAAACGAGTAATGTTCAAAGGACCTTATATCTACTTCCGCCCGACACTACCCCCTAAAATACCTAAACATGAATATCAATAAAGGGATGGGAGACTACTTTATCTTATAAATGAAAGATAAATTCCCCAATAGGTTGGCGCCCTCACATTACTTACTACCAGATTGAACCTACCCCACCCCATCCAACCCTCTTCACAACATCGCTGTATTGATTGATTCTTCCAACAATACCTATTGACAAAAGATATTGTCACACACACACAAGTCACCGTGGCCGAAAAATCGATTCTGTCAGTCTCCTGGCGTGGGATCGACTCTATTGTTATTGTATTGTCTTAATTATTAATCGATTACACCCTCGGCGGTCTTTGTTAGTTTGACTTTATTATCAAAATATGAAAAATATTTTGTCTTTTTTTTTTTAAATATATAATCCAAACCTCGAACAAAGGATTAAAACTCATTACGAAATGTTTGGTGCATTTGAACTTTTGGAGAGCTTTTAAAAAGCTGAACTTAAAGTTGTAATTTTAAAGAAAACAAAAAAACCCTTTTTTTTTCCAAAGAGAAAAAGAGACGAAAAGAAACGAAACAAATGCTAGTGGGGTTTTTTTTTTCAAAAAAGCCTGCAGGAAATGATTATGAGAAAGTGAAAGTGGTTGTTTGGTTTTGCGTGTGGGAGTAATGGCGGCCCAGTAACTAGACAGAAGATATGCCTTGTAAGAAATGGTCACTTGCTCGGATATTGTTTCACAAACGTGCCAAAGAGAGCCACTGTTGCACTTCGTCCAGTGCCCACGACCAGCTCCCAGTGCTGGACAACGATTTCCCACCTGAAGAGGTATGTGAATTTTTTTTGTTTTGTTTCACTTTTTTTTTAAAAATTCTCATTGCTTCCGACTTTTTATTTCTTTACGTTTTCACCCGATGACATTTGTTGCCATGGCAATGCACTGCGTAGAGAACGCGCATGTAGCAGGCGTGTGCTTGCAATGATTGCCGAGATTATAGGCACCCTGTTTTACATTGACTTTTTTAAATAGCTGCAATCACAGCTATTTGTACAATTTTTTTTTTGTTCGGAAAACTTTTAACTTCCGTTTTCGTTGTCAGTCTCTCTTCTACGTTTTTGTCTATCAACTTGGGGTACAATTGAGAATTTAAATTCTAGAGTAGTCTTAACAAAAAATAATTAAATAATGGGGATTTTCACACTAAAACTTAAACATACTAACATGCTCTCTTTTTACGCTTTGAATCCATAAGATCCCGCTCAAGTTCTTAAAGAAATAAAATACAGTAAGAGAGAAAAAGAAGAGAAAGTGATATGAAAAAATGTTGTGGTGATATAATGAAACCTAAAAAAAAATCGTTACAAGATTAAAAGAGGAAGATGGGGAGTGATTTTGAAATACATTTTAAACAAAAACAATGTCAAGGACGCCATATTGAATGATTACAGTTGGCAACTAAAAAATAATAATTTATTTGCACACCATTAGTTTATACAATGGATTCTACAGTGCTGAAAAGTGCACGAAATCTTGTATATTGTTAGAGGCCCCAGAAAGGAGAATAGCCGCTATCATTGGCGTAACCAGGGGGGGGGGGGGGGGGGTTTCTTGGTTACCCCCCCCCCCCCCAAATGAAATCCCCCCCCCCTGGGGGTGGGATCGGAATTTACTGACTGATTTTTAGCTTTGATTTTGTTGTTTTTTTAAATGATATTTTAATACTAAACCATCACTTGCCCCAGCACAACTAAGGCCTACCAAGGGGTTCGAGTTTAAAACCCCCTACCAGGGGGTTTGAGTTTAAAACCCCCAACAAAGAGGTTTTTACAGTTAAATTCCCCTCTTGTATAAAACAAAACAAAAAAAATGCAAACGACAATCCCCAAATTGAAAAAAGCACAGTTAAGGAAGATTTTGATTTAAAAACCCCTCCAAAATTTACGATAAACCCCTTCTTCAATATAATAAAACCAAATTATTCACTCAAAATTCTATGATCGTAGCGAAAGGGGTTTTGAGTTTACCCCCCCCCCCCCTTCAGTAGGGTTTGAAGCTAAAAAATACCTCTTCAATATATAAAAAAAACAAATTACTCACTCAAAAATCTATGAGCGTAGCGAAAGGGGTTTTGAGTTTACCCCCCCCCCCCCCCCCTTCAGTAGGGTTTGAAGCTAAAAAATACCTCTTCAATATATAAAAAAAACAAATTACTCACTCAAAAATCTATGAGCGTAGCGAAAGGGGTTTTGAGTTTAATCCCCCCGTCAGCGGGGTTTGAAGCTAAAAAATATATCTTCAGTGTAAGAAAAAAGCAAATTACGCACTCAAAATGCGATGAGCGTTGCCAAATGGGTTTTGAGTCTAAACCCCCCTTCAGAGGGGTTTGATGCTAAAAAATACCTCTTTAATATAAAAAAAGCAAATTACATACTAAACGTATTTGAACGTAGCCAATCCGATTGGGGGTTTTGAGTTTAAACCCCACTCCTACAGATGGCTTTTTGTTTTAAAGTTTAAAACCCCTCCATATGGTTCTGAGTTTAAGATCCCCCTACAGAGCATTTTCAGGTAGAAAACCTCTCTTTAATATTATTCTAAAGCAAACTACAGTTACTTAATTCTATTATTGTAGCAAAATGGGGTTTTGAATTTAAAAAAAAAATAAAAATAAAAATAAAAAACTTCAGAGATTTTTTAGTTTCAAAGCCCCAACAGATTTTTTTGACTATAAAAGTTCCCTTTTCGATATAAAATCTAAAGCAAACTACAGTCACTTAATTCCAAGAGCGTATTCAAGAGAGGTTACACATTTCTACCAGTGGCGGGGCTCCATTAATAAAGTGCAGTAAATAGTCATCTGCCGAAATTGAAAAACACTAAATGTAGCTCAACAAAGATGGCTAAGACAGACTTTAGGAGTCAGTTATAGAGATCGGGTTTCAATCAAGGAAATCCTTTGCCGAACTGGGAATCGACCCCTTAGTAAGATTGTAAAAGATCGTCGCATGAGGTTTGCGGGACATGTTCTCCGACAAAATGAATTAGGCATAAGAAGAGTTGCGATGACATCCTAGTACAATTTCACGCCACACATTCATGGAGGTCCTCAGAGCAGGTGGGAAGAGGCTTCAAACATTACAAGTGACAGATTTTTATGGAAACAGCTTGACGGCAAAATTTTTTTGAAATAAAAGTTTTAATAGCAGGAAAATGCACTGCAGATACGTCAGAATATGCATTTTGTTGGCTTTCAATACCAGAAATAGTGCTTGGCGGCGGGCCCCCTTGCTAGTAATGGCGGGGAATCTACACTGTTTCCACAACTCCAGGAAAAACCTATTCTAGGGCACAGTATACGTCTTCCGAAAGAATGAAGGGTCAGAATGTAATAAAGATTAAGTACACACACACATTTAAATACATATAAAAAAAAAAATCTCGGGGGGGGGGGGGGGTCGGAGAAAAAAATCCACCCCCCCAAAACCCTCCCCGAAAAAAAATCCTGGCTACACCCATGGCCGCTTTTAGTTTGTGTCGTCTGTCAGTCCGTCCGTCCTGTTTTGATATAAACTAGAAGAGATGTTGAAAATTTCGATGTCATGATATTTTAAATCTTTCAAAGTTCTGATGCAGCGGCTACTTTTTTCTGAAATCGCAAATTTTAATTTTTAAAATAAACAATGCAAGCAGTTTTTTTTCATAAAGATACACCATGTTTACAACTATGCCCAATTAAAATAAAAACAACATGGAAGACTATTTAGTATGGAAGGTTAATATGTAACATATCTTTAAAACATATACGTAAACGGATTTTGATTTTTTGTCAATTTTTTTTTCTGTCATTCTAGCTACATAATTTTTTTTAAAATTACTTTTTTTTAAGAGAAAAGTTTCTCTATTAAGACTTTGAATGAGAGATTGGCCCTTTACAAAACAATTAGATAATTCCTCAGTAACATCAGTTAGGACCATAGACTATATATTTAGGCTATGGTTAGGATAGATTCACATTTAACTATATCTTTATAACTATCAGTTCATTGAATACATATGAATATTAACAATGTAATAATAACAACATTAGTAAATCTCCGTCTCCTGTGATATCAAGTCGTTAGTCGAAGTAACAAAACAACAGCACGTCTCTTCTTTGTGTATCGATGGAGATAGGGTTGTAGTTGTTGATAGGGTTGTAGTTGTTGATAGGGTTGTAGTTGTTGATAGGGTTGTAGTTGTTGATAGGGTTGTAGTTGTTGATAGGGTTGTAGTTGTTGATAGGGTTGTAGTTGTTGATAGGGTTGTAGTTGTTGATAGGGTTGTAGTTGTTGATAGGGTTGTAGTTGTTGATAGGGTTGTAGTTGTTGATAGGGTTGTAGTTGTTGATAGGGTTGTAGTTGTTGATAGGGTTGTAGTTGTTGATAGGGTTGTAGTTGTTGATAGGGTTGTAGTTGTTGATAGGGTTGTAGTTGGTGATAGGGTTGTAGTTGTTGATAGGGTTGTAGTTGTTGATAGGGTTGTAGTTGTTGATAGGGTTGTAGTTGTTGATAGGGTTGTAGTTGTTGATAGGGTTGTAGTTGTTGATAAGGTTGTAGTTGTTGATAGGGTTGTAGTTGTTGATAGAGTTGTAGTTGTTGATAGGGTTGTAGTTAGTGATGGGCAAAAGTTAACTAAAAAGTTGCTAACTTTTAGTTTAACTAAAAAAAATTAGTTAAGGCTAAAGTTTAATTAAAAATAAAAGTTTAGTTAAAATCCTAGTTTAATTATTTTTTTTAGTTACAAACTAATAAATTTAATTACAAATTTTACAAACTTTTTAAACATACATACCAATAAATACTTAGATCTATGTAATTTGGAGAATATAAATAATGAATAATGGAGAGGAGAATAAACTAGAGGGTGCACAGGTCACTAGAAAGCCTTTTGACCTTTACCCTATAATGGTCGCTATTCCCGCCAATTCAAGGTATTTGAAAGGCGAGAAAAATAAACGTGTTCATTAGATCTATATTTCTATCAAGTTTCGCTGCTTGATAAATCCTGATAATTCCTTGCTTCTATAGATCTACATTATGCTGCTTTTTATTACACACCAGTGTGTTCCTGTATAGCTGCAGGCAAAGAATTTTGCTTTCCTATAGATCTAAAAGAAATGTCGACTCTTTTTATTTTAAAACTTTTTACTAGATCTAGATCTAGATCTAGAGTTATATATATATAGACTAGTGACGTCTAGCCCATTAGTATTAGTCTATTACTACTATTAGATCTATAGTCATAATAGTCTATATTTAATTATTTTAGTCTTAAGAAGAGTCTAACTCTTAGTAGTCTTAGTCTTAGATCTAGATGTAAATTTAAAATTATAAGTCAATAAAATAGATCTTTTAATTAAGATCTATATTACTTTACTTTATTAAGACTAGATCTATTAGTTAAGAGATTCTACTATTCTAGATAGAGTCTAGATTAGATCTAGATTACTTATTATACTAAGACCTACGATGCATAGATGATAGATCTATAATGACTATAATACTAACTAATGATAGTCGTCACTATACTAGACTAGATCTAATACAAAATTAAGTAAATCTAGATCTACATCTACTTCTATTATAATTATACTTATATATACTATCTAGATCTAGTATTATCTACTAGAGTATATAGATATAAATACCCATATCTAGTTATAATCATAATTATAATAATCTCAAATTTAATCTCTAGATCTAGAGTTACTAAGATATCTACTAGACTCTATCTAGCTAGATTTTAGATCTAGTAGTAGTAGTAGTAACTAGTATTTCTTAGATTATGTTTAGATTAAAATATTAATTATTTGATCTAGGTCTAGTAGGCCTAGCTAGATCTAATTCTAGATCCAGATTATATTTCTGATCATTTCGTTTGTAGAAGATATTAGACCAGAATATTCTAGAATCTAGAGTTAGTTAGAGAGTCAACATGCAGTTTTATCATTACTTCTAAAGCTAGCTTATATTAGAACTTGGACAATTACTTCTAATTTCTTTCTATAATAATATCATTCTAGTGATTCTATTAAGATCTACATCTATCCCATAAAGACATTTAAGTATTTTTCATGTGCACAAATAAATGTTTATTACATTTTGCTAAAGAGATTGGTTGTGCTTTATATTTTTGATGTTTGGCTGTTTCGTCCTTTAAAAAGGTCAAAATAGTTAGTAAAAGTTTAAGTTTCTTAGTTTAGTTTAACTATTTTTTTCAATTTGTGATTAACTAAAAGTTTAATTACTTTTTTTTAGTTCAAACTTAGTTTTAGTTTAACTAAAAAAATTTAGTTTAGTTCCCATCACTAGTTGTAGTTGTTGATAGGGTTGTAGTTGTTGATAGGGTTGTAGTTGTTGATAGTTAGTAGTTCAGAGTTTCGAATGTTCTTTCTGAAAATATTAAAATCTGCCCATTTACCTGCCTGAGTGGACCACTTCGGGGGCCGATTTTGAGTTTGTGTCTCCACCCAAACTGTCTTTGTAACCTTGTTTTTTTTTTTAAATACGTCAATACTTTCGTATTCTGTATTTTTTTTTTTCCGCATACCGTACACCGGATACACCAAAAAGCTTGCTATTTAAGGATCGCCTCCATGTATGGGATCTCCACTATGTTATAATACTATCAACAGGAAGTTCAGAAATACTTGACGTCGCTGAAGGGCTTTGAAGCAAAGGCCAGATCCAGTAAAACAATATGGCGACTGAGAAGGATTTCTTAAAGCGTTCAGCATTGAAAAAGGACATAGTTTCTTCTTGAAGGTTCTTCTATGGTCGAGATCATTCAGGGTTTCTAAGTAAATATACATTTTGTCCCATAATGTTACAAATCTTATTTTAATTCGATCATACACATTTTTTTAAGAAAATAATCTAAGAACTCGTAGGAAAAGAGATTGGAGCTATCGTCTGCTCAGCTCTAGATCTCTGGTAATACTTTTTAAAAAAGGGGAAATAACCGCACTATCCCTGCCATATCTCGCAATTCTGCAAGACTTAATCTTCCTTTTCCTATAAACAAAAAACTAATTTAATTAATAACCTCTAATTAATTAACTAATTGGTTTTTTCTCTTTATTGATTAATATATTGACTTCTACAATGAACTAAAAATTTCAACGTGACCCTAGAATGGGAAGTGGGAGAAATAACGTGTGCAAGAGTTGCACCAGACAGACAGAGTTCATAAAAGCTTTGTAAACATAAAACACACACAAAAAAGAAAAAAAAAGATCTCGTAATAGATCAAGACTAACAATAATAAATCTTTGGGATTGGAAATATTTTTAGCAATTGTTTTTATTTAGCGTAATTTCATGCTTTTAGCTTTCTCAATGCGCTATAGATCCTATCACTTGACCAGTTGGGAAAAGGGGGTGGGGATCGCTTTTTAAATGCATTAAATAAAAAGAATGTAAGACTTGAATTCGAACTTGAGGGCTCCCTTTCTTTCCCTTGTTCGATACCAAACAACATAATTGAGTATCAATAATTCATGAACTAATTTTTTTTTCCATTAATTGATTCTTGTTTTGTCAGGTGCAAGAAATAATTATGCGAACTTTCAGCTTGATCCGAGATTGTGTATGGGAGAAATAACGCGTACAAACTTTTTACCAGACAGACAGAAAAAGTGAGTTGATATAAGCTTTGTTTTTTTAAAAGCGGCTATGCTATTATTATTATTCATTTTTTAGGTTACATCGTTAGCATATTACAATGCTCGTAATGAGGAGTTCGATATCTACGTTTCTCGTGCTAGAACTCGATTACAGATAACGCATATACATTACATCGAAATGCCGAGTATAAATCATTATAGTTAAGTACATTTTCAGGTATCGATCCACTTAGGTGCATGCGCCTACTCAACGCAGACCTCTTCCCTCCCGTACCCATGAGCTTCGATTAGCCTGGAATTTTTTTTTTATAAATGTTAAGTGATCCATTTAAATATCGATGCTGAGAGAATGAAATGGAATTGGGGTAATCGATTTCAAATTTATGAATTGACTATGAATTTTTTTTTCTTGTTTATGTTTTAAAGTACATGTAGCATCTGATGCAAGTAAATGTGTCCTGTAATCACTGTGTCGTGTAAGTAGCGTGTGATGTAAGTAAATGTGTCATGTAAGTAGTGTGTGATGCAAATAAATGTAATCGCTTGGTCATGTAAGTAGTGTGTGATGTAATCACTGTGTCATGTAAGTAGCGTGCGATATAAGTAAATGTAATCACTGTATCGTGTAAGTAGTGTGCGATGTAAGTAAAATTAATCACTGAGTCATGTAAGTAATGTGCGATGTAAGTAAATGTAATCACTGTGTCGTGATGTAAGTAAATGTGTCATATAATCACTATGTCGTGTAAGTAATGTGCAATGTAAGTAAAGGTAATCACTGTGTTATGTGGGCAATGTGTGATGCAAGTAAATGTAATCACTGTGTCATGTGGTTAATGTGTGATGTAAGTAAATGTAATCACTGTGTCATGTGGGTAATGTGTGATGTAAGTAAAAGTGTTATGCAATTACTGGGTCATGTGAGTAATGTGTGATGAAGCTAATTTCATAATTAGTAATTTTAATGTATTTAATTTAGAAAGTAAGTATTATGCAGTGCATATGTAATGTGAGTAATGAATGATGTAATTCATGTGTGATGTAATTAACATAAGATGTGTGATCACAATATTTTTTTGGATTCAAATACTGTGTTTTGTAAATAATGCGTTATGTAAATAATATGTGTGTAAATAATGTTTGATGTAAATAATATTAGATGTAAAAAATGTGTATTGTAAATAATGTTTTATTTCATAAAAATTTGTGATGTATATGATATGTAATGTGATTATTGGTCGATTGGAATTAGCTATAAATTAGGGGAATAGCCGCTATTGATAGCGATATGAATGTAAATAATGTGTGGTGTAAATGATTAAATCAAGTCATGTGTAAAGCAAGTGATGTTCAAAGTAATTTGAAAGGAATTATGTTATTTATATTAACATCCAATAAACAGCGGCCTTACAATGAGAGCCTGAATTACTTTCAATTCAAAGTTTATTAAATACACAAACACCACAGCTTCTCAAAGTGCAATAATCGAATGTGATAAAAGTGTATTTATTGAGAGTGCTGTCTAAATCATAAGTTAAACATCGAACCTCCTACCAGCTCGAGAGTTCGTCCTAGCAACCACAAGCGTCCCGAAGCTACGCAAATTGTTCCGTAAATCCTAAACTGCTACATTTCAATTCATGCTGCTAAATCGAGTATGAAACAATAAACATTTTTTAAAATTAGTTCTGCTCACATGTTAATGAACTAACAAATCGATTTGAACAGCTTTTAAAGTTTGCACAGAAGTATGGGTTTTATTAAGAGGCGTATATCAACTCACTCTGTCTGGTAAAAAAGTTTGTATACGTTATTTCTCCCCCACACAATCTCGGATCAATCTGAAATTTTGCACAATAATTTCTTTTACCTGTTAAAACAAGAATCAATAATACAAATTTTTAGTTAATTAACTATTGGTAATTAATTTTTCTTTTTGGTATCTGAAAAAAGGGGAAAGAAATTTTACTTGACAGATGTGGTGGTATAAGTTGAATTAGCCCCTTTTATACCTTAGGTTGCTGCTTCAAGGTTTGAAGATAACAATACATAACTGTAAAAACTTCTATTTCATAAGCGATTTTGCTGGCATAGTGGTTAGTGGATTTGCTTGAGGAGGCTTTATCCCTCGAGTTCGAATTTCCAACTGGATCAAACAAGTGAAAGATCATAGCGTAGTGAGAAAGTGATAGAATCATAGCGTAGTGAGAAAGTGATAGGATCATAGCGTAGTGAGAAAGCGAACAGCATGAAATTGCGCTAAACAAAAACAATTGGTAAAAATATTTCTAATGGCAAAGATTTATTATTGTTAGTCTTGATCTATTGCAAATTTAGTTACATGTTTGATCCAAACTAATTGATACAACTACGCTTAATATAAACTTTAAAAAAAAAGTATTTTTCATGATTTTCTTGTCTCTTTATTTTGCAACTGTTGAGCGCCGAATTTCCAGATCTATCATGTGTAAAGCAAGTGATGTTCAAAGTAATTTGAAAGGAATTATGTTATTTATATTAACATCCAATAAACAGCGGCCTTACAATGAGAGCCTGAATTAACGACACATTAACAAAGCTCAAGTTCATCTTACAATAGAAGCTACTGCAAAGTTTTGTTAAAGCCTGATTGAAAAAAAAAAGGCAGGTTTCAAAATTAAGAATCTATAATCAAGGCTATTAATGTCCTTAGGATGTCCTATCATTAAGTCAAACTAAAATAATTAGTTTGATGCCCTATATAATGAGTGTATGTGTTAGTGTGCTTTATTTTATTGAATGAAAGATGGATGGGTTCAATGATAAAAAGATATTTAGAATGACAAAGGGGCCTGCACATTGGAACAGCCTTAAGTCAGGGCGTCCGGGCCGTTTGATTGTCTAATGAGTTGAGCCGAAGGGGGTGTCCGGGCCTGCTGATAGATTGGACAGATAGATTTTAAAGAAACCAACAATATTAAGATAAGATAACCTTCTTACATATTATTTAGAAAAAATATTCCTTGGTTATCTACCCTTCTTGAGAAAAAAAAAAAAAAAACATTCCACAACTATCAAAGGCAGAGTAAAACAATTCATCTCCTTGATTGCTGGATGTATAAATTCACAGTTTTATACATTAAAACATCCTCCATTCTATCAGTCATGCTGATTATGTTTTTATCTTTGGATTTTCTTATGACCATCAGGTACATATATTCGACAAGTTCGATAATCGACGAGTTAGTTCCTTGTACTCTGAAAACATTTTTCTACATTGCGCAATTTTCGTCTCAAATAGCTGACACGTTATCTCACCCTCACGGATTCCATCCCTCCCCCCTTTTTCCCTACCCACACACGCACATTTTTTTTTAAAAACATATTGAACGGCGTGGCAGAAGAGAGAAAATGACACATGATGAAAAAAAAGAACTGTTCGTCAATCTGTATTGAATAATCAACCCCTGCAGCGCATAGCAGCGGGCAGGGTTCAAACCCTGGACCATTGAAATGATCAGGCAGGCATCATGCCATGAAGAATGACAGTGAAATATAAAGGAGTCCAATGAGGTGGCTATTCGCCTGGCTATGCTAGAGAGATAGTATAGATATCATTAGCTGTAAAGGAGAACAAAGAGGCCTACATTTGGCTTGTCATGCTAGAGATAGAATAGGTAACAGTGTGTGCTCACCTTACAAGAGGTGCCCAATGTAGTGTCAACTAACAAGTGGCGCTCAATACGGAGTCACTTACACTTATCAAATGGTGCTCAATGTGGGGTCACTTAACAAGCGGCGCTCAATGTGGAGTCACTTATCAAATGACGCTCAATGTGGGGTGACGTAACTAGTGGCGCCCAATATGATGTCACTTAACAAGTGGCGTTTAACGTGGGATCACCTAAGAAGGGGCGCTCAATGTGGTGTCACGTAACAAAAGGCGCCCAATATGGGATCCTCTAACAAGTTACGCCTAACGTAGATCGATATGGGGTCACGTAACAAGTACCAAGCTGCATCCAATGTGGGGTTAGGCAACACGTGGCACCCAATGTGGGATCATTTCTTACCACCTCGATACTTTTATGTTACTAATAGATAAATATATGAGACACAATGCATTTCGACAGACATATATATGTTACTATTTTACTTATCTTATCTTATATAATACAGACGTTACTTCAAAAAAGAAGGTGGTTACGTCCTACGCGTCATGCATTTAGTCATGCATATTAATCAATGACTTAAATTCTGCCAAGTCACTAGTTTTCCTTGCTAGCTCAGGCAACCCATTCCATGCTCTAATAGCAATTTAGATTTATATATGAGAGAGAGAGAGTACATTTTGACTTTAAACTGACGGCAGTTCTCATTAGATACACTTTGCGTTATCAATACGTAACGCCCGTTCTGTGGCCAACTTTGAGTGAATTTAAATAATAAGAGCCAAAGAGTCAGCACTTTATAGCCCCATCTCTCCAAGGGGTGCAAACGCTGAGACTCTTACATCTCCCGGCCATTTTAGAGGTGCAGATATTGAGTCTACATGGCTCGCCGTCCTCATGGGGCGCCTTAGTTTGAAGCCCGCTCGCCTTTCACGCGCTCGGCGTTATCCTGCCCGGGATTGACCTTTACAGAATGCGTTGGATCAGTGACCCAACGTGACGAACCTGACTTTGGACAGAGTAAAACCGGTAAGTTGACCCCCCCTTCTTTATCCCGTCCTTTGTGTTTCATACTCTCCAGAGGTTTCGGGTGTAGAGAGCTTGACCACTGCGTTTTTGTGCCCAATGCGTTTGGTTTATTAATATGCGTCAATCTTTCTTCGCTCACTGTCACAAACCAACGCACACGCTCCTACACTTACGTGGAGTCAATTAATCTGTCACTTGGGACTTGGGTGGTGGTGGAGAATGGAGTTGGGGGCCTCTCTATATCCCATTGCTATCGCCCATAACTCACCATAAAATCCACGAAGAGGACAACATAAGCTAGCCATTGTCCTTTGGTTACAGAGGATCCTGCAATTTCCCCTTCCGGTGCATCCCCTCCCAATCTATAATATCGGCTTTCATCATTCGACATAATGCACATTGCAACGGGACAGAGAGATGGCTCTCATAAATGAGAAGAGGTAATTCATTAATTAGTCAAGTGATACCCAATCTACGGTCCGCGAGCCATATCCTGCCCGAGATGTGGTGCTTTTGGACCATTTGAAA
The DNA here is from genome assembly GCA_030265305.1 of Biomphalaria pfeifferi. NCBI lineage: Eukaryota > Metazoa > Mollusca > Gastropoda > Planorbidae > Biomphalaria > Biomphalaria pfeifferi. The sequence continues at coordinate 2,907,415 of JASAOG010000069.1, forward strand.
GTCCTGCCCACATTGCAAGAAATTGGTGAGTTAAAGGAAAAAGAGATTTAAAAAATCTTTAAATGTGCTCGTGATGGAAAATATCATGTTCCCATGCGGACCGAAACTAGTCCAGTGGTGGGCAACTTTTTTCAGCCTTTGGGCCTAATTAAATATAAGTGTGATGTGTGGTCGAGAGTTTAAGTACACATTTTGTCGCCTCGTGGGGCTACCTGTATCACTTGCCTTGGCTACCTACCAAGAGGGCACGTGGTTTGACACCCGTTTCGAGCAGGTTTTGTTTTCTGAGCGCCTAAAGGTGGCACACAAAAAGATACCCCCTCCCCCCACTGGTCCACAAATAGCGCTCTGAGCATGCTATAAGCATTTAAGTTATATAAAAGCTATTAAACAAAAAAAGAAAAGTGTCACAGACCGCATCATCACTTAAGTTGTGTAGTCCAATGGAACTAGGCCACTGTGGGCATAACTTTCGAGGGACAGAGGTCATCGTGCCACGGGTCGGATATGGCCCACAGATCATAGTTTGGGCATCACTGGTGTAGTCTGTCCAGGAAAGTGACAGGATGAGACGATTTAGCACCTGAACACGGATCTTAAAAACTATTCAATAATAATATTATTATAATGAATTAGCATTCAGTGGGTATTTTAAAGGCAAGGCGAGATATCATGGACTGTACGAATACAATATTTTCTATGATTATTGAGATAGATGATCAAGTTCTTGCGATAGAACAACGGTTAACGAGGGGATCATGTGGCCATAACAACGACCAACCGACTTTACTTTTACACTACTTATGTCAGGTACCCATTAGAACTGGGTGGACTTAAGAGTCGCCCAAAGATCCTGAAATGAAAAACTCCAGTCTTCAACAGAATTCGAACTCTGGACCAAGCGCTTTACCTCTCAGCCACCTCTCCCGCGGAAAGTTTATCATAATGTTTTATATACTAATAAAGTGTGCATTGATTTTGTTTTTATAAATTCGCCGAAGTTTGTATTAAAATGGAGAGTTCTGATTTTTTTTAGGAAAGTGTCATATAATGTACAATCTAAAATGAAACAACTGACAGTTTTGAAAGACAAACTTCTTTTTATTCAAGTTTAAACTATTGACGGAACTGAAAATGTCTCAGTGGCAACTTGAATCCTCTTTACGATTTCCATCTTTTAGCTATCAACTGTGCATTTGTTTAAATTCAATAAATCTATCATTTTAATGGCGCCTTCATAAATAAACACACTACTCTATCCCCTTGGATTGATACCACGCGGCTAATAGTGTCACCCCACCACAAAACTTATTCACAAACATTTATTTTTCCCACTTTGATGTCGCAACTTACTGGTTGTCATCAATTGATATCCGCAACTCTCCCATACCCTAGTGACGCCACTGACTCCATCTAAATCCCCCTCCCCCCAGAAAGGTTTTTTATACAACCTTTTCTATCACCCTTTTGATTGCCACAGACCGTTTTTATAGGCGCCCCTGTCCCCTCGTCGCCGCTTGGGGCTATCGGTATCACTTGTCTCCTTATCAGCACACTAAATTATCTGCCCATGTCCAAGTACAAAGGTCCACAACTCTCATGTCCCCTCTTTTTTTTTCTTGGTCGTTAACCTCCCCTTGTCTTCGAATATGGTCTCCCATGATAATTGCAAATGTATGGAAAAAGCTACGACTCAACCCAAAATGCTGGTCAGTCCTGGCGTCCCGGATTTATTCACAGTGTCGTGTGATGCTTTCACTTGGATTTATTTCTGTGTTGTTTTTTTTCTTTCTGTTGGTTAACTAGATCTATATTTTCCTTATAGTGTGACTTTATTATTTTTTAAAATCCCAAACAAATATTTATGTGAAATATAGATCATAAAAAAACTGGCTATTTGAGTATTATGCATATTTCTATAGATGCCTGTTTGTTATTTCGGCATTATTGGAAATTTTCATATATAGAGAAAAATCCATAAATAGCAAGATTTTGGTGTATCCGGTGTACGCAAAACGGAAGTATTGATAAACGAAGTCTTTTTAAAAAAATAGTATTACATTTTTTAAAAAAATTTTCAGCCCTAAAGAATAAAATTATTTCTAAGCTGTTTCGTTTGTAATACATAATAATTTTTATGAATGAGTTGGTAACAGTGACGTTTCAAAATGGCGTCCTTAATAGTGTTTATTTTGTCTATTTATATCAAAATATCTTCCGTTCTTTCTTTTTCATTTTCTTACGCTTTTAAAGGTTCCATTGTATCGTTTCCGTTTTGGGTGGCATCGTTTCGACTTGTTTTTCTCTCAGACTAAATTTTATTCCTTTACGAACGTAAGCTGAACTTTTACAAAAATAAATAATTTAAGTATAAACAAAAAAGCAGAATACTTTGATTAGCTTTTAGAGTGAAATCCTAAATAGTTGACGTTCAAACTAATTTAATTTTTTTTTTTTCAGTAAATTATTCGTGAAGCTAGGTTTCTGGAATTAGTATAATGTGTTTAAAACCCCCAAAAAGTTATGTCGGTTATTGAACATTTTTTTTTTGTAAATTATCTAAATACATCACTTTTAAATGCAGCTCTTAATATTAGGCTATTGTTTTATAAATATGCGATTTTTAAATTATCCCTTCGAGTTCAATTTCCGGTAAAGATGGTGGAAGTATCTGAAAAATGCGAATTTTTTTCCCCATGTTTATACTTGAAAATTGAAATAATGATTTTGGATAAGTTCAGACCACGCAACGCCGTAGTCAACCGTTAGTTAATTTTATATACCAAGTGAAAGGCAAACTGCGAACATTTGTTGTACTTGTATGTTGATATATTGATTTCTGTTCTAGCGTATTGTTAATATTTTATAACGAGGCCCATAGATTAATCAATTTTATTCTCGAATTTTCTAGTTCTATAAGGGTATGGTGTGGTCAGCACAATGTTTTACATCCTTACTTGTCCAGAAAAATTCCTCGATCACCCACCAGGGATCGAACCCCGAACGTTCGGCAGTTTGTCTCCTGAGGATTTGTTATTTCCATGCATTGCAACCATATCTTCCTTGTTTTTCGTTTGGGCAATTAATGCTAAACATAAATAACATTCCCATCCACAATCATACCCACAGTCCTACAGACAATCATACGTGAATCCCTACCCACATCTGAACTTATTTAGTCATAACCACAATCCTACCCACAGTCATAACATTAATCTTACCAACAATCCTACCAACAATACTACCTACGATCTTACACACCATCCCAAACTTATTCCTACCCTCAATCATATCCTCAATCTTAACCACACTAACCACAATCCTAACCTTAATCCTAACCCACATCCCTTACCACAATGTTAACCCTAGACAGTTTGATATAGAATGCCTTAACACTGACCAATAGATCGTTTCCACGTAGTACAGACATGTGACGTGGCAACGTGCTATTGGTCTAAACTGCCCGCAGGTTGAGAGGTTGCGGGTCGATCTTCCATCCATTGGTCACGCTTAACCTCAATAACCTTAATCCTAACCCTAATCCTAACCACAATCCTAACCACAGTAACCACAATCCCAACCCCAATCCTACCCACAGTCGCCTCAGTAAAGAGATAAACGATCATTGAATTGAACTACGATCATGTCCCCTCCTCGGACTCTCAATGCCAGTATCCTAAGACCCTCCACAGCTCTCTTTCCCTGGTCTTTCTTAAGTGCCCTCAGTTTTATCCGATGACAAAACCCCGAAACATAACTTCTTTATTTCTTTTGGCTTTTCGTTTATTCCCCTTTCCGTTTTTTTTTTCCTTTATTGATTTTCTTCTTATCTGGCTTTATTTCCTGAAAAATACCTGGCATATTTTTTCCATCAGTATCTAAGTAGCCTCCCCCTAACCCCAACAATAGCCTGCCATTCAAAGGATTTGACTTGCCAGATTGAGAGTGCGAATGACAAAATTCTCCCTGGGTCTTTCCACCCATTTACTTCCCCCCCTCCCCCGTTCTCCAGCTTCCTCATTTTCCTTCTTCCCAATTATTTCGCGTGGACCAATGGCAGAGGACAATTGACATAATGATGGCTGGACACTCTCTTCATTGAAGTGTCGGGAACACGCACACACACACACACATATAATTTCATGTGTCAATATTTTCCTATTATTCAAGTGGAATCCTGGTTTAACTGGAGAAGAAAATGCAATAAAACAATTTCTTTCGCGGGACTCTAGTTGTCTCCCAAGTATTTGTCAAAATCTATATTTGAGTTTTTCTCAACTTTGTTATTAAATGCCAAAGGGTTGTAAAGCTGAATAGTTATACCCTATTTCTTTTACCTGACAACACAATAATCAATAGAAAAAAATTAACCAATCAGTTAATTAACTAATGGTAATTAATTATTTTGTTTAGCATTGGCATCTCGAACAAGGGAAAGAAATTGTATTTGACTGAAATGGTGGTATAAGATGAATTAGTCCCCTTTATAAGTCGCCGCTCTAAATTGAAGGAAACAATATATACAATCTTCGATAGTCCCAAGTACCTCACGTCGGCCCGAGGGGGCGTGAGCCACGAGTTCAAATTCAGGTCGTCCCCCTTTTTTTGTGAGGGCTTTTAAAAACTAATTACAGTAAAAATCTACCCACCCACATATCCTTTTCTTTCTCCCCCCCTTCCTTTTTTTCCTAACTGGTCCAGACAAGTGATAGGATCACATTTTCACAGCGTATTGAGAAAGCTAAAAGAATGAAATTGCGCTTAACAAAAACAATGGGTAACAATATTATTAATCGCACACATTTTTTGTTGTTAGTCTAGGTATATTACAAAATTAATTTCATAAGTCATTCAAAGTAATTGATACTAATTAATACTTGTTATAATCTTTTTTAAAAAGTATTTTTATGTTTTTTCTTGTTTAAAAAATCGTAGATAAAATTGGCATAGAAATACCGTGAGCAGCGTTACGGTAAATGATACCTGTACTGTGTTTTAAAAAAAAGGGAGATTACCGATGCATTTACTATGACAAACGGTATCGAACCCAGATATATAAATCCAAGAGACAAATCAACTGGCCGTTAAAATTCACTTAAAGGCTTTAGCTCCCTCCTTAAAGTTAGCCCCCCCCCCTCTTGTTTCTCCCATCTCCTTACGGCTGTATTTTATTTTCAAGTTCGGTTTAAAATGGGAATTAGCAGATGCATTTGAGATGAAAGAAAAATTAATGCTCTTATAAAAAAAAAAAAAAAAAAAAAAAAAAAAAAGACACCGTAACTTTTAATCCGCTAATAGAAGTCTATTGAATGTCTGTTTAATGTTTCAGTTTCACGTAATCGTATATTTGGATGCGCCTACATCAACATGTTCTTATTGACATGAACGTTGTCAGACGTTTCTTTTGAAATAAAGATTGTTACATCCTAGCCTAGGGCAGGAAGGCAGGATTGGAGCCTGGGACCATTGAGACATCAGTCCGGAGCGCACACCACTTAACCAGTCAGCCATTTAGCTTGGCTAACTTTACGCTTCAATGTTTAAAGGCTCATTCTTTTCTTCGGACTCATCCTCTTTCTGAGATTTTGTGGTGAAAAAAAAATGAAGCGTTCACCACTTTCACTTATTCTAAAGTCTGATGAACCTTTGGGGCAACACACTTGATCTGTCGAACATCTTTCTCCATTGCTCTCTGTCACGATGTTTGTTTTGTTTGTTTTACTTGATGGTGACACATGCGAATACGGAGGTGCGTAATTATAGTTCAAACCTATTTCCAAAAACAATGAAGTGACCCAGTGTTGATACATGTTCTTGAGTTTAATTCTTTTAGACACAGACTAGAAACAATATATATACAGTTTATGTCCAAAGTGGATACAGAATACAATAATGATGATCAATAAACTAAACAGCTTTTTGCAGTAAACTAGCGAATTCTGAAATTTAGCTAAGTCGCCGATTAAAAGTTTGAACTATTTATAGAACCTTATAATTTTATTAGCACTTCGCAGGTACATTGGTTAGTGTGTTGGCTTGAGTAGGCTTGAGCCCTCAAATTCGACTTTAAAAAAAATAAAATGTATTTTAAAAGCGATCACTGTAACATCATGGTCGTAGCCGGGAGGGGGGGGGTTCAAACCCCCCTCCCCCGAAATGAAATTCCGCCCTCAGGGGGGGGGGGGAGTGTCGGAGTTTAGTGACTGATCTTTTGCTTTAATTTTGTTTATTTTAGATGAAATTTTAATACTAAACCATCACTTGCCCTAACACAGCCAAGGGAGTTTTCAGTTTAAAACCCCTTATCAAGGGGTTTTGAGTTTGAAACCCCCAACCAAGGATTTTTTAGTTTGAAACCCTATACTAGGGGGTTTTGAGTTTAAAACCTACTACCAGGGGTTTTGAGTTTAAACCCCCTTACCAGGGGGTTTTGAGTTTGAAAACCCTTACCAGGGGGTTTTAAGTTTAAAACTCCCTACCAGGGGGTTTTGAGTTTGAAAGCCCATACCAGGAGGTGTTGCATTTAAATCCCACACTTCTATAAACAAACAAAAAATGCAAACGACAATCCCCAAATTCCAAGAGCACATCTAAGGAAGATTTTGATTTTAAACCTCTCTCCAAAATTTACGATAAACCCCTCGTCAATATAAAAAAGCAAATTACACACTCAAAATTGTATGAGCGTAGCCAAATGGTTTTTTAGTTTAAACCCCCCGCCAGCGGGGTTTGAAGCTAAAAAATAAATCTTCAAAAAAAAAAAATTAAAAAATTTCGCAATCAAAATGCTATGAGCGTAGCCAAGCCTATTGGGTGTTTTGAGTTTAACTTTTCCTTCAGAGGGGTTGGATGTAAAAAAAAAACAAAAAAACTCTTCAATATAAAAAAAAAAGCAAATTACACACTAAAATTCTTTGAGCTTAGCCAGCCAATGGGGGTTTTGAGTTTCAACCCCTCTCCTCCAGATGGCTTTTTTAAAAGTTTAAAACCCTTCAAGATAGTTTTGAGTTTAAAATCCCCCTACAGAGCATTTTAAGGTTGAAAGCCTCTCTCTTCAATATTATTTCTAAAGCAAACTACAATCACCAAATTCTATGACCGAAGCTAAATGTGGTTTTGAATAAAAAAACAAAACAAAAAACAACTCTAGATATATTTTAGTTTAAAACCTCCAACAGATGATTTTGACGATAAAACTTTCCTTTTCGATATAACATCTAAAGCAAAATAGTCACATAATTCCAAGATCGTAGTCAAGAGAAGTTACAAATGTCTACCAGTGGTTGGGATCCATTAATAAAGTGCGATGAATAGTCATCTGCCGAAATTGAAAAGCACTAAATGTGGCTCTACAAAGATAGCTAAGACGGATTTTAGGAGTCAGTTATAAAGATCGGGCCTAAATCAAGGAAATCCTATGCCGAAGTGGCAGTCAACCCCTTAGTAAGGTTGTGACAGAGCGTCGAATGAGGTTTGCGGGACATATTCTCCGACAAAATTAATTACTCATAATAAGTGTTGCGATGACATCCTAGTACTACTTGGCGCCACACTTTCATGGAGGTCCTCAGAGCAGGTGGGAAGAGGCTTCATACATTGCCAGTGACAGATTTTTGTGGAAACAGCTTGCCAGCAAATGCGCCGAACGGCGCGGGAGGGTCTAGGTCGTAAGAAAAGCACATTACATTAGGTTTTTGAAATAAAACTTTTAAATAGCAAAATAATACACTGTTGGTACCTCAGAATATGCGTTTAGTTGGCTTTCAATACCAGAAATAGTGCTTGGAGGCGGGGCTCCGCCCCGCGCTGGGGGAGCTCACAGCGCTCCCCCAGACCCCTTGCTGTCAAGGGCGAGGAGTTTACAATTTTTTGAAATCTAAAATCATGAAATTGCTCTAAACAAAAACAATTGGTAAAAATAGTTCTAATCGCACAGATTTATAATTGTTAGTCTAAATCTCTAACAAATGTATTTAGACGACTGATCCAGACGAAGTGATAAAACTTCTTCCCTTAAAATTACTTTTTTTTTCGTGTTTTTTTTTATAGTATTTATTTTTTTGTTCATGGCACTGTGTTCCCCGAAGGAGGGTCTTTATTTCGCACATTAATATTGGTTTCCTGAAAATAAGGATAATTAAACTCAGTGGAGTTAGTTTCGAGGGTTCCATGATACTATGATAATGAATGCATTATTTGGGAATGTCTTAACAACGTAGTCTAATCAACTAATGCTCCGCATTGCGGAATAAAGTATTGTGTAAAATCGAAAGTGTCTAGCAGCAGAAATGGCGCTTTGTTTTGGTTTAATTTGGAATGAATAAAATAAATAAAAAATCACACATTTAGTTTGTGCTCCAATCAGTAGGCTAAAGTAGATATGCATCTTCCGTGTCCATCAGGTGGGGGTGGGGCGGTCATTAATGGCTGCTCGTAGTTTGTAATAACAATCACTAGTTTTTAGGGGGAAAAAAAGGGGAGAAGTGTGGGAGGGGTGGGTTGTTGCAGGCGTCGAGGCAGAGAGAAAGAGGGAGGTTGGAGTGACTTGGAGGAGCGACGGCAGAGTGGTGACTGGTGCTGTGGGGAGGGCCAGTCAGGTGCAGGGCGCCCATAATGACGAAGTTAGTTTTCATTATAATGAAATGTGAGTGTCTGTGTGTGGTGCCCGTGTGTGAGTGTGTCTGCACGTGTGTTTGGGGTTAAATAAAACATCGTCAGCATCCGGCCAAAGTCCGGTAACTCTAACATATAGCGACCAACCAATGAATAGTTGGACTTGTTTTTCTTTCTGTATTGTGTATCGGTAGGTCTGGCAGAGTTGTGTTGTCACGTGGCTTTACTGCGACTCTAAAACACGAGATATATATGTGCGTTATACTAATCAAGCAACTGTGTGAGCTAAGTGCGTTACTGATTTATGAATGCATTCTTAGATTTCTTGGATTATTATATTAATGTATTTAAATATCAATACGAGACTGTTAAATACAACTTGATTGGACTAGATGTAGATATATATTAAAATAAAATAAGTAAAATTCAATAGCCCTAACTTTATAATTAGAAATAAAGATATCAATGTAATAGATAAACATATAGTCAATATTATATTACGGATAGTGCGGCTATATGTTGAATAAATATAAAATAATATAAGAACAATTAATATGTTAAACTAGCTGGTCAACGGAATGTGTGGGTGAGAGTTTAGCTTTATATTATTATATTGTTACTAGCCTGACATTACCCGCGGCCTACGGGTCTAAGTTTGTGTTTACTAATGTAGTGGATTGGATTTAGATGTATATATCCTTTCAAGTTTTTTTCTCTTTTCGAAAATAAAATTAGTTTTGCGAATTGGTTTACCCGCAGCCGATACATACATATCTATTAAAAACGAAAAGAGCGATAGATTAATAGTACAATTAAATCGGGTTTACCCAATTTGTTAAATGAATGGTATTATAAAGTAAACAATTAAACGAAATAATTTTTAGTACGCGATTCATGAATGAATATAGGCCTATCTCAACACGGTTTCGCAGCTTTCGTAAACGAATGTATTCAATATGCATAAGAATACCAAATTTGAATGTTAATTTGATCTAATTTGAAATGAATGGACTATAATTAGTATGTTCATGTGTTTAAAAGTTTAAAACTATCTGTGCCAAGAGAAGTTATATCATCTCAGAGTTAAATTAGAGTTTTAGACCTAAGAATGTGTAACATTACGGTATTGTCTAATGAAAGAATGTTTGTCAGGAAATCTGTAGTCACAGATATAAGGAACTAATATATGTAAAAAATGCTTTTGAAACACAAAATTTAAGGTTAATTTTATTATATAATGAAATCAATGGACCTTTTTTTGTATTTTCTTGTGTCAAAGTAAAAAACTATCTGCGCAAAGTGTATTTCTTAAAATTAGATCTAGATCTAAATACTTTCGATCTTTTCTCATGTCAACATTGTAAACATGGCCTAGATCCATAAATACTATAGCTTTAATAGAGTCGGACAACTTTATTTTTTTTTAGGGTCTTAAGTTTGTTTTAGGGCTACAATACATACACTACGGTCTAAGTTAGTACCCAAGGAACAATCCTGCCAAGTTTTATCAAGATTGGTCAAGCGGTTTTGATTTCTATTCGTCACATACATACATACATACATGCATACATACATACATACATACATACATACATACATACATACATACATACATACATACATACATACATACATACATACATACATACATACATACATACATACATACATACATACATACATACATACATACATGCATACATACGCCTTACTTTCTACTTTATAGTATAGATACGTAAGAAAGATGGGAGGGGTCCATGGCAAATTAAAAAATTTAAAGACAGGAAACAAAGTAAGTGGGCCAAGCCGGTTGGTATTGCTAGTATATAATTTAATATAGTATAGACCAGTGATTCCCAACCCTGCCGGCAATTTTAAGTCTCGACACTCGTGTCGCGGACCATATGACCGAAAATGTTCAGAAACGAAATGAAATTGAGCTGAAACAATGTTATGAGAAACTTGTGGATCTAGTACTTACATTAATTAATGGGGTAGTGGAAGTTTATCTTTTTTTTTTTTAACTCATCGGAAAGCTGCTTCATTTCTCCAATTAAAATGTGAGCAACATTTTAACTAGCTTTACCAACGACTCATTTTCTTTTCTCTTTTAGGTCAATATTCCCATCAATCCTTCAATCTCTAAGTCTAAGCGTAGTTTAACAATAGTATTATTCGCTGCTCAAACCAAGAATGCCGCCATATTTGGTTTATAATGCTGGTTTTTTGATGTTGTTGTTTTTTCAAACAGCCAAATTTTCTTTATTACAACAAATACCTTATGTTTCACAAACAAGTCAAGATCCGTTCACTTGTCCTGGTAGATGAAGCATTCAGAGTTCCACTTGTTAGTTTCTTCGACTCTCCCTTTTCCCGTTTTGTAAACGCACAAATATTAAAAGTCATGGTACCAAGCCATCAGAGAAATAGTCAGGACCACAAGTTAAGTAAGATACATTTTTTTTAACCTTTTAAGGGGGAGGGGGATATTTACTACACTTTATGCTGACGTTTCGGCGCCATTCAGCCACACCGTATCTTGGGCATCACTGGTATAATATATAATATCACAATATAATATATAATATAATAACAAAAAATGGCAAACGATAACAAACTATCCACAATCATTAAAAACAACAATAAAAATAACCTATTAAATATGCCATTCAACTTACAAGTATAATTAATTATGAAATTATGTACGAAGAAAGTAAAAAACATTTATCTATTTAAATATTACAGTTCTAACATTATTTTGATGTTTATTACTTAAAAAGTAATAATAATATATAAAAAAATACATAATCAAAATCACAATTTAAGTTTTGCATTCAGTCTATTGATAAAGAAGTAGCATTTAAATAGATTGATTACCTAAATCTTTCTAGATTATGTATCTAAAAATGGCAAAATAATAATTATGAGACGAGAGCACTCTTATTGTTTTTTTGATGTTCAATAACTAGATCTAGATCTAAAAATTAAATTATATAATACATAGGTTAAGATTAGGGTTTAAAAAAAAACAAAAAAACATTACTTCTTTTAACTACTTTACAAAACGCCTTGATCCAACTTTCTAAAAATTTTTCACATTTTTTGTAGTGTTAAAAAAACTTCAAGTCCAGTCTAGATATAGTATATATAAGTCCAGGGCCGCCGCTACCTATTGTGCAATGTGTGCATTGTACGCAGGCGGCCGACTTTAGGGGGCGGCCAAATCATTGCAAAGTTACTTTTTTTTAAAATTATTAAATAAAAAAAACTAAATATTTTAAATAAATTCTAATTATTCCATTATTCTTTGAAAATATAAACGATATTCGTATATAAGAAATTATTTTGAAAACTAGAACAAATAAAATATAGCAGCGGCCGAGGGATTCCCACGGGTTTTTCCAAAGCGCCTACTCATTTCTGGCATTAAATTTTCGCGCGTTGTTTTTAATTTTTGTTTGAGTCCAATGGCCCGCCCTGTAAGTATATCTATTACTGGTAATTTTAAAAAACATTTTCATTGAAGGGGGGGGGGACCGTTAGTTCTTCTCATATGGAGGGGGGAGAGCGCAACGTCCTGACAAAAGGGGTGTTATGGAGTGTGTTATGGAGTGTGTGTGTTTCCCAACCGTTGGTGAGAAGAGGTTAAGCGATTGATTGGTTGGTTACGCAGTGACAATGATGAATTTAACGTACCTAGTACAAATGTAAGACGATCTGAAGACATGAAAAAGTAAAGACTTTTTTTTTTGTTGTGAGCTAGATTTTGTTTAAATATCAGTTTATTTCATTACTATTAGATCTATATCTCATCTCAAGTTAAATCATAAATAATAACAGTTATAAATTGAGTTTTTGTTCACAAAAAGTTAGTTGAAGTTATTCAAAGTTTATTTATCACAAAATATATAACGCCTTCATCGGTTCAGTTGTACTAGCTGTCTGGAGCTACAAGCCAAAAACCGACCAACAACAGGGGGGGGGGGGGGGGGGGCAAAAATAAGGTTCAGACCCGCTGCCGACTTGAGCGGAAACCTGCCGCAACGACAATTCTATCTCCAGGAATAACTTTTTACAACACTTAAAAATTATGTTGGCAACACAATTTCCGAAAAAAACAACAACAAAAAACAACAACGTTTGAGTGAACTTTCATGACGTCCCTTTGGATTCTATACACAGTGTTAAGTTAATATAAATGAAAAAAAAAACCTACAAAATTATGACTAAGTTTCTTTTCTTTTTTATTACGTTCTTTAAAAACTCAAGGGCCTCACTGTCGAGGCCTACATCGCTCCGCCGGGCTCCAACTTCTAATGTGGGCTTAAATGAAAATGTTATCTAGGGAGTCGCCACCTGGGAATGTGAGAAACACTGCTTTACTCTGTTTTTTTACAAGTCATTGTTTAAGTGATTGTATTTAGGATTATTTACTTTCTTTAAACTCAAGAAAAATATTCAGTACTTAGTTGATTCATTTGTTGGATAAATTTATAGGCAACTCTGAATCCATGTATGTCGGATGATTGTGGATACAATGCACATCTCTCTCCAAAATACAATCGTGATGATTATCATGAAAGTGTACAGAACGCTGAAAAAGTTCCACTGTGAGAGGCTTTTGTAGTTCGAGCTTTTCTTTTCGGATTATGCTTTATTTTACAATAAGAAACAAATGAACATATCAGAGTCCATATAACACTGTTGAGCAGTCAAAGTTATCGAGAAATGATATATAGATCATGATCATTTCCGCTGTTCATTGTAATATACCTGCCGCAGCTCATCAATTATAAATTCATCGTCGCAAATACAGGAGCATAAGCTAGTAGTCTGAACGAGATAAGTTTTTTTAAGTTTATCACAAAAAACAAGATGTCAGATTTCTGTTGGCACGTATGTCCAAAATTATTCATAGTACATGATTTATGATTCATAGTTGTACTTGAGAGGTACAAAAACTGTGCGAATATAAAAGGGAAAAATAGAATGGCCTATAAAAATGGATTTTAATCCAATGCCAATTTTGGAACAGTGTCCAGCTCAGTCTTAAAAATTAATAGTATTCCTTTATTGAAAAAAATTATTTAATTGATATTGATGTGTTCATGTTTTAGTATAGAATTCACACAATTTGTATACGAATTTATTACTTATGTTAATAATATATACTAATTATTAATATTTCAGCCTATTTTTAGATTATTTCGCCCCCCCCCCCTTTCTAGTATGTTGGCCGATTTGGTGGGGTCGGGAGGGGGCGATGGTATTAATCCCGCCCCCCTTACACTCTCCATTGGGGGGGGGGGGGGCGGTTCAATTTATTTTTAGAAATCCCAGCTTGCTAACAGAATCAATTAAATGTCTATATGATTAAAACTTGTTATTGATATTTTAACCGATCTTTATGTTATGTCATTCCCTGTTTGTCGATTTGGGGGGGGGGGGTGAATACCTCTACTGCCCTTCCCACCTAAACCCTTTGAGTGTGGGCGGGGCGGTCCTACTTTTATGGAGAAATCATAGTTTGTGAACAAAATTAATTCAATTAATATATACATTTTATATTATGTCAATCCCCTTGTGGTATGTAGGCCGATTCGGTGGGGTTGGGGGGAGGGCGATTGCATGTAATGCCCTCCCCACTCCAGCTCTCTTAGTGGGGGGACGGTCCTATTTTTATGGAGAATCATAGTTTGTGAACAGAATTAGTTGAGTCGCCCCACCCCTATTTTTTAATGCCAAATGCAATCTTTAGCAGAAATTATTAAAGGAGCGAGGATTAATCGTTTTCACTCTACCGCCCCTCCCATTTCCAAAAAGAGTTTATGTAATTTCACATAAATTTATCATAATTATTTTAAGAAAGATAGAATTCAAACGAATTTTTTCAGTATAAGAGTCATGATTGAGATGAGTTCTAAACCAAATAGTATTTTCATAATCGCCTTTTCCCAACATTTAATCAATCTGATATTTTTCTAGTTAAATAAATTTGGGACTATAACTCACAATTTATACTTCAACTTTATTGAATGTTATTTATAGAATTTTTTTTTGCAGCGTCGATCTAAAGCCAACATCTAAATATGTGGGGTATCTTAACTTTTCAAGGAACAAATCGGTTTTATTGCAATGTATTAGGGCCTATAAATTCATATTAAAATATTTTTCAAGTACAACATTATTCGAAAGGTCCTTTTTCAATAGTATGAATAATGAGCTTTAGGTCAGGAGTTTCTTCTGTGAAGTATGCAAGAAAACGCTTTTTGCGTCGGGGCTTCACCCCGAATTCCATTGATAAATAATGAGCTGTAGATGTCACGAGAATGCGTTTCTGCAGTGAAGAATGAAAAAAAAATGCTTTTGGCGTCGGGGCTTCATCCCGAACCCCACTGATGAATAATGAGCTGTAGATGTCAGGAGAATACGTTTCTGCAGTGAAAAAAGCAAGAAAACGCTTTTGGCGTTGAGGCTTCGCCCCGAACCCCACTAGGGAACCTTATAGCGCTGCCCCAGTTGTTTTGTTTTTCGCCGAAGGTTGAGAAATGCTACTTTTTTTTATTCCCATCTATATTGTTACGAATCTCACTAACCAGGCTCTCTGCAAACTGCACCATACACCACCAACTTAAAGAACTTGACAACTCAGGGCTCCAAAGTAACGTAACACTTTAATAGTTGAATAAATAACAGCCAGTACTGTACAATTGGCAACACGTGCACTGTACAAATATCTCTCCGATAACACCGTACCGCCGTATCAACTCTTGCACTGGCCTCTCCGTATCGTTCCGGGCTTGCACAGGGTTCAACAGTTCAGGGCCGACTTCACACACTAGGCTCGTTGTGTCGGACTCGATCGCAGACCAAGATCAAGACGCCAGTCGTCTCAACTGTACTTGACAGTACTCCGCACTGAACCGTCGTAATGCTCCGTACAGAACCACACCGTTGAACTGTGCTGTAGTGAACCTTCTTGACTTCGACACCTTCGATCTTATATAGGGTCCCTACTGGCCTTCTCGAACCGGACAGAACGCCGCTCGACGTTTCTAGGTGGTCAGATGACTACAACTCTCGTGACGCTCCTGAGCTCTGTTCACGACGTCGATCCTTCCCGAATCATCATGTTGACACTCGTCTCGGCCGACCGTCGTAACTCGTCACGGTTGACCGCTCGTCTAGCGCTGGCCTGGGGCGATTTGCGTCGGCTGAGTACACTCACACCACTAGCCCCATCTGTGCCACCACCAGGTTTATAACAATATATATATATATATATATATATATATATATATATATGTGTGTGTGTTTGTGTGTGTGTGTGCTGTACACACGTTTATGCATAGGGTTAGGGTTTACTGGGCGTTAGGTTTTGGAAAAAAATCGCGCCCCCCCACCACCACACTCCGCTAGTGGTATGTATGTGTAATGTGTACAGAAATGTATGCTATTACTTTTGTAGAAATACATTTTTTTACCTCTTTAGACCTTCAAACTTTAACAATTTTAGGTCTTTGGACCTTAAGATCTTTTAACCTTTAGGCCTTTAAACCTACAGACCTTTATCCATGGACCTTTGGATCTTTTGATGTTTAGACCTCTAAAATGTTAGAACCTTGAACCTTTGGACCTTGAGTCATTTGCCTTTTAAATTTTGTTTACCTACAGAGTTATTTTTTTTTAATTTTTAGATATTTTTTTTAATGTTAAGACGTCACAAACGTAGACCTTCAAACCGTTAGGTCCTTAGACTTTCGGTCTTTTGACCTCCGGATCTTCTGATCTTTTGACCTATAGAACGCTACATTTTATCCAAAGAAAACACTACTTTTGTTGTTTTTTTTTAACCTCTACGGAGAAAATCTATAAATACATGCGCTAATAATGGTGATAGTGTCTCTGACCTGAGTTTGCAATGTGCCTGTTATCACCCGGTCCTAACGCAAGGTATCGCGAGACTCGAAAAACAGAATCGCTGGTGCAATGTACTTCCCACCATGTAATTGCCTCATAATTTGTGCCGATTATTTCGAAACTTTGTCTGACACAGTTTTTCATGTCACATGACTGTTTTGCAAGCACGTGACAAATGGAACCTCTGTTTTTGTGCCGCGCAGTAGCCAGACGTAGATCTAGATTTTATTACTGCGATCATCACATTGTCAAGGATAGTACTGTACAGTCCCTCTGTGATATCTGTGCAAAGTAGGTCTAACTCTCAGTGAAGTTAATCTGTTCCATTCTATTTGTAAGATAAGAGAATCCGCGAGCGAGCTACTCTGCCTCATCGTGGCGCTCGTGTGGAAACGACCATTAGAGGAAGTGGTTAGGCTAAACAGGTAGCAAAACAAAACTCCCGTGGGGATGACCACGGGTAGACGAGAGTCCACCTCTTGCACGGGCGGAGTTGCAAAAGAGTTCCCACAAACCTGTCACAAATCCATGCGCTGTTCCTCATGGGACCGTTACATTAAATGGCGAGTTCCCTACGGTTAGCTTGGTACAACGAAGGAAAATGGCGGAGGCTCCCGGTGTCCTCGGCCTCCGGCCATGTCCAGCCAAGCATGTGTCCGGGGCCAAAGGCATCGGAAACAGCAATGTTTTACATAGGCATTGATTCGGGTCTCTCCCAAACAGAAATGTGTTCACACAAGTTTTTTTTTTTACTGTTTGGCGATCAAACAGGTTGTTTTTTTCAAATTTAGAGCTCGAAGAGCCTTCGGCTCAGCTCTTGGACGATCAACAAGGTAAGAGAATCAGTAAGGCCTTTGACTGAATTAACAAGAAAACGTAATAGAAACAAAAACCAATGGATAAAAAGCAACAATTAAAAATAAAAACAACTATGTTCAAAATTTACCTTTTGCTTGCGTAAAAATATATTTTCATTCCCATTCTTTTAGTGAGTTATGTCCCTTGCAGTTATAGTAGACAAATTCTCATGTAGTCAGCCAACCCCCTCCCCTCCCCCCACACACACAACGTAGTAAACGAATATGAACTACAAAAACTTCGCTGAAGGAAAATCAGAAATCAATGTTTAAAATCTGTTGAATAAAAACAAAATAGAGTTTGTAATTAGTGGAAAGGTCTAAATAAAGCATCTGATCGCTTCATTCATTCTTATATTATACTCTACCTCCTACGCATTTTTTGAGAAATTAACCCTTCTAGTGCATACACACTCTAAGAGCAAAACGATTGCTAACCTTTGCCCCTTTCCTTATCCTCATTATTCTCCCTTCTCATAGGAAGAAAAGAGTTAACCCATATCGTGTCGTCAACAAATTAACCCCTCCTGGTGAGTCATACAAAATAGCTTACGCCGCCAGCATGTTAGAAACAAATTAACCCATTAAATCCAGCAACATTCATTAACTTGAACAAGGATCATTCACTGGATAGGCACAATTGAACAGCCTGTTAACAGAGGTGATGAATCGAATTTTGGTCAATGTTTTGGCACTGGTTCGGTTCAGCTGAGCAATCGTATTCTGGTTCGGTTTGGTTGACAATTTCGAAATTTGCGGTTGGGTAAACCATTTTATTTGGAACACAGCCAGCAATCAAATGTTTCGAATGTTCTTTTAGAATTGAAGAGTATTTACATCATACCATAAACCTCCAGCAGGACGATCGTGGCAACGGCGCCTGAAATGGGGGGGGGGGGGCAGGGGCGTAGCTAGGGATTTGGGTGCCCGGGAGGATTGACCTCTTTGGGGGCCCCTTGAATTTTTACATTCGACATCATGACATGAAATAATGCACATTAGCCTACATTCAAATTGGTACAGCATATCAGTAAAATTAACAAGAAATAATCATTAAGAATCCTTTAATTAATAATACCGTTGATTATTGGCGAAATAATACACAAGTGACAAATCTCCTTTCTGTGCAGCCAAGGCATCTATAACATCCTCTACATCGATACTGTCTAGTATTTGTGACTCCACTGACATTACAACCATGCTGCTAAGGCTTTCTTGCGGCGTCATTGTGCTCCTGGGATAGTTTTTGATGAACTTGAGCTTTGAGAATAATCTTTCTCATGACGCAATGGAAGTGGCCTGAGTTAGCAGTACTCGGACGGAGGTTGCAAGGTTTGAGCACACATCGTTACCATATAAAGCCAGCTTCCTCAATATGTCAATTGGTGATTGTGGCACTGCTTTGTTGA
Source organism: Biomphalaria pfeifferi (assembly GCA_030265305.1). Classification (NCBI taxonomy): domain Eukaryota; kingdom Metazoa; phylum Mollusca; class Gastropoda; family Planorbidae; genus Biomphalaria; species Biomphalaria pfeifferi. Next base: position 2,926,214 of record JASAOG010000069.1, read on the forward strand.
TGAAAAGTGTTCGTGCACCAAAGACATCATTGAACAAGCGAAATGCCTGTATTTCATCAAACAGGAAAAGTAACACAGTTTTTCATCAGCGTTTCATTATCCATAGACTCCAAGAGGTGTCTTGGTTCAAGAAGAAACCCAAAGATGTCCACATGGTTTTCCAGCCTTTGGAATATGTCCTTCATCTCCATATGAAATCTGTCCAACACTTCTGTCGCAACACGTTTGAATTGCAGTTCTATTGACAGTCCTACATCAAAACTCAACTCCCCATCAAGTCTTTTCTTTCTTCTGGTTATTTTGATTACAATCCATAGCATTCACTACCTTCTTTTGCTCTTTCTATTAGTGATCAGTTTCGTCTGTTTCTCATCATTTTGCAGAAAGCATGAAAGGGTTTTAATTTCTTCAGCAGCTTCCCTATTCTCCAGTTGAGACTTTTGTAGTTTCTTCTGAACTAGAAGACAATGCGCAGCATTTTGTTTTGAACATTTATTAAACTCTTTGCGGAAATATTCGAAGATGTTTAGTCCGTTCAAAATAAATATTTTCTCATTGTCTAGCTAAATTTAAATTTATTTCATTTTTTTTACTTTGAAAAATTAGAACAGTCAAACTAGAGTTTTCCCAGTGTGGCCAACGAGCTAGTAATTCTTTTACCAACGATATACATCCACTGCCAAATTTCTAGGAAAATCGATAGAGCCGTTTTCGAGATCCTTGTCCAGTTTTTTTCATAGAAGTTTTCATGAAGGTACGAATTGAATATAGGTATTGTAAAATTAAGATTGAATGCACTCATTCTTTCAAGATGCCTAGATCAGAATCCTGAAACGAAGGGTTACTTGTGTGTAGACATATCTTGGCTACCTGTTTGTCAAAGCACATCTTGACTACCTGTTTGTAAGCACATCTTGACTACCTGTTTTTAAGCAAATGTTGACTACTTGTTTGTAAACAAATTTGGCTACCTGTTTGTAAACAAAATTGGCTACCTGTTTGTAAGTACATCTTGGCAACCTGTTTTTCAGCTGTAATTGCCAACCTTTTTGTAAGCAAAATGTGGTTACCAGTTTGTAAGCACATCTTCCTCAACTACGTCTTGAGTTCTTCTCTCCCTTATTTTCTCTCTTCATTATTTCTTATGTTTTTTTTAATCGCCTTATTTGTAAACATGACGTCATTGATACACTTTAGCACTTGCATGGACCCCCCCCCCCCCCCCAACTTCCCCTCCCTTTTCATTTCGACAATCATCCGTGACATCGCCGTAAAACGCGTTTATAATCACGTGGGCGTTGTCGAGCAACCCCCCCCTCTCTATATATACTTTCTGGCGGTTGTATTTCCGAGTGCTAGAAATGGTGTCATTGACCTGGGGGTGGTGGGCGGTAGTAGGCTGAGGTATCCGCTCTCATCGTCATGACATGTAGTGAAGGTGGAAGACACACTAAAGCATGTCATCTTGACACACGCGTGACATTAATGACATCAGCCGTGACATGACAGACCCAAAGAATCCAAAAAAAAAATGATGAGTATCGTCTGAGAGCTCATGATCGATTTGATGGAGCGCTTTGACGCCCCTCCCCCACACGCTCCCGCCTCTTCCATCGTTCACCCACGCTCTCCTAAATATTAATGTTAACAAGCTATTATTTGCAAATGTGTTTTAATTTTTAAAACAAAGCGCAACACAAAGATGACGGTTTGCCAGGTCTCTGTCTATTCATAGATGTTAGGCCATTTAGTTGCAACGTAAAGTCATATTTACATTATCGTACGACAGTCCTTTATATTTTTTAGGGCAGGTGGGTTAGGGTTAAATATTGAGGATGGCACCTTTTTTGTTTTCATTTATATTTTACACGAACTTAAACAATGGGATGCTATTTGTTACTTATCTGTTTTTGTCTTTGAGCCTGGCCAACGCTTCTCATTTTCATCGTGGCGCCCGGTTGGAATCCTTCGTTACAGAACATGAATAAGCCAAAAAGTAATCAAATAGATACCCCCCCCCTCCCCGTTGGGATGTCAAATGGAGCCGAGTTTATTGCATTTGTGGGTATGGAAGGGAACCCCCAACAGTTATGTCATAATTCACACACCGTTCCTCTAGAGTGCAAAGAGTCGCTTAAAGGCGCGCATCCCCTTCGTACTGATGTGGTACAGAGAAGGGAAATAAAAGGGTCTCCCTGGGGTGATCGACCTTCACCCTTGCTTCAAGATTAAGCGTCTAAGGATATGAACCTCTGAAAAAAAAAACAAGTTTATCGAATTTGCATTTGCTTGGAACCTTTTTAGACATAAAGATTACTTTTATGCCAGGCAGGTGGAAAGAAGAATCAATTGGCTCAATGCTTCCGGGAGACCTAGTCTCAACTGTAATGACAATCACAACTTTAGTCTTTGGGCTGTTCTGTTAACCAATCACATGCCCTGTCTTTTTGTCAAAGGCAGTCTCATTGATCAATCATCTCCCTTGTGTTTGATCCAGCTGTCTCTTATTATCCTATGAACTTATCGGCTTGTTTGTCCACCAGTTTACTATGATCACAAGAATTGTACACAATACAGTCCATTTTTCTTAAAATTATTTAGTCCTTCCTATCCTGAACCAATTGGAGTTCACCCTAGGTAGCTCGCGAATGTCATGTCATTGATCTACGTTCTGTTTTTTTTCCCCCTCTTCTCCTTAGCGTCTTATCCAGTGTCTCGTCCTTTCTTTGATGTCTTCACGGAAGGTTCTCTCTTCCTTTTTTGACCTGATACTGAACCTTGTAGGAATGTCTTTGCAAGTTCCCCTTTCAGACCTTGTGATCTATTGGGCAGATGATGGTCATCTGTTTCTATGGTCTTCGAGAGTGTTATGTGGCCAGCACAACCACCAACCACCTTTATTTTTCCCCAACTAATGCCAGGTACCCGTTAGAGCCTAGTGGACTCAGAGTCGTCCAAAAGATCCCGAAATTAAAAATCCCAGTTTTTACCAGGATTCGAACCCGGGACCCCGGTTCAGAAGCCAAGTGCACGGCCACCGCGCCTTAGATTATTTTGTGTTCAACAATCACGACACTATAAACATTTTAATACATTTTGATGCTTTTCAAGCATCCAATCATCTAAAGCAACAACTACGACAAAACAACAAAAAATAAATGGAAAATATATTTTAAAATGAGCCATTGATACTTCTTACATTGTGACCTAAGCTGCATTTTTTTAAATCAATGCACAAATCTATGAATGAAGCTTGAGTTATTAATAAAGAAGTCTGTGGCCTTTTTTTAAAAAACTTACCTCATTGAAAAATAGTGTAAATTTATGAAAAAAACTGCTTGCATCGTTGATTTTAAAAATTAAATTTTTGGCTTTTAGAAAAGAAAAAAGTAGACGCTGCATCAGAATTTTGAAAGCTCTAAAATATCATGATGTCGGATTTTCAATATATTTTTACTTTACGAGATCTATATAAGACGGACGGACGAACAGACAGAGCACACAAAACTAATAACGGCTATTCTCCTTTCAAGGGCCGCTAAAAAAACACACATAAAAAAGAAAACAGATTTGTTTATTAGTTCCAATGACGACACGCCTCTGATAGCATTCCATTATCTTCCTCTAGGGGTGACACAGCTGATTGTGCTAGAAGAAGAATCAATGCAACAGGACTGACACGTCACCCTCAGTTTCTACTAGTTCACCGACCCTGCAGTTAAATGTCACGTCCTTGACCTCTGTGGTCTGTGTAACCTTAACCCCTCCCCCCCCCCCCCCTAGTGTAGTCCCACCCACCCAAACAGCTTCATGAACAGGTTAAAATTTTTTTTTCCTTTTTATAAAGCTTTGTGCCCCCCCCCCCCCCCCCCCCCGCTTTTCTCCATCTAAGTTTCTGTTTTGTGTATGTGTCAGTGTGTGTGTGCAAACGCGCGTGCGTGTGTGTGATCCCAAGGCCAATAAACGGCTCAATTAAGCTCACGACATATGTTTTTTTTTCTTTGCTGTACGGGTGAGTTGCGCGAGGAGTTCAAAGTGTCGCCGTGTCACCAGATCGCAACAGCTGCTGTGGTAGTTGAACCTGCTGCTATTTATAACTTGTACCTGACTGTCGGAAGGCGAGTGCTTCTTGAACACTGCGCACGCCTCGTGCTTTAGTTCAGCGTTCAACCTCCCCCCCCCCCCCCCCCCCCCAAGTACAACTTAGATTGACTTTTTATATCCGAGCACGTACCTGTCGCTCTCCCCCTTCCCCCTTATTCCATTGCAACCCACAATCAATATTGAAGTACTTTTGTGTACAAAGACAGGCATTTGAAACAATTTGTTTGCCTCGAGCAGCCAAACTTAGCTGTTGAATCCTCCAGCCTGTATATCGAATATTCCAAACTGAGTATAGAGTACCACAACCTATTAGTCAAGAACTCCAACCAGTACGTTTAGTACTTCAACCTAACTGACAAGAACGCCAATTTTTCTATTGAGAACTCCTAACAATCTGTCGAGGACTCCAACCTCAATGTCTAGTGCTCCATCCTATATGTAGACTAACAAAACTTTCTGTCGTAATCTTTTACTCATCTGACAAGAACTCCAAACAACCTGTCGAGGACTTATACTGTCGGACAAAGAAATTGAACTTTTCTGTTGAGACTTTCAACCTGTCAAGAACTCCAACCTAACTTTAACGAACTCTAACCTGTCTGTCAAGAACTCCAACCTAACTTTAACGAACTCAAACCTGTATGTCAAGAACTCCAACCTAACTTTAACGAACTCTAACCTGTCTGTCCAACTCCAACCTATCTATTTATCTATACATATAGTACCCCCGTCCGTCTGGTTTTCTTACCTACCTGTCGAGTGTACTCACACTGTTCACCTAGGGCCTCCAGCGGTAAAGTTTACCAAAAATGAATTTTTATTCGCAATTACTACAAACGATGTATTCGAAAGCCGACAATTTAATGTAAAAGAAAAAACAATAATTCCTTCCGCTTCACACTATTTTGGTTCTTAACTTTCTTTTGTTCAAATTGTTTTTTTGTGTGTGTATATTTCTTCATAGATCTAGATCTTTAATGTAATTCTCCTCTGGGTGTAGATAATTGTCAGAGAATGTAAGTGATTATCCTATGTAGACCAAATGTGATTTTCAAATGTGCTTTTACATCTGAATGAAAGTGTGTGAGTGTAGAACAATGTGAAAACGTCTAGGTCTAGATCTACAAGTAGTCCTCTATTTTAAAGCAAGCTTTAAAAGTCCTACACATTGTCGTAATGAATATACGGGCCTATTAAAAGTGTGAGTGTATGTACATGTTTTTTTTTTGGAGGGGGGTGAGAGGGTTTATAATAATACGATATGTAAGGAGGGGTTACTCTAAATAATGCGCCCGATGGGCCTAAGAAGTGATTGTGCGTATGTTCGTTTATATATATATATATACAAAAATTGTCCTCAACATTTTTGGAATTTTGTTGTTCCATTGACAATTGTTTGGCTTTAAATTGTTCTTTCAATTTTTTTTTTTTTGGTTTCTTTCGTTAATAAATGATTTCCATTTTAAATAGTACAAAATAATATGCTAGCTATCGATCTGACCACAACATACACAAGATCGTCCATTATTCAAAAGTCTAACATCTTAAGAAAACTCTAGTTCAATTTGTTCACCGTCTAATTGTTGTTTTTTTTTAAACATTTGCCTAAAAAAAATTTTTCTCATTTCCTGTTTTCTATTCATGCTTAATCCACACTGCATATTACACATTCAATAGCCATTTCCGAAGTTATAAAAGAAGCACTGACAATTTTCAATCAGAAATAAAAACAAAAAGAGATTTTAAAAAACCCTAGTTATAAACCACTTGAAAAACCTGTCATAAACCAAGCTTTTAATTATTTATAAACGTCCATTTGAAATGGTCGGCTAGTGTCAGCGGGATACCGAACTTCAAGGGACAAATTTAACCCAAGATTTCTTTAACTGGTCGTTTTTGTGAAATTATATTTATTTTTACAGCAAAACATGTTTTTCGTGTGTCATAAATGTACAACTCTAATTCCACTTATTAACTAGTAGGTCTATTTCAAAAGTCTTATGATGTGTTGGACTAAGCAGACGTGTTGAACTAAGCAGATATGTTGAACTAAGCAGACTTGTTGAGCTTAGCAGACTATCGCTAAGATTTGAAATTGTTTTACACCTAAAGAGTCGTTCGTAAAAATCTTTAACTCGGTTGTCTGTGAAATCGCAACACACGATCTGAATCTAGATCCATATTTTTCTTTTACCAGGTTACACTTCTGAGGCTTAGCAGGCTAGAAAAAAAATCGTTTTTATCATAAAATCTTTTTTTTTTAAATATTATTTTCAACGGGTATCTACTGAATGGTGGTTTGTTTAAATTGACTCGTTTTAATTACTCAGCATTTTTTTCTTTGCTTTGTTTTGATAAGTGATGATGTCGGCCTAAGTGGTGGTGATTTTAAAATGTATTATTAATGTGTATGTTTCGTTTAAAAGTGAATAGCCGTATTAATAATATTACTTTTTACATTAGTTTACGCAAGCAACTGATTTGTTTCGCTAACATTTGTAAAACAAGAATTGTTTTCAGAACGTGGGAAGAACGACAAGAAAAAAGAAATGAAATAAAAAATAAATTACAATGAATTTCATAACACACTAGTTGTGCGCAAATTCAGACGCACGAAAAATGTGTCTTTAGAAGTCCAACGAATTCATTAACTGTGTTCTGCAAACGTGGTGGCCACGTTTGTTCAGTCAAAATGGTCGAATCATGTTTAAATCTGAATAACATATTTGAAATATCCTTAGTTGTGAAAGAGTTAACTTTCGTTTTTGGACTTTCAAGATTTTGTTTAAAAGATTGATGCTAGGAACAAACTAACATGCTTTTTTATGTTTTCAAGTTATTGGAGATTTACGTAATACATAGTTTTTCACAGTAATCTGCTTACTATTTTATAATTTGATTTTTTTTATTTGGTTCTAAACTGTTAAAAAATGCACACAATTACTTTATGGTTTTAAAATAGGATAGTTTATCCATATTTCGATATCCCGTAGTGATTCGTACACAGAATACACCAAAAATCTTGCTATTTATGGATTTGCCCTCATTTTATGAACATTTTAAACAGAACACTAGAATACACACTTGTTGTGCGCAAATTCGGATACACGACAAATGTGTATTTTGGAATCAAACATGTTCATTCTCCTTGTATTGTAATTCACATAGTTATACTATTTCCGTTAGGGCGGTCAAGTCTAGTTAAAATCTAATTGCGTGTTAACTAGCGATGGTTTGTTTAAAATATGTATCACACGCCCTTTGGAAACTTCCTTATAGTCCATTACTAAAGAGTTGTAAATGAGTTTTATTCGACTACTGTAAAAGAGTTTTCTAAATATTGAATTTCCGAGATTTTTTTTTAAATAATGAAATTCCGAGATTTTTTTTTAAATATTGAAATGAAAACTTGATTTCACTCTATTTCAAACGTGTTTTTTTTTTTATGTTTGACTTTGTTCTCTACTCATTGTGTTAAAATAAAGGCAACCTTCTAATGCTGTGTTAAAAGACTACGAGTAAAAAGGGAGCGAATTCATGTGTTTCTTGCTAGATAACTCCTACGTTATAATAACAGTACTAAAGAACCAGACTGTGAATGGGAATTATTAAGGACACTGTGCATTGTATTGGTTGAGGTGTTTGACATTGAGGTGTAAGGCAAACTAGACAAGCAGCAGACGCCGTCATGGCTTCTAGTTCCAGGCAGTCTGGGTTAGAAGTGAGGTCAGAGTCAACTTTCTTTGACCCACTCTTGTCTTCCTGGATGACCCGCGAGCCGGTGCGACGGGAGAGCTACAGCATCTGGGAGGATGATGAGGTATGACGGTCACTAGTTAGATTCTGTATTGTAGCTGTGTAATTTAACCCTCCCCCCCCCCCAAAAAAAAAATAGAATTCCCCCCCCCCCCCCCCTGTAAGGGGAAGATGGTGGAATTTTGGTAACTTATTTTTCTTTAATGTTTTTATTGGAGGTGATATTTTAATGTTAAACCACTACTTGACCAGCGTAGCCATGGGGGCATTTGAGTTTAAAATCCCCCTCCATGAAGAGCACAGTCACTAAATTCCACGAAAGTAGCCAAAAGGGTTTTTTGGTTAACCTTCCCCCTCCACTAATAAACTAAAGCACAAATATTGTTACCAATTTCTACCAGTCACTGGACATTATAATTTAAGTGTAGTGAAGAGTAGCACTATAATACACTATAGATACCTCATTTTTTTTAGTTTCAAATACCGAAAATAATGCTTGGCGCGGGGGCTTTGCCCCGCTCTGCCAGGTCCACTAGCTGGCAGGGGGTGGGGTTCTACTGTCTTTCCACTAACACCAGGAATAACTTTTCTAGGGTACAAAAAATGTTCGATAGAATCAAGGATACGAATGCAGTGAAGATTGTTTACGTATACACACAACCCCCCCCCCCCCCCCCATATATATATATATATATATATATATATATATATATATGTATTTGGGAGGGGAACAAAACTCACCCCCCCCCCCTTAAAAAATAGCCTCCCCGAAAGAAAAGCTTTCTCTCAAATACTCACATGTCGATGAGATCACACCAAAGTGCAGAGAATTCCACAGGAGCATGGAAGCCGCTCAATACAGTAATCATAAAATTATTAATAATAACAATAATAATAACCAATTATCTACTACATTGGGATAGACCTATTTTAACTGTCAAGACGGTGGATTTTAATCTGCCAGATTTACTTTATTAACAAAAAAGAGAAAAATCTGCAACAGTCTCTTACATCGCAGTACCACTATAATTTGTTGTTATATCAACCGAGACTGACCGAGAGATAGTGACCACTATAACTTGTTGTTATATCAACCGAGACTGACCGAGAGATAGTGACCACTATAACTTGTTGTTATATCAACCGAGACATACCGAGAGATTGTGACCACTATAACTTGTTATTATATCAAGTTATCAACCGCGACTGACCGAGAGATAGTGACCAATGACCTTGGAAACACGTTTGAGGCCCTAAACATTTTTACATCCCTAAGAACATTCTCGTTATCTGTCAGAGGACAGTATTGCTGTAGACCCGCCGCATCACCAGAAAATTCCCCAGTGGACGCTGTTAAAGGGACCACAGTGAATTCTGTTTCCCTTTAAAGAAACTCCACCCTGGCAGTGCCAGCGAATAAAATTAGTTTATTTCTACATACTTATAATAATAATAATAATTATAAGTACACAAACTTATATAATATTCGTCTTGCTTAGGTAACCGTTTTAAGAAACCCAACCCTAAAAATCCGTTATTTCTCTTGTGTTTCTTGACTTTCTAGCTCTTATATTTGATCCTTACGAGTGACTTTCCAACTTGTAAAGAGCTTAAAAAAATAAAGAGATGCGTTTGGGCCCAGAGGCGAAGTGAGCAAGACGTTCGCCAGGGGCAAGGTACAATATTGGCGCCCCCCCCCCCCCATTTTCCATGAACATCACATAGAAATACGTACCCCCTTGCCCACCCTCAATACGCCTCTGGTTTGGGCAAAGTTTTTTTTTCTTAACGAGTTACGCTCTAAGAAACAACGAACTTATTGAATTAAACGCATGGCAAATACTTCAGCGACTTCATTTGTCTTTAACCGAAGGGCCAGTAACACAGGTGTTGAGTTTAACCACATTTGCCCTTCCTTCGTCAGGTCCTTCCCGAAGAAGCTCATCTTATTTCAAGACAAACGCAGATTTCCCAGAAGAGCTCGAAAGGAATGTGTACGTCATTTCCGTTTCTTGTTTCAAAATCGTCTGGGATATGAACGGAGAGAGGAGCGAGGAAGTAGTAGTCACGAGGGACGCGGACGGGACAAGTTAGTTGTCACAAATTTGGTGATGTTTAAAACGATGGAAGGGAAGGAGAGAAATATGAGAAAGGCGCTTTAATGAGAAGTTGGTGGAGGTGCGTAGAGAAAAGACATACAGATAGATAGATAGATAGATAGATAGATAGATAGATAGATAGATAGATAGACAGATAGATAGATAGATAGATAGATAGATAGATAGATAGATAGAAAGACTTTTTTCTTGATATTTTCTCATATCTTATAATTTCCTTACTGTTTCCACCTTCCTTGTCAACTTCGCTAGGTAATGTCTGAGAAAATTGAAATGCTCTAGTTAATGTTCAGAAGTCTTGAAGAGACAGCTGCCTTCCTCTCTGTACCCTCCATTGTAAACAAATTCAAATGGCCACTTCGTACAAACACTCAGAAACAATTAAAACAAAAAGGATTGAAGGCTCGGCGGGAGGAGAGGGAGGAGAAAGGGGGGGGGGTCCAGTTAAACGTCACTGACGTTTTGGACGATTATTACGTCCTACCCTAAACCTCCTGCAGGACGGCAAGGGATGCGGCGGCCAGGGTTCGAAGTTCGAACCCAAATCCATTGAGACGATAGTCAAGAGCGCATGCTTACTATCAGGCAGCCATCTTACGACCACATACTTTTTATAATACCTCTATTCAAGTCAGATTTTCACGAACCAGCAGAAACCTGGATCCAGTAATCTGGATAGCTGATCTCCAAAATGGCTTTAACGATTTTCCTACAAATTTAACAGCTGGTGTATATCACCTCTAGTTTGACCGTTATAATTTTTCAAAGTATAAAATAAATAAATGTAAATTTTGCTTGAGAATATATCAAGGCCAACATGGCGTAGTCAGCTGTATTACAGTAATTATGCGATAACAGTCAATTTAAAGTAAAGTAAATTTAATTGTATAAAAGTTGCTTCGATTTTTACGTAAATCTAATATAGACTACATCCAGATTCTAGATCCAGAAGTAGATCTAGACTAGATCTTCAAGAGTTCTCAATTAAAACGTCAGGTCTAGTGCTAGATCTAGATGTCCATATAATGAACATACCAATAAATAATCACAATAGCATATCGTACTCGCTGGCCGAATCGAAAAATGCGCATGTTCTAACGGCTGACGCTGTTACGGATTCGATACTCGAATTGAGCATAATAATTTTTACAATATTTTTTTTTCTTATTTTATTGTATTTGTAGTTTAATAATGGAGGTATTGGCTTAATTTTTTTAAAAAAGTTTTTCTTGTTATGCATTATGAGTAAACTATAATTTCGAGATATCATAAATAATAAGATAATAAGATAATTTTAACTTGTATTATTAGTCTTACGTCTTCTGGTTAATGCAAAAAGAAGAATCGGATTTCTGTGAGAATGAAAAGGACGGTACATTTAATGGTCACACACTTTTTTTTATACAGCCTTTATTATATTTTTTACAAAGCTTATATCCGCTCACTCAGTCTGTCTGGTTCATGACTCGAATAGGGTACCGACTGCCCATGTCATAATGATTTGGGCAAGGTTTTTTTGTAGTGCTACCTTAATGTTCATTCAATGCGCATAGAACATGGAGAGGAAGGAACTGCACAACATCCCACCAGAAAGAAGGAGGAAAGCGATCATTTTATTTGAGCTGCTTCCCAAATTTATCACAGCTTTTGTTTCTGAGGGCTCTAATCCTCGGAGCATGGAGTCTCACATTCCCTTTACCATTACGGCCGTGGGAAGCGCACAGTTTGAAAAACGGATCCACTGAGAAAAGTTGAGGCTGAACTTGTCAGATTGATGAAGATTTCTAGCATCCCCGTCAAGGGCAATGAACTCGGTTCCATATGATACCTTTTCCTCAGTGCTTTTTGTGCTTCCTTAGTGGTCTATCCATTTCTTCTCTCTAAGGTTTTCACCAGGGGCGTAGATAGTAGAGAACGTATGAGGGGGCGTGGAAGCTGAGAGGTGTGCGCTGTGTTTCGTCCAAACGGAGGTAACACTCAACACTCGAGTAAGCAAACCGATTAACACAGTCGAAAGGCCAACACTATAAAGATATTCTACGCTGATGTCGAACAAGAAGTCGAATACGTAATGAAGAGGATCGTCGAATGTCATATCATCTAAATATCTCGATCAGAAACTAAGGCCGACCTTACTCTAAAGCTGCCTAATTTCTACTGTTTACTTTTTTGCTACACTTCCTAAATCCTAGTCTTGTTTTTTAATAATGACGTCACTGACTCTAAGCAAAACTTTTCCTTTTTATGAAACAAATAACTTTTCGCGCCAAATTCCTAATCATGTCGTAACAGTGGTAAAGCGCTTGGCCTGCGAAACGATGGTCTTGAGTTCAAATCCCGTCGAAGACCTATTTTTTAGGTATGCCTTATATTATCTTATAAAAATACAGACGTTACTAAAAAAAAAAAGAAGATGATGACGTCCTACGCGTCCTGCATGTGTGTTCAATAAGACTCAGACGAAGACCTATAAAGAAAACAAAATTCAGCTTATACCACCGCTTCAGTCAATTACCATTTTTCCCCTTGTTCGAGATACCAAACAAAATAATTTATTACTAATAGTTAATTAACTAATTAGTTGTTTTTTTTTTAATTGATTCTTGAGTTGTTAGGTAAAAGAAATAATTGTTCGAAATTTCAGCTTGATTCGAGATTGGGTGTGGGAGAACTCACGTGTAGGCCTACAAACTTTTTAACAGACAGACAAAGTGAGTGGATATATAGGTTACATATGACTATAAGTTCTGATGCTGTCCGACTAGTTATGGGAGATTGCAATCATCTTCCGTTAGCTCAACACTTGATAGAACTTATAATGTTAATGGACCTCATTCACCAACGTAAACGAACAACTTTTAGTCACGTGATCGTATTGATAAAACAACGAAAAACCTGTCACGTGACAACCATCATGAATTAAACATGAGATCGTAAATTATATAGAAGAGATAGAGAACCACGTGGCTAAATGTTGTTTGTTTACGATTGGTGAATGAGGTCCATTGTCACACAAGGCACGATAAAACATTGCACATGTATTATAGCAACATAAAAATGGCCTACACATCTCGATCGTCATTTCCCTCGGAGAGTCGGACCACACAATGATCCATCTTACACCCACATACAAACCTGTTTTAAAAACAACAAAATCCGAAGTACAGTCCATCCAGTCACTGTCTGATGACGCTATGTTGCGGCTACAAAGTTGTCTGGAGCAGGTTGGGACATGTTTGTAAACAACTGCCCAGACAGATGAACTTAACACAGCTGTTAATTCGTACATCCAGGTCTGTGAAAACATAATTATATCAAAGAAGAAAATGAAAAACATTCAGTAATACTAGACCCTGGATGACCATCATAAAAAATTTACATTCTGTCATCATCGAGAAGTACATAGAAATCTATTTATAAAGCGCTGGTTATGAGTGTCTATGTTTTTTTTTCGTGTGTGAATGTTGTTCGTATGTGCATGTATATCGTGCATCTATATTGTTGTTGTACAGTAGTTACGCTGAGGTTGTCAATTGTAGTCAAAAGGAATTTCCATTTGTTCGGATCAATAAACTTATCTTATCTTATCTTATCTCTATAAGCTTGGTAAAATAAAAAGGTAGAATCTGTAAATTTAGACCGAAAGTTCTTCATTTTAATCGACGCTGTGTAAGGGTGCATGGATGTCGAATATAATTCCAGCTTCCTCTACGTCCTCCCAGAGCGCCGTCGCTGTCGTTAAACCCTCTACTGATAAACTACATCACACTGCACATCAAGAAACGAAGTTATAAAAAGAAAGAAAGAAGAGGAGGAGGAGGAGGAAGTATTTTGCTCCCACGAAAGGAGGCAGAGGACAGAAGATGAAAAAGAGAGAAATAGGAAAACTAAATTGATTCTCTGAATAATTGATCCGCCTATCCAGTGTATCAATCAAGGCTGATAATGTCGTGGTCATTACGGTCAGCCGCTCGAGCAATCCGATTGGCCACCACTGGACAGCAGCGCGTGAATACTAAATGACCTCATATGTGCCCAAAAAACCAAACATCATACTCTCTGTTTATAAAGGTCTGTAGGGTCACTTGATCGGACAATCGGATATAAAAGGCACATAAATGCATACATAAGGAGTATAGAGCAAGAAGATTAATCTGTTGTGTATGTGGGTCAATGATTGAATGGGCAGCTAATAGAGGCAGCTGTGATTCTGGTAGAGCGTGGCTGCTAGCTTGTAGTCTTTCTCGGGGTATATCTAGTGAGACAACATGCCAAGCTTCATGAGAGAATCCGTATAGGAGAATTCACAATCAGGGTCGTCTTTAGGCCACTGCAACTTATGCGGCCGCAGTGGGCCCCACACTTTCATAGGTCCCGCGCTAATTCTAGTTGTAAATTATTAAATTAAACCATTGCAACTTATATATAACATTAGGGTTTACGCGGCCTCCGGGTTTTCCAGGGCCTCCTGAAATTTCCTGAAATTGCAAATTTATACGAAAAAATCTCCCGAAATTAATAGAATCTCATTAAAAATCTCCTAAAAAATAGACAAATTTGTCATTTTGGGGTGCTTATCGTACGCGCGATAAAAAAAAAACAACAAAAAAAAAAAACCGGCATGTCAGCTTTCAATTAATGAGAATTTATTGCAAAGACGAAAGTATTTTCTAATACAAAATCTAAATTTTGAAATTATTCTTATCCCTACCCACACTGTGCCCCACGCAACCCATTTCGCATAGGGCCCGCAAATTGTTAGGGCCGGCCCTGTTCACAATACACATGTTGTATTACATTTTGTTTGTTAACAGCGCTTTATAAAATAAATTATTATTATTATTATTATTATCCAGTGTTGCAATATTAGTTCTAGTACAAAATATATACATAGGATATATATGCACACATAATGCTTCAGAAATAATAACATTATAAAGATTAAATAATCTCTCCACATTGAATGTATTAAAATTAACAGCAATATACAATTACGGCCTTGCGTTGAAAGCATGGTTGAGAGGCTAAGTACGCTTGAACTTGGCTTGGCTTGGCAACCTATGAATGGAGGTATACGTTCGACACCTTAAAGGCAGCACAGAAAACCTTCTCCCAGATACCCCTTTCCCCCCCCCTCCCCCCCAAACTGGTCCACAAATGAGATTGGACCATAGCGTTCTGAGCATGCTATAAGCAAAGTAGCGCTATATAAAAGCCATAATTAATTTTAATTAACTATGCTTTGTTCTTCCTTTATGTATGTAATAGGCGCTACCGACTAAACCGAATTTTTTTCACCCTTCAGAATTAAACTTTTGTTAAAAATTCTTTTACATTTAGGCTACTAACAAAGCCGCTGCTTGGACTCGCTGCATAGGAGATATCAAAATGACTATGATAGTATATCGTTCCTGTTTGGTGTCTAATTTTTCGTAAACACGCTGATCTATTTATAAATCATGAACTATTAATCATTTTAAAAAACTTAAAGTAAAAAATATTTAGTATTTGATCACTTAGATCAGTTGGCCATATACATTACCTGTTACTAGTTGAACACAGATGAATTGCTTAAGAAAACATGGAAACAAATGGAGATAACCCAATATTAATCAGTATGTACCGTAGGCAGATATTTTGTAGGGACCGCTCAGCACCATGTGACGGACCGAATACGTCCTTCGTGTTTTCGAACAAAATGGTGTCAAGCAGACGACCAGAAACTTTTTATAAACTAGACTTTTACTGTATCTGCTACTAGACTAGACTACTAAAACATGCCAATTATTGTTTTTGTTTCAGTCAAGAAAAAAAGAAAGAGACTCAGAAACAGGTAAGTTTGTTGTTGTTGTTGTTGTTGTTGTTTACAAATAATGTGTCAGTAAGGTATTTTTTTAGTCCACCTTTTCTGTCGATAGAAAGAATGTCTCTTTGGTTAAAACAAATACACAGATAAACTTAGTTCTCGTTAAATTTTTAACACACAGAAAACTAAATGCACATAAACACGAGTGTTACGTGCGCATCATAGTGTCAATGTGAAATGGTGCGAATGCGTGTTGAAAGGGGAGGGGAACCAAAATGGAGGAATAGAAACAAACTAGTGTTGACAGTGTTAATGAAGATTAAATTATGTATAAACTATGCTTTTGTCGTTTTGGTGCTGATGTATCGTTAAAGATTCTCATCACATAACAAGAAGTAACAACGACCCCCGCCCCAACATTTCTCTCAAAACCCAACATATTCCCACACACATTCATCGCATCACGCATACCGCATCTCACACACACACACATCTTGTTGGTCCCAAAAACATTGATGTCACATACAATTGACCCCCTTACAAGGTCCCCTTACATGACCCCCTTACATGACCTCCTTAAATAGCCCCCTTACATGACAACCTTACATGACCCCCTTACATGGCCTCCTTACATGAACCCCTTACATGACCCCCTTACATCCTCCACACCCCCCCCCCCCTCCACGTTTCTCCAAACATCCTTCACATACACATACTCTCCCACTCACCTCTACTAACCCCTCCTTAATCACACACACAAATACATTACATTTACAAAACTCACTTTCCCCACACATCACACCCACACACATCACACTGACACGCCCTCCATACGTTTTTCCACACATCCTCGTACCCACATTCTCACACTCATTTCTACCAACCCCTCATTACACAAACACACACCTAAACACACACACCCTTTGTTCAAATACATTACATCCACAGAACTTACTTTCCTCACACTAGCCCCCCCCCCACACACACACCACACTGACACGCTCTTACAGATATTCCCTTTCCTTGTCTCCCCACACACGCGCACGTACATACCTCACCTGTTGGGGGAGAGGTAATATCATTTTTTGTTTTGTCACCATATCAAGGGAAACAACTGATACAAATAGTTTGACTCCAGCTTTCGCAGTCTGGAATTCGGTTCTCACTTGCTGAACAGTAACGAAAACGGAAACAAAATAGCCCATTCTTTTTTGTTTTAAAAATATCTAGTGACGATAAATGAGCGCCAGAGACACAACCTTTATGATACCTAACCATAAACTTTTCAGCAACGCAACAATCAAAGTAAATTTATTCCCTTGGCCTGTTACAGTCCCCCTCCCCCCTTCCTCCTGGAAATGCGTCTGCCGAGTCTGACTTTATTACCAGTTGATTTGCGGCCCCTCCCTCGAGACGGCACGTGCAGTCCGCCGCGCGCGCCTGGTCAAGCGCTGTAAAGATTGGGGGTGAGTGTTGATGCAGGATCAAAGATCATGTTATGAGCGATGACCAATCAAATCGCATTAATCTTTCCCTGTGTTCCGCCCTTGTACAAATAGAAATACACTAAACATCGTTTCTCTGTACTATTTTTTGTTTCTTGATGTCGTAAAATTGTTTTTTTTTTATACGTTTGTCACATAAACTGGAAATCAGATAGTCGTAATACCACCCACAATTCCATTTTTATAAAGAGATGGAATATACGCTTAGAGTACAAGAAATGAGGTCAAAGAAACACACGACATTTACATCGTCTGCAATACAGATCATATCGCAATGTTTGAAAGGGAAAATATATTAGCTATACAAGAAAGGAATCAGTTCAAGGGAGTGGCAATGGGGTCAAACCTTCTTAATGCTCCTTACAAAATATTACTTTAAAGTTTTTAAGTCGTCTCACATTTTAATTCCGCCATCTTTGTCAACAATGCGCAGATGTGCAGATCACATGATCTGTGATATAAAACGCAATTGATGAAATGTCAAAATTAATGCAAACTTTATAATTGCGTTCTATGGGGCAGATTATATAATCGTCTTCTGTTTTGTGGCCCACGGTCACCGAGGGTGTCCTGTGACCAGCACAACGATAAGCCACCTTTACTTTTACCCAACTAATGTCGGGTAACCATTAGAGATTATCTTCACTGGGATTGGAATCCAAACCTTTCTATGTTAAGCGTGCTACCACTCAGCCACTACGCTTCCTTACAGTTGTGTACCAATCAGTGAATGTAGATAAATATATCTTTGTATAATATAATGTTCTTTAAAAAAAAAACACAATGACAGATAAGCGGGGAACATCAGTAGCTAATCGCACCGGGTTATATCTCTCCTAGTGACGCCTCTGCTTTTGACTATGCCATTGTCACGTCCCTAGTGTCACCTCATTGTTCACATCTAGAATTAGAGCGGGGCCTATGCAAGTGCGGGGCCCACTGCGGCCGGCGCGGTAATCCTTTAATAATAAGTTAAAATGGTTTAATTTAATAATTTGCATCTAGAATTAGAGCGGGGCCTATGAAAGTGCGGTGCCCACTGCGGTCGCATAGTTTGCAGTGGCCTAAGGCCGGCCCTGCATGTAAAACCAGGCGTATTCGGTGGATAAAATAAACAACTGATAATTTAAAAAAAAGAAATTTTAAGAAGATATTTTTAAAAGTTCCCCTTTCAGACCTTTCCATCTATGGAGCAGACGATGTAAAGGTCATCTGTTTGTGTGGCTATAGTTAACGAGGGTGTCATGTGGCCAACACAACGACCAACCACCTTTACCTTTCCCCCAACTAATGTCAAGTACCCATTAGAGCTGGAAAGACTCAGAGGCCCCTAAGGATCCCAAAATAAAAAAATCACAGTCTTCACCAGGATTCGAACCCGGGACCCCCACCCACTAAGCCACCGCGCTTCAAAGATAACATAAACGTAAAGAAAAAATCTTAATTTGTTAATCATGAATCGCTAGGTACCCAAGGGAGAGGCTAAAGGGAGGCAGACAGGAGTTAAACAGCGCAGACATTTAGCATACCAACTAAATAAATAGAACTAAACATTTTTTCTTAAAAAAATTAATAAACAATGACTTTATCAATAAGATCAACAATAGATGACAAACTCTAGAATCCCGTGGTCTTCATTTACAAAAATGTGAACAGAAATACACATTGATAAAAAAAAACTGTTTGTATGATCAAAATATAAACACCATATCGTATTTTATAAAGTAGCCTACTCCCATTCAGACCACCACTTGCTATTGCACAAATTTCTTAAACATTCTGAATCGTATGTTATAAGGTTTTCAATTTTAGATCTTACGATCTATGGAGCAGATGATGTAAAGGTCATCTGTTTCTGTGGTCCACAGCTAACGACTGTGGCTTGTAGCCAACACAACAACCAACTGCCTTTACTTTCCCCAACTAATGTCAAAGTTGGGTGGACTAGTGGGCGTCCAAATAGTTCCGAAATTCAAAATTACAGCCTTCACCAAGCTTCGAACCCTAGACCCTTTTGATTAGATGCCAAGCACTTTACCGCTCAGCCAACAAGCCCCCCCCCCCCCCGAATCATTGTACGTCATGTTAACACTAAAAGATTAGTGTAAGGCTTTTGTGAGATTCAATATTGGAATCCAGAAAGTATCGCCTTGAAAATGCCAGTCCCTGATGTGACCTCTAGCATGAGCAAATAATCTATCCCAATGTATTAATACACCTGATAGAAACTATGACAAAATCAATGCGCAGACTACGCACTATGGTGACATCACGTTTTGTTGATTCAACTCCAGTGGATCTCACGATACGAAAGAGACACTCAACTTGTAGGTTGCAATATCCGTCTGCCACTGTTACAAAGTTGTGGTACAACGGCTACCTTTTATTTTCTGAAAGCGAACATTTTTTTAAAAATGTAATACTTAAGTCGTTTATTCCTAATTCCCCCCCCCCCCCCCCCCCCAAAAAAATAGTGACTCATCTGGGCTCATCATTGTCTTCCGAGACGGAAGGAGTCTTGAAATACAATACATAATTTTTAAAACTATTTAATATTAACTATCAATTGTATGAAGACTCACCAATAGTGACCGAAATAAAAAAAAAGAACAGACAACGTTGGGCAGGTCACCTTGAAAGAATGTCAGATAACAGAGGAGCGAAAATCGTATACAAGCAAAAACCAAAAGGCAGGCGACCCAAAGGCAGACCACAAATGCGATGGATTGATGATGTGGAGCAGATCTGCAACAGCTTGGGGTTAGGGCGTGGAGACGAAAGGCCCAGGAGAGATCTGAATGGAAGGATGTGTTGAAGCAGGCCAGAGCCATACACAGGCTGTAGCGTCACTGGGATGCATGGATGGATTTAATATTAATAGTAAAATAGTTTTGTTTTTTTAAAGGATGAGTATATCAAAGAAGGGAGGTCACATTTCACACTACATTTTTGCTATTTTCTATAACAGCATTATACAATAATATAACAGTATTATAACAGTATTATACAAAATACATCTATTACTAATCTATGTATTTTCTGTGATAAAAATTGCTAACAATTTAAGGAATACGTTTCCTTGTTCTTTTTTAGATTCTGTATGCATATAATCCAAATATATTTATTTTAAAACAAAATGCAATGAACACTCTAAAATCTAACCTAAGCATGCACTTCACTAAACACTGCATAATACACTATTCACGCCTGGAATTAAATACTCCCACGAGGAACCTAAATAAGGTCGTAGGCCGAGACAGTCTTTATAGAAGGCCTGAACATTAACTTGCAACACCACAGCGTGTAGGCAGTTTAGACCAATAGCTCGTTGCCACGTCATGAGCTGCTAACTAAACAACAAGAATTACTTTGTGCTACAAACAAATTAGTTTAAAAAGGTGATTTAGCAGCACTAAAAAGAACAAAAAATCGGGCCTTAAACCTTTTAAAATCCTCACAATATCACTTTCCGTATGCTGTACACCAAAATAAATGCTATTTATAGTTTGTCGCCAATCATGAAAATCTCCAATATTGTAAACCAGTTTTTAAATAATTTATATTCGCGTTGAATACTGTCAATATCAAGAAACAGTTAATACAGTAAACAAAATGCGGGTAACATTCTTTAAAAAGTATATGTTTGTAATTTAAAGGACTAGTACCATCACAATTTAATCACAAAGCATTTAAGTATGGGTAAGAATAAGATGTACTTCTTCATGATAGAAGTTTAATTTCGTAGAAGTGATAATGCCAACTGTCATATGCTCAGATCCAAGATTATGGACTAGTTTGTTCGGTTTTATTATGTTCTTATCAAGCGCTATTTGAAGTCTGAAAAACAAACAGCTTGACAGCATTTAAATCCATTTTCAACATCAACAACTAGAATTAACAGAGATCGAAAACGTTGGGCAAAAATAGATCGTTCGCTAAGGATAACTCTTGAACCTTTAAGATAAGATAAGAAAGCGATTAATGCCCCTGCTATGTTTTATGTTTTTTTTGTTTGTTTTATTACAATCAATCTTGACATGGATAAAAAGATAGTATTACGCAATGAAGGCTTAGAAAAAAATCCAATGGGTGAATGAGAAGTAACATAACTATTAATGTGCTGAGAACAAATACAATGGCACCGTTTCTTTCAATCTTTGTATAACAATTATTTCCAAACGTCTCCACCACCGCCACTATCATACAATTAGCCAGGTCAGGAGAAGGTAACTCACAGCATTACTGAATACACTGCCAGGCGGGCATCTAGTAATACTATTTAGGCAGTGAATACACTTTCTACCTGGCAATGACAGATTGACCAGCGGTTCTAAAGAAGAATCTATATAATATATAATTATCCCAGAGCTGCCAATTTGCTTGACGCTTTAATTCTGTCACCACATTAATAAGATGGTGTCTTTTTAAAAAAATAAATATATATATATAAATATATATATACAATGCCGGTACTCAGTGATGGCTTACCTAACTTTTAACTACCAGTTCGCACCTCGGTGCAAGCTAAATCGCAACTGCATTTTATATTTTAATTCTTATTGCGTGAAAAAAAAAATCAGTCATAGAAATAATAATAATAAACGTTAAAATAGAAGAAAAGTAACAATGTTTCCCCACATCGAAAAAGGTGCCGGTACGCCGTACCGTACATTGGCGTATATATATATATAGTTGAATCAATTTTGTCAGTGTAGGATTGATAAAACGTTTCTAGAACCACTGTAATAGACCCTATAAAAAATGGAATAGTTGTTTAAATAAATACATGTGACGCAAATAGTTAAATTATTGAAGAAATACGAATTGTGGATTTTCAAGATCTATTTTCGATTGTAAACAATGTCAAGGATGCTGCTTTAATAAGACCACTGCTAAAAACTAAATAATAGAAATTGGTCTTGTGCTACAAGCGAAAGTACACACAAATCTGATTTTTACAGCTTTAAAAAGGGCACACAAATTAACATCAACTTCAAAACGAGTAACATACTTTTTTTAAAACAATATCTTTATTCAACTTAGAACTTCATGGAACTTGCTGAAAGGTGGACGGAAGCTGGAGGCTGGAAATATAGAATTTCGAAAACCACTGTGATACAACTCTAATACATTTAACACATTTTAGTGGCATTTAAAAAATAGCTCATGAGGCATAATTATCAAAACAAATAACGAAATAGTTTCTCCCCGAATTCTTATCTTTATTTTTTTATGTAGTTTTATTTATTTATTTTTTTATACATTGGTAGAAACACATGGAATCTCTGGAACTACTTCCATGAGCTGCATCTTGTTTTTTTTAAAAGATCAAATGATGTAAATAGTAAAACAAAGAACGAAATAGGAAAATGATTTTTGTCCATGAACCTTTAACTGTATTTTTCAAGCGTTTTTTTTTTTGTGTGTTTTTTGTGCAGGGTAGTGGCAGATTTATAGAATCAAACAAACGGAGGGGGTATAAAACTAAAATCGAAAGACCGTTGAAAATGTTTAGACACTTGTTAAAAATAGTTTTGTTTGTCTCCCCCTGCCACCCCCTCCTTTCTCTCCCGAAATTTTTCTCCTTATAGTTTTAAACATGCGATTCTGAAGGAGGTTTTCGCAACGTGAGTGAAAAGTCAATACGCGGCCATGACTCAAGAGAGAGATCGTTCCATCTCGTTGTGAGCCAATACAAGAAAGAATACACATTGTTGCAGCCCCACACCGCCGCTCACCTTTCATGCACAAGCATCGCCACAAAACTTCTTTCCTGCGCCACCCACCCCTGTATGTCTTGATCAATTGAATGAGAAACGTGAAAAAAACACACAAAACTGCCATCACCTAGGGTCCTATGCTAAGGAAAGCAAAGTATTGATACCGCAGGGGAGATCACTCTGACGGAGGGAGATGAAAAGTTCGGATACTTATTTTTCTTTGTGCAAGAGTTACGAGCCTTTGATAATTGTCAACATCAACTTTTGTTTCTAGACGAGTGTATCGCGGTATCTTTAGGAATTTAATTCTTAGAGTAATCTAGTTAACGTTGCCGTCAGGTGACTGCCGTATTAGATTAGATTAAATTAAATTGACTTTTGTTCTTTTTTAAATATATAATAATAAAAAAATATTCTTCTAAACTTAGCAAGCTGACATGAATTTTAAACATGCGAAATATTTTGGTAAAAAAAAAAATACATTAAAAAATACGAATGTTTATGTGCTGAAATTCCAACTCACATGTTCGCAATTATTTGTATTAACATTTTTTAGCGTCACCTAGTTAGAGGGAATAAATGGGGGGGTGAGGAGACGAGGTTAGATTTCTCTCTCTCTGCATCCAAACATTATTTATCCTTAAAGACATCTCTCTGCACCCGAATATATCTTATCCTTAAAGAAACAAACTGCAACAAATATATCTTTTTCTTATACATCTCTAACTGGTCTTAATAAATAGACATGTTTATATATGTCAAATCTAAATCATATCTTTACTTTTCACACAAGTTATTAACTATATTTCTTTTTATAGATGTTTGATCACTAAACTGCTTGCCAAATATTCTGTGCCATCAGTGTGTGGTTAGGATTTATGATTTACCTATTGTACATATTCATTGTCAATTAAAGGCACTATTTCTCTCGGTTACACGCCATCTCCTGTGTCAATAGTTCCTCCTACAAGTGATGACGTAAGCGTGAGTCACGTATCACAGGTTGTCGACCCTGTTCTTGTAATTGCCTCACCATTTGTTTCTAAAGTGTCCAGATGTTGCCTAATTGCAATACTGAAAATATACACTATGTTTCAGCCACTCTAATCGTTACAAATATCTTGTAGAATGCAGATATGGTTTTATGTTCCCAGTTTTTTAATGTTCATCTAGAGGTTCTCAACCATAGCCTGTGGGAAACATGGCAAAAAGTTGTTGTTTTTGTGTGTGTGTATGTTTGGGTGTTTTGAGGGGCTGATTGAAATCCGAAATGAGGCATCGAATTGGAAAACAGAAGGAGGTTAGGAAATAATTCAATATTTCATTCAGGCTTTATTTGTGTTAAAACCGTTTATAGGCTATCTAGCCCACACCTCTATTCGCTAATTTGATTGGACCAGATCGCATTTAGGGTGGCTCATGGAAAAGTGACTCACCTCAAATATTCAGACGCCTCACTGGAGGCAGCTTTGGTTTAAGGTTTCCCCTGACACCAATGTTGTTATCACATGAAGAATGAGCAAGTGGCCTGCTAGTCTATAACTTGATTGACTTACCCACATACTAGAACTGATGCTGGAAGCGATTACCGTCCATGTCTTTGCACTTCCGGGCACGTGACAGGAAATAGGATGCTTCCCGTGGGTCGCAGTGGTTCCACATACATTTCCATTCCATTAGACATAGTGAATAATAGGCAGCGCTGGTTGCCTGTGAAAATCTAAGTTCGGTAAGTCCCTACTTTAAGCATTTGTGCAAACAGCTCAACAGCCCTAATAAAAGTTGTATAATGTGCTTATGCGCCCCCTTCTTCAAGTCCCTTAGTCATATCATACAATTTATTAATATACAATATCAATACTACATCTTTAAATAGATCCAGTATTTTAGTGTGTTCCATAATGTTTTGAAGTCTGGATCTATGTCACCAAACTGGTATTTCTAATACTCGAAGCAGATTTATAATTGGGTGTAACCAGAATTTTTTCTTGGGGTGGGGGTGCTATTCGGAATTGGAGCGGGGTAATTTTTTTTTTTTTAAATCTATCATTCAGCCTAAAAATTATTATTTTTAAAATCTATCCTTCATTAGTTATTAAGAGCGAAGTCAATCGCCTGTTACAGAAAGTTATCAGCTTCCTAAAGGCGGAATAGGAGTTTAAACAAAAGACACGAAACCTTGTTTCTGTCATTAATCTATTGGGCTTTATCTAGAACTAGTCAACCGGCTATTTTGCAGGGCCGGCCATAGAACCTATCCGACCGCAGTGGGCCCCACACTTTCATAGGACCCGCGCGAATTCTATGTGTAAATTATTATAACTTATAACAGATTTTTCATGGCCGCCTGATTTACCAGGAGCTCCTTGAAATCTCCTGAAATTGCAAAATATATGAAAAAGTCCTGGAAATCTCTGGAAATTATTAAAAATCTTTTAAAAACTCATACTAATCTCATGAAATATATAAACAAAAATTGTATTTTGGGGTGTCATTCAATATGGAAAACGTTAATCCTACGGGCGATAAATAAAAACGGCATTATGCATTAGCCGTAATTGTGTAATCTGGTGAAAGAAGCTTCTCGCGCCTCAAACTAATGCAGAATTACTTTAGTTCAACAATTCTTGTAGATAGATTAAAAATTTTGAAATTATTGATATTGAGCGTGATCTATGTAGGAAATAAAATTGTCATGATACACTATATGACTTCGCTACACGCAAAGCTCGTAAAGTTCTTGGGATAACTCTTTCCGCAGAAATAAAAGAGTGATCTTTTCTTTACTTCTTCTTCTCGTCCAAACTCTTGAGCGAAAAAGATAATTATATACATTGATGTAAGAGAAAAAAGCGATGATTTTAAAGCAAAATATTTTGTTAACGTAAGGGCTTCAACAAACATGGACAAAAATTTTGCAAGTGGATAAAGGGCGAATATAAATAATAGCTGGATGTAAAAATGATGACAAACCGAAGAAATATCATTTTATGGGAATGGGGTAAGACTAATTGTGTTGTCCACCCATGAAGAGTTTGCAAGCTGGCTACTGGGAAGAAAAAAAAAGCTTGGGTATTTCATCTTTAAGCCAACTAGAATTCATGGGCCCAAATGGGTGTTGTAATGAGGGCGGTTCCATTAAATAATGCTAAGAAAATTATATACTTTTGTCATAAAAATAATCGCCACAGATCATCTGTTAATAAATAGCTGAGAAAAGGAAAGTATATTGTATATATTACAACACTTTCCCCTCGTTTTGAGTACCAAAACCTTTGCCCAAGGCATTTTGTAGCTTCAAAATATGTGTTTCTATTTTTAACACCGTTGAACAGATAGACTAATCGTACTTTTAAGTATGAATATATATTGTCAAATCCCCACCGCGACATATGTAGAAAGGCTAATAATAGATTTGCCGAGACTATTTCAAAAGAGCCTGGTGAAGATGGCTTGCCAGTCAATGAACGCAAGCATTGAGAATGTCGAAGACAACCGCAGTGCTTTTATTTCAGAGAAACTGAAATAGTCTCTACGCAATGCAATTGATTTCTTGACGATCAAAACTAGAGAGGCTAGAGAGACAGAGAGAGAGTGGCTAGAGAGAAACGAGAGAGAGAGACTATAGAGCAACTGGAGAGAGACTTGAGAGAGAGACTAGAAAGATACTAGAGGGAGACTATAGTGAGACAGAGACAGTGGCTATAAAGAGACTAGAGAGAGAGAGAGAGACTGAGAGAGGGAAGAGAGAGAGAGACAGAGTGTCTATAGAGATAGAGAGACTAGATAGATACCAAAGAGAGTGGCTAGAAAGAGACTATAGAGAGAAAGATTTGCAAATGGAGACAAGAGAGTGATTAACAGAGAGAGAGTGATTAGAGAGAGAGAGACAAGACACTAGAGAGAGCATAGTGATAGCTAGAGTGGTTAGACTCCGACGGTTAGAGGGTAGACAATGACAAGTGACGGACTAGACAAGTTTCCGAGTCTCAGTACATCTTATCTTATCTTATGTAATACAGATGTTACTTCAAAAAAGAATGATTACGTCCTACGCGTCATGCATTTAGTCATGCATATTAACCAACGACTTAAATTCGGCCAAGACACTGGTTTTCCTGGCTAGCTCAGGCAACCCTTTCCATGCTCTAATAGCACTAGGGAAGAAGGAGTATTGGTACAAATTTGTCCTAGCATATGTAACGAGAAATGTGCCTTTATCTTTGTGTCTTTATGAGTATTTTATTAAATTTTGTTTTTGTATTTGAAGATTATGGTTCAGTGTTTTATGTATAGTTGCTACTTTACTTTTGAGTCTTTTGTCCTGAAGCCTTTCTAAATTTAGTAATTTTACTAAAGGTGTTACTCTAGTCAAATGTGAATATTCGTTTGTTATGAATCTCACTGCTCTATTTTGTGTCTGTTTCAGTTTTTTAATGTTTTCTTGAGTTGAAGGGTCCCAAACAGAGGATGCATGTTCTATTATTGGCCTAACCAAGGTTAAATAACATTTTAGTTTTATGTTCTTATTTGATTTATAGAAATTTCTTTTAATAAACCCTAATGCTTTGTTTGATTTTTTTTATAGTTTCATCAATATGTGGATTCCATGACAGTTTTTCATTTATTATACCACCTAGGTATTTTGCGTTTTTAGTCTATGTTACTGGTTTGCCATGAATAAGATACATTCGTCATATACATATCTAATTAAATATAGGCGTTTCATAATTCATCGAGAAGACTAAAGAAAGACTAACACAGAAACATATGTCGTTACTATACTAAACAGTATGAATTGAAAGTCTGAAGTGCCAACCGACACAAATCAAAATGTGCTTTAAACAACACTGATACGACTAGACAGTAGATCTAGGAGTAAGAAAGGCATACAAAGAAAACAGAATGACCACCCACCAATAAGCGAAAAGAAGACAGAGTTGACCATACACCTACATGCAGAGATATCCGAATTGACCACACGCTGACACGCAAAAAAAAAGAGGTCTTCAAACTTGTTGACCATTTGTATAAACATCTTTCTGTAAAGATGATACTCTAAAATCTAAATCAAAGCTTTCCTTACAACATTAATGCCCCACTATCGACATTAGACATACATTGCGACATCCTTTAAGAAGACTTAGATATACATTATAGCGTTGGAGTGGAAAGGGGAAGTGGGGTTAAATGTCATGTGATGTCGTAATGTACCCTTGCAAGAGTCGGAGGTGCAGCTCCCTTGCTAGTGAGCCAATCATAGGAGAAACGTTCTCTTTGACGCTTGACACTAATAGATGTTTTTGTATCGATACCAACGATGTATTTGCCTAATCCAACTACTACCTATCGATAATTTAATATTTGTTTTGTGTCTATACCAACGATGTACTTGATAATTCAACTTCCGATTTGTGAGATCTATCTAAATAGATATTCCACATGTATTACTTATCATTGCTTCTACTATAGCCTTAACGTTATAAGTATTGTTACAAATGAACATTGATAGGTAGAGGTCAACGTGTGACCCCGGCGAGATGACACAGCAGCGAGTGTTCTGTGGAATCTACATGTACAAACAAAGACAGGATGTGACGTTTCCTCACGTGTTGTTCCAGAAGATACAAGCAGTGTTTGTGCAACATTGGAGGAGCGATTAGGGACTCTATATAAGCCAGAAAGTTAATGTGAAAGTCAGTCGTATGGAGTCGTGAGTGAGCCGTTACAGTCGATACAGACGATGTAAGACGTGTGCGGCTCTAGTGGAAGAGAAATGTGTACGACTCGATGCAAGTTAACTAGGGTAGAGTTAACTGGAGTGGACTACTGTCGTTAAAGTCTATACAGCGATCTACAGTGGACTTTAGCCGTTACAGTCGATGTAAGACGTGTGCGGCTCTGATTCGGTAGACTTGAGTACGACTTGGTTCAGCTTTGGGAGACCTGGAGCGACACTGGGGAAGTGTGTCGTTGGTCTATTCTGTGGAATACGGCTCGATGCAACGAAGTGTAGATATGAATTGCAACGAAGTATAGCTAACTGTAAACTGACAGATATTGTACAGTCATCTACGCTACATGTTACAGTGACGAGTTGTTACTAGTCAATAAAGTTATATGAAACTGAAAGTTGAGTAGTCAAGTTCTTTACAGTGTTTTTATTTGTGTGCCTACTAGTACATTTAGCCAGAAGATTCAGAAATACGTACTAGTATTTTTTTTAAAGTGCGTATAATTAGATTTTTAATGGTCGAAGTACTTTTTTTTTTCAATGAATAGTTCATTTTAAAAAATTATCTCTTAAAAATGCCTCTATGTTTTAGACATAATATAAAGAACATTACAAAATTTAACAATCTTTTGTCTTTTCTGTGTGTGAACTATGTTGTGGTAAATTTTGAGGCAAAATAAAATATTTAAAAGTGAAATCTATTTGTAGTCTTATAGTTTTGCTGTACTAGCAAAAATATTTAAAAGTTATCGATATTGTCAGATTTCATGCTTGTAATTTTTTTACAAACGTTTCAAGGTGCTAGATGTACATAATACGCACGACCTGGCCAGTGATTGATTTACCTCTAATAGGCAACATAAGCTATAGCTTAGGGCCCTCACTTTCTTGGCCCCACCCCCCCCCCCCCCCCCCCCAACAAAAAGGTTTTTGGAATATTTTTAATCAAGCAAAGAAATAATTGCCTGATATTGCAAACAGCTGTGTCTTGTTTCTAAAGTCTTCTGTCACCAGCAGAGTCTTGTTTCTCGAGTCTTCTGTCACCAGCTTGTGATGTTTCTAGAATCTTCTTTCAACAGCATTCATGATTCTGGAGTCTTCTATCACCAGTAGAGTCAAGTTGTTCTCCCATGCATACTTATAGATAACTGATGTATACCACACAATTAGTTTTTGATTAAGTATTCATCTGCCGGCTTTGTCCTGATCGTTCCATACTATGTCAGGAGTTAATCTCTGACGTCACAACACTGCGCACTGTCCTTGTGAACTTATGGGACATGTGAATAATGAACTGACTGGCCCGATGTAGATCTACAGACTCACCGAAGCTTAGCTGATTTCAAAAATAGATTTATCTCGTCGCTTGAATAGTGGGGTTTGGCCGAGTGTTAAAGGACTTGGCTTCTGAACCAAGGAGTCTCAGGTTGGAATCCCGGTGAAGATTTTGAATTTCGGGATTTTTACGGCATACTGAGTAAACCCAACTCTAATGGGTATCTGGCATTGGTTGGGTAAAAGTAAAGGCGGTTAGTCCTTCTGCTGGCCAAATGATAACCTCTTAACCGTCGGCCACAGAAATAGATGACCTGTTTTTAAAAATGTTCTGCTTAATAGAGCTGAAAAGGGTTCTTTACTTTTAGTTCATAGCTAGAGTATTACTTTTAAAAATTGTGTGTACAATTTTGTACAATTGTGTGTAGATCATCGAATAGTTCATATTACAATATTAACAATAAAAAAAACCCAGAAAACTTCAGAGGTGAAAAGCAATACAGGGTATATTTATATAGACAATACTGCACTTTATCTCTGCATAATTTAAAACACAGCTCTAGAAAGATCGTCGTTTCAATGGGGCAGGTACATACAAAAAGAGATTCGCTTCAAGGCTAAACAACAATGAACTATGCCGGGAAATTTCAGAATCGATGTCAAGTTGTACTTCAAAAATATTCGATTTCTTTTCCCTTTTTTTTATAAAGAGAATTCAATAAAAAGATCAGCAAATGAATAGAGGAAACGATTTTCTTGACGACTCTGCACTATCGATACTATAGAAAATCGATTACTGTTTTTTTTTCTCTTTTAATTTTTTTTTTTTTTGCGCATTGCATTCACACATGGAAAAGAATAGTACAAGGAAGGTCTATGTTTGTGTCTGTGCGTGCGTGTGTGTGTGAGGAGAGGGTTAGCAATGGTGGAATGAATATCAAACATTTGAATTGCTCTTGATGCCTTATATGTTTAAGTTCTAGAAACTAGCGTCAGAGTCTTGTGTCTTTGTTAAAGCCTGATGTCTTAGATAGTCAGGTGTCTTTGTTAGAATCGGGTGTCTTTGTTAGAATCTGTAACATCGAGTGGGTACATGTTTTTACATGTCGGTACAATTATTTCAATACAAAGGGAAAAAGTTGCTTTCAAAAACGCATTCGGCTAAAGATTTGAACAAACTCACAGAGAAATGTTTCCAAACAGATATTTGTACACAATGGACCTCATTCGCGTGATAATATTGATAAAACAATGAAAAAAAATGTATCACGTGACAGCCTTTATGGATTACGTAATTTATATAGAAGAGATAGAGAATCACGTGGCTAAATGTTGTTTGTTTACGATTGTTGAGTGAGGTCCATTAGTAAAATCAGTACATTTAGAAACTCTTCCGTGCAAAAAGTTTGAAAATATGAATTTAAAACTTTTAGAACAAGGAACGAAACAAAACTGGAGGAGACAAAAGAAATCTCCTTTTCCTCAGATACGTCCTTGACATTGATAATGAATACATTCAAGAGAGAGAGAGAGAGAGAATTGGGTTGTGCAAATGGGGGTAACCGTTCCAAGATCAACTTGCGCAAGGGTTTCATACTTCATCCCAGAGGTAGTCTGAGTTTTTGTATTGTATTTGGTTCTGATAAAATTAACATTTTTTGTTGACAAAACCCACTCCGTCTGTCGGGCAGGGTTCTTTGACATAGTCTTCTCCTACTTCCCATTCTCGGAAAAAGAAAAAGTTGAAATTTGTGTACAATTATTCATAGTCGGAGACAACACATGAATCAATAAAAAAAAATTTGAAAAAATTAGTTAATCAAGTAATTGTTCTAAATTTAGTTTTATTTTGAAAAAAAATGGGAGATAAATCTTGCAGGTAGAAAATTACGGAAAACTAGACTGGTATTTCGAAAACAGCTCTAACGATTTTACTAGAAATTTAACAATTTGAGTATATTATTGGGAAAAAAATAATTTTCTAGTTGGCCACACTGGGAAAACTCAGGTTTGACCTTTGTTTTTTAAAAATATAATTAGATTAAAAGTAAATTTGTCAAAAGTCTTTTTATCTTGAATATGGCTTCAGCGGGAATTCCCGCACACGACTTCAAAATATCTTGCTACTCAATGTTGAAAAGGTAGACGTACATAAACATTTTGCTCACGTCTCATGTAGAAATCATTAGCATAGTTCCATGGTTGGACTGTTCATAAGAAACAACAACTTGATAGTGCAAAGCTCGCTAGAAGGACTCCTTACAGTAATGAGGAAAAATAAGAAAATAAATTAGAGGAATTGATTTAAAGACCAAAAAAATAGCTACTTAAAGGAGAGCAGTTGACACTAAACACATGTAGGACGAAACAGAACAACGAACCTATAAAGAAAAAACAAGACAAGCACAAAAACATGTCATACAAAAAAAAAAGATACAAAACACACAAAAAAATTGCAAGAAAAACAAACACAAACAATAACCAAACAAGACAAAAAAACAACAAATAAGTTAAATAATACAAGCAAACTAATAAAAAAAAATACTTTAAAAAAGAAACCAAGCTTATCTAAGGAGAAGAACTCAAAATTCACTCTCAATACTGTAAGATGTGTTTCCCTTTTCCGATGTCAAACAAACAATAAATTAATTACCATTGTTTAATTAATAAATTGTTATTTTAAAATCAATTCATGTGTTGTCATTGACGATGAATAATTGTACATTTTAGCTTCATCCAAAAATGGGAAGTGGGAGAAAAAACGTGTACAAATGTGTATCAGACAGACAGGGTGGATAGAAGCTTTGAACAAAAAAAACGTAATAGATTCTATTTCTTGTACATTATACATACACTCTATTATTCTTTCATATGAGAAAAGAGTCCTTGTAATCACAACAAATTTCGGTAAGGATCAATAAAGCAGTCTTAGTCTTAGTCTTATTCAACATAAAAATAAAATGTTAACAAACCTTTATTTTGATTGAAACCCTCCCCCCCCCCCTTTTTTTTTTCTATAAGCCAAAAAAAACAAAAACATTTAGACAAACGTCTACTCATTCTCTTCAGGTGAGCTGTGTTGCTTGGGTACTATAGTTCAACTCATCACTTCCTTGCGGATTAACTTGCGCAGGGATAATAAAATAAACCAATAAATAAATAATAACTACAAAGGGAAACGAAAGTAGGTCGGGAAACTAAAAAAAAAATCAACAACAACCGAATCTATATTTCGCCCCGAGCTGTTGTTACGTGAGTACAGCAAGGTAGAGGAGGAGAGGGGGGGCTGAACGAAGGTGGAAATAGAGAGTTACTGGTTTATTAGTGAGAAAGTGGCTGGATATGAAAAAATGGGGGTGGGGTGAAGTCGATGAAATTGTTAAAAATAGTTGACACGGTAGAAAACTGTACAAATGTGTTGCGCCAGGTAATGTCTTTGTTCCTTATTGGTTCGGTTGACAGTGCGCGTGGATGCACGTGTTCACGTTGAATTCATTGACTGTCACGTGGGATTGTTTGTGTTCAGTTGCGGGTGAAGTTTTGCATATATGGCCTCGTTCCCACTCCAAGACGTGCAGTTTATTTCACAAGTGTGTTTACTAATTGTATTTAGGTAGAGACGTTTATAATTGTAAGGGACAGATTTTAACATTTCCTTCGGACTTAATTGTTGTAATTAGAAAATCATTGAAATTAATGTAAATATGTAAATATCTTAACCTTTTTGTTTTTAAGTTCATAAAATTTAACTTCAGACATTGTTTTAAAAAGATAAGAATTAGCTACATAACATAGTGCATTTTTACTAGTATGATAATCATTTTCTTATGCTCGTATGGCCGCAAAATTCAGCTACGTTGTGCACG
Organism: Biomphalaria pfeifferi; assembly: GCA_030265305.1. Lineage (NCBI taxonomy): Eukaryota > Metazoa > Mollusca > Gastropoda > Planorbidae > Biomphalaria > Biomphalaria pfeifferi. The sequence continues at coordinate 2,960,097 of JASAOG010000069.1, forward strand.
TATACCATACATATAGTGTATCCATTTTTATTTGATTTTCAATATTTATTTTATCACAATAATCTGCTCTTTGGTTACAAAGGACAGGTAAAGAAAACAATACTGCGGTTGCAAACTATGGAGCATTATAGTTAAACCTATAAAATAACGTAAGATAATGGAAAGAAACAGGGTGGAATAGAATTTGAATAAATAGATGGAATATAGAATTTCAAGACGATATATTGAATTATCACTATTGACAGGTACATAATAAAATGGAATATCTTCAACAATCTTAAGACAACTGTATATTTATGTAGTGCCAAAGTTTATTTTATATAAATATAAATATATATGTATATACATACACACACACACACACACATATATATATATGTATATATATATATATATATATTCTGTTTCGGATGCACCAAAACACCAAAAGTGTTGCTATTCAGAGATTTGTCTTCATTTTTAGCGGCCGCCGAAAGGGTGATAGACGCTGTTAGTTTTGTATGTTCTGTCTGTCCGTCAGCCGTCAATCGGTCCCGTTTAGATCTCATAAGCTACAAAAGATATTGAAAAGAAGAAAAGATATTTGGATATTTCAAAGCTCTAATGCAACGGCTGCTTTTTTTTTTTCTAGAAGCGAAAAATTTATTTTTTAAAATTAACTATGCAAGCAGGGTTTTTTTTTTTTTAGATACACCATTTTTACAAATATTCACTATTAATCTATATATTTAATTCTCTTCATGGCTCAAGAATTTGGACCAAAAGAAGGAAAGGAAAGATCACTCTTTTATTTCTGCAAGTATGACGGACTAGAGTTACCATACGAAAAAAAAAGAGGGGGGACAACAAGTAGTATTCACCCGTCACTAAATATCAGGGCCGGACTCAACCGTTATGGGGCCCTATGTAAAACGGATTTCGAGGGGCCAAGATTGGGTAGCGATTCGGACAATAATTGAAATTTAAGAGTTTGTATTAGAAAATAAATTCGTCTTTGCATTTTATTCATTCTTTACTACGTATAGAACTACTTTATGAGCCTTGCGTGTAGTGAAGTCATACAGTATAGCATCTAAAATTTATTTCCTACATAGATCACGCTCAATAGCAAGAATTACCAAATGTTTCAATCTATCTTCGAGAGATGTTGACCTCAACTAATTCTTCATTAGTTTGAGGCGCGAGAAGCCAGATTACATAATTACGGGTATTTTTTTTTTTCATCGCGCGTAGGATTGGCATTTTACCATTTTGAATGACATCCAAAAATGACAATTTTTTTTCTATATATTTCAGGAATTTTTTATGTTTTTTTTGGTTTTTTTTTTGAGTTTTCAATAGATTTTAATAATTTCCGTATATTTTCAGGACTTTTTCGTATATCTTGCAATTTCAGGAGATTTCCAGGAGCTCCTGGTAAATCAGGAGGCTGTGGGAATTCTGTTATAAGTTATAAAATGGTTTAATTTAATAATTTTTACCTAGAATTAGCGCGGGTCCTTTGAAAGTGCGGAGCCCACTGCGGTCGCATAGGTTGCATTGGCCTGAAGCCGGCCTTGCAAAATAACGGCGTATGCTACGCCGTGGGTCGACAAGTAGTAAAAAAAACACCACCACAATAGGCTATTTAGTTGGGTAACTGACTATTTATCCTACTTTTAACACATTTATGAAAACATGTTTACATTCTTTCGTCAAACAAAACGTTTGTTAAAAAATTACTTAATTAAGCATTTTCTGTCATACCAGCTACTTACATTTTAAACAATTGTTTACTTTTTTTAAAGATAAATATCTATTTAGTATGGTTATAAGTTTTTGTTTTGTGCATTGAAATAGTTACTTACCAAGTACCTGGTAATCATTTATATAAAAATGGTTTACACCACATAGATCTATACTGTGTTAATATCATCATATGATCAAATTAAAACTCTCGTTTGACGAACGTTAAAAAAATGACATCGAAAACTGTCGCAGGCTTTGGGGTGTTAAAGGTTAACATTATACGTATTTATGTATTTAGTTGACGCTAACGAATTCATTGTTACGACTGCCTGGGTTCGATTCTCACAGCTATCCACTCTGCCATCCATGAAGGGAGTTACTAGCAATAATGGCTTCATGAAGGACAGAATTCTTTCACTTGTTGAAAGTCATAACTCTAAAACTGCTTATCCCTCGTCCTGTTTTTAGTCCGCAATAAGCGTGTGCTAAAGGTTGTATGTGGCAGAGGTATGATAAGGGTTGGTGCTAGATGGCGATTACAGTCGCTAAAAAAAAACTTTTTTTTTGTAAGTCGAGACTGTAGAAAACAAAACAAAAAAAGCACTACAAAAATATATGTTGTGTCAGGTAGTTTCTTTGTTCTTATGTCTTGGCCTGACAGTGAGCACATAATTTATATATGCACTGTGTTTTGTATTGACGTGCTTTTAGTGGCAGGTGGTGCCGCAGTGTACTTTGCAGCTCGCGCATGCCGTCACGTTGATAAAATAGTAGCTCTTCTTGTAAGGGCTTCAACACTGCGAAAGTTTGGCTCCAGTTCATAAAACCTTTAGCACGAACTTACCTAATTTAGCACAATCTAGCCGAATTTATTTAGCACAACAAGCTGAGTTTAGCACAAACTAGCCAAATTATTTTTGTATACGTATTCTAATGTTTTTAAATGTAATTTCTTTAAATAAATCTATTGGTTATTAGTTGTTCCTAATTTCGATAGTTAGAGAAAACAGTTTGTTTTTTTTAAATAATCAAGTTAGGCGACTGTGGTTATAATGTCTGTTTCGTATAGCTTAAAATAAAGTGTTGACTAATAAAAATAAAGTGTGGTTTAATTAAATTAGGCCTTAACTATTGTTTCATTTAGCTAACGTGTGACAATTATCGAGGACTGGTTATAATGCAATTCTGTTGGAGTTTACTCGTTGCTATGGGATATATAATCCGTCAACCTTAAACAATATGACTTAACAAGTTTAGTTTGAGATTCACTAAGAGATTACTAATGGCTTGGAACTCAAACAATTAAAAATATATTAATACTTCGTTTTCTTTCGGAGATTACTTCGAAGTGATCCTCATTTTTAATGACTACGTCACTTGGCGAGTCACCAAAATTGGCGAAAGACCGAGATCTCGGGCGAGGGTGGTGCTGCGCTGCCTCCTCGGGTGCTTGAGGGTATGCGCCGACTACCTCTTCGGCTGTGAGGAGGATGAGCAGGGACACAGGAGAGGCAAGGACCAGGATGATTACGCCAGCAGCCCCACGGTTACTACGCCTTCGGGGTGTAGCATTGAAGATTCGGAGGATACGCCTCTGGTGAGAAATAGCTCGGACTGGTTACCGACCTACAGAGGTAGAGTTTCAACGTGTGATTTTGTTTGTCTTTAACATATATGCACACACACACACATACAAACACAAATATATATCTATTTATATTTATATCTATATATATATACAATTTTATAATACACACAATATATATAAAACATACATATACAATATATATAAAACATACATATATCTAATATATAAAGCAGAAAGTAAGGCGTTTGTATGTATGTATGTATGTCCAGAATAAAAATCAAAATCTTTTGTCCAATCTTGATAAAACTTGGCTTAAAAGTCCCATGGATCATGGCGGAGACCGTAGTGTATGTTTAATGTCCCTCCCACAACTGGAGGGCCCTAAAAATAGACAAAAGTACCTAATTGTATCTCAATTAAATGACGAAACTTTTTTTAACAAATCGGGTAAACTCGTTTTCATAGAAATTTATATTGGAAATAAATATGTCGGATGAACTGGTAAACCCATTTTCATTCTCTACTTTAATTTTCGTAGCAGAATAAAAATTGTGAGTGGAACATTCTCCAAGTTTAACATAGATCTAAATCCAATCCACTAGGTTAGTAATACCCCAACTAAGATTAACGCGGATTAACATAAATTGAAAGGAAGGAAGCGGTGCTCGTCTGTTGCATTAACGCCTTTTATGTTTAGATGTGTTGTCAATGTCGTTGTTGACCTGACCTTTTAAATGTAATGAATAACTTCTTGTTCCTTCTAAACTGTAATATTGTAAGGCTACATATCAGATCAGGCAGTTGTCCTCGGCGGCGGGTATATTGATACCAGTTTCTTGTTCCGATGTTGTTGGTCGGTCGTTGGATTGTAGCACCAAGCAGCTAGTAGGCAACTAAACCGATGTAGGCGTATTAAATTCTTGATGTTAAACTTAAAATAAACATGAACCAACATTTTGACTAAATAAAACTTAATGTAACTTTTATAACAAATATACATAGATTCAACTTGAAAGTATGTAGAAACAAGGTATAACTCACTATAAAAACAGGTCCTCTCTCTCTCTCTCTCTCTTCTCTTATTTGTCAACCCTTCCAATATCAACCACGTGACTTATATTAACATAAATTATGACAGATCAGCTCGTGGTTTCATCACTGTTGTTGAACTGCTAGTAGACAACTAAACCGCTGTAGCATTAAGTTTTAACTTACAAAACTTGAAATAACTTGAAATTTAAATAAATTCATTGTGAACAAAACTAGATATGATTTTCATTTACAATATAGACAAATTCAACTTGCGATGAAATAAAAATTAAACCGATATTGAAAGAAATCTTAACTTGCTATAATAACACGTCCTCAGACCTTAGACACCCGAGTTTCATCTGGCTTACTTAACACAGGTTACGTCAGTGCCGCTTATCTTGCATCATTCTACAAGACTAACATTAAGTTAATGCTCTCTCTGTCTACAACTAACAATAAATACTCCCTTTCTATAACACATAACAGATGACCTTTACATCATCTCCCTCATAGATCGCAAGGTCTGAAAGGGGGAACTTTTTTTTTCTATATCACTTAGGAAGCGCGCGCGCGCACACACACACACACACACACAAACACTCCATAACAACCACCCTCAAAAATCAACCGTTTCACTTTTCTGTCGTTACCTTGGAAACACACACATACACTCTAGTCCCTGTGGAGTGTCGCCTGAGAATGTTGACCACTTCCTTTAAAGCTGAGCTGCATACTTTTTTAAGAGGTCCGAAAAAGATACTGGCCACAGAAAGTCCAATAAAAAGACAAACTGTAAAGAGAACTGCCTGATAGGAAACCTCACGAATATGGCTGCATCTTCCATCCCAATCGAAATTCAAAACAACTCTTACTTGATGAGACTTGTCCCAGAATTTTAACTATTTCTCATTGGTGTACTCGTACATTTGTTCACTCTCGAAGTCATGTCGTGGTCTGTTCAAATGTAACCAACCCCCCCCCCCCTTCCTCAGGATGCCATCTCTTGCATATGTCAGGGCACTAAGGGAGTAGTCCTTCATGACACTCTCCCAATCGGAGTTCGTCCCGGGCATTGCTTTCGGTGCCAAGGAAACGGGAAGGAAGGGCCAAGACCTTGACCTATCTCGTAGGCTAGGGTCAAGTTCCAAGGACATTTCCAGCCACGCCCTGAACGTTGGCACGTAGAACGATTCTGTCACACACACACACACAAACACACACACACAAAGTACTCTCGAGCATCACTCATGTTTTCATCAACCCCCTTTCCCCCTCCCCCCCCCCCCCGCATCCTCCAACTCCAGGCTTCCGACCCATCCAGTTTTTCCTACTAAATAAGTAATATCAACAAATCCAATCTTTTTGATGCAACTGTTTGGTTCAATCTCTTTCTTTGTCTCCTCCCCCCCCCACACACACACAGCTCTGATTAGACGGTGGATAGGGTTAATGAAGTTGATAGATAGGGTTAATGAAGTTGATAAAAGTTCAAGGATTCTCAATTTGTTTTTTCTTCATGGCACTCTATGTGTATTGGGAACCTTTCCAGGCCGCCCTATGTCACATTAGCATTTAGCCAATTAGCCATTATGTCATTGTCAATTTTTGTTTTTGTATGTATGTATGTATGTATGTATGTATGTATGTATGTATGTATGTATGTATGTATGTATGTGTATGTATGTATGTGTGTGTGTGTATGTGTGTGTGTATGTATGTGTGTATGTGTGTATGTATGCATGCATGCATGTATGTATGTATGCATGTATATATATATGTATGTATGTATGTATGTATGTATGTAAGCATGTATGCATGTATGCATGTATATATATATGTATGTATGTATGCATGTATGCATGTATGCATGTATGTATTTATATATGTGCCGCAATGTCTGTCTATCTTATTGTCTGCCATTATATTCTAGCTGGCCATTACGTCTTTTCATACGTCAGAAGCAATGTGTGTCGCCCAACTCATCAATATTATGACGACTCCTTTATGCTTCTCAGTTTGTTAACTCATTCACCACTAAATCCAAGAAAGAAAGGCTAAGTTAAGCTCAGTGCCAGCTCAGAAGCAGAATTGTTATCATTATCTTTTTTAGTGCGTCTTTCCGCGTGTTCATGCTTCGTTACCTCTCCTCACACCTCCCCCTTTCTTGTGTCCTTTTCCCCCCTGTCATGTTGATAATGCATGCGGGTCATGTGACCACAATAAACAACGAGTATCGACAAAATGTGACTATACCAGTGTCGGAAAGGCGTGTTCCGGCATGCAGTGGTGCTGTCATCCTTTACCACACAACTGACTCAAAAAAAAAAAGGGGGGTTGGGAACGGGGCTGCTGAATGAAGGTGTTCTAAATAATGACAAAAAAATGAGGCGGGAGGGGGGTAATATGGGCTAGGAAAGGAGGCTTCCAGCGAAAGATGAATAATAAATGACAAAGGTTTTTTTGTATCTCACACGAGACCTCCCTCTAAACCACCCCCTACACCACCGTTTTCCATGCGGGATTATTATTCGCTGTGAGAGACGGGCGGACGGTGGATTGTTTCCCTTGCGTGACGTACGCGAAACTATGGCGAACCATTGTGGCCATAATTCATCTTTCCATTCACGTCCTCCGCACGTCCCATTTCGTCTGACGCAAGTGGTGGTAAGTAAGCGATAATCCTTTTGTACAGAGTAGGGCACGAATCAGATGGACATTCCCGGGCAGTACTACATCCCGCCACCCGATATCGGAAATGACCGAGGTCAACATACGTTAAACAATTAATTTAAAAAATAATAATAATTGATTCCTACTTTATGTTCAAATAATATAGTGACTTAGCAGAATTTAGGTCATTGGTTAATATGCATGACTAAATGTTTGCCGCTTAGGATGTAATCATCATCTTTTTTTTGAAGTAACGTCTGTATTATATAAGACAAGATAAGATATTGTTATAAACCTGGTGGTGGCACAAACGGGGGCAGTGGTGTGTGTGTGTAGTCAGCCGACGCAAATCGCCCCAGGCCAGCGCTAGACGAGTTACGACGGTCAGCCGAGTCGAGTGTCAACAGGACGGTTCGGGAAGGATCGCCGTCGTGAACAGAGCTCAGGAGCGTCACGAGAGTTGTAGTCATCTGACCACCTAGAAACGTCGAGCGGCGTTCTGTCCAGTTCGAGAAGGCCAGTAGGGACCCTATATAAGAGCGGAGGTGTCGCAGTCAAGACGGTTCAGAAAGGAGGTTCACGACAGAAAGTCCACTACAGTCCGGTCGACTACAGCACAGTTCAGCGGTGTGGTTCTGTACGGAGCATTACGACGGTTCAGTGCTGAGTACTGTCAAGTACAGTTGAGACGACTGGCGTCTTGATCTTGGTCTGTGATCGAGTCCGACACAACGAGCCTAGTGTGTGAAGTCAGTTCTGAACTGTTGAACCCAGTGCAAGCCCGGAACGAGACGGAGAGGCCAGTGCAAGAGTTGATACGGCGGAACGGTGTTATCGGAGAGATATTTGTACGGTGTACGTGTTGCCAATTATACAGTATTGGCTGTTATTTATTCAACTATTAAAGTGTTACGTTATTTTGGAGCCCTGAGTTCTTTAAGTTGGTGGTGTATGGTGCAGTTTGCAGATAGCCTGGATAGTGAGATTCGTAACAATTTATTAAACTAAACATTATTTGTCATTAAAATGTCTAGCGTGAAAATCGAAACAACTACATCCGCATTATATTATTTAGTGCGACGCGCTATCAACCTGGCTAACCAGCCATACGAAGTTGTAGCTTAAAATAAATGATTTACTTTTTTTTAGAGTACACGACTCTTATTTCCGTGTTTTTTTTCAAAGAATAAATCAATTACAAATACTGACTAGAACTTTCCATACTTTTATTTGGAAATTCGACCATTAAATCAATATATATTAAGTTCTACCAGTACACACCGGCTACGCCCGTTGATTTGTTCCCAGGCTGATAATTATTACCGGAACACCTTTTTAAAAAGACATTTTAACGATCAACCTAACACTTTTTTTTCGCTCTTGAATTGTGTATCTTTTGAAATGAAATTTTAAGACCTGATCTCCATTTCATTTTCTGTCTGTCTCTCTCTCTCTCTCATTTTTTTTTCGTTTTCTGGAACCCCCATTTTGTTTTCTTTTAACCTGCGCATCGTAATTTCTCCGCATAGACTTTTGACTTCATTAAGAAACACCCGCTCCATTATGCTCCCCGACAAATACACGCACTCTTATGACTTTTCTTCGGTTTCTCAATTCAATTCTATAACATATTTCGACAGTGACCTCCCCCACCCCTCTTTTTTGTTTAGTTTTCCTTTTTTTTTTTTTTTTTTTTTTTTTTTGCAACCTTTAATTTTAATGCCTGCAAAATACGGTATTAGACACCGAATACCTTTTTTTTCATACCATCAGTTTTAGGCCTAGAGAAAAAAAAATTCTGAAGGTCCCAATTGAATGTACACGAAATTTCATGCGGATCTGTACGACGGTATAAGAAATCTCTTGATCAATGAGTCAGTCAGCGATATTTTACAAATATATAGTATAGTACTAGAAAAAAAAACAACTGAAAAGTTTCTGACCCGTTGAAATTCGGATATATTTTCATCCCTTTTGTGGAAGTCCTTTTCTTATGGATGCAACGGGACTTTAACCCTGCTTGCCTTCACTTAAATCCGGCCCTGTGTATTATTTATAAGTTATTATTACTTTTGGCTGCAAACTTAACTACCTTACGTTTCATTTCTTTACGAGAGCTAAAATTGGAAATCTCATTTCTGACACAAATTAAATATACGTTTATGGATCTTTTCGTCATTGAGTTGGCAGCACTTGCCTCTGTTCCTTAAATATATTTAAGGCGAACGAACTAAATCTATTTCCTACAAATTTTCACACACTTTTCCCAAACAATATTTACAATATGTGTACATTCGAAGAATCTGCTAATTGCTCACACTTTGTCAGGAATAACAAATGTGTTGAGTAAACTGTCGGCAAAGGGTTAACACTTAGCCCCAGAATTGAAAGTGTTAATGGCAGGCACACGTTGTCTAGTTTCATTGTTACATCACACGTGCATATGACAGTTGGAAAATGCAATGTGTGTTTCTGTATCGTGTGGTAGATACGTACAATGTTTTTTGAACAAAGAAAAATTAGTTCCAGTTGGCAGCACTTTTAAGAATTCTAATCAATAGACACGAAACAAATATATGTCCATTTTCAACATTGATTTTAGAAGTATAGGCTTTCTTTGGAAACTTAAGAGGGCCACGGAACAAGTAAAAAAAAAAAATGTTTTTGTTAAAAGTGAATGAGGCCTCTAGTTATTGCAGGTATATGAAGAAAATGAAGAATATATGTAGCTTCTAAATATCAATGGAGGAATTGAAAAATGTCTGTCTGTTTTTTTAATATCAATGGAGGAATTGAAAAATGTCTGTCTGTTTTTTTAATATCAATGGAGGAATTGAAAAATGTCTGTCTGTTTTTTTAATATCAATGGAGGAATTTTAAGAAAACGTCGATTTTTTAAATATTAAAGGAGAAATTGAAGAAAAAGTCCAGTTTCTATATATCAATGAATGAATTGAAGAAAAAGTCCAATTTATATATGCTTTTAAGCAAGTAAGGAAAAGGTTCAATTCCTGAAGGTCCATAGAAAAATAGAAAAAAAAAGTCCATTTACTGAATGTTTACATAGTTAGTGAAGCAAACTTTAGAAACCGTCTAATTTTTTCAAGTTACTAACTAGAATGTCAACAAACATTAAATCATTAATTATTATATATATCATGGGCGTTCAAACCCCCCCCCCCCCCCGAAATGAAATCCCCCCCCCCCCCCCCCCCACCGCAAGGGTGATCGGAATTTAGTCACTGATTTTTTGCTTTGATTTTGTTTATTTTAGGTGAGATTTTAATACTAAACCATCACTTGCCCCAGCACAACCAAGGGGGTTTTGAGTTTAAAACCCCCTACCAGGGGGGTTTGAGTTTAAAACATCTACCAGGGGTTTTTGCAGTTAAATCCCCCTCTTCTATAAAACAAATTTTACAAAAATGCAAAACGACAATCCCCTAATTCCAAGAACACAGTTAAGGAGGATTTTGATTTTAAACACCCCCTCCTAAATTTACGAAAAAAATCCCCTCCCCCAAAACTTCCCCCGAAAAAATCCTGGCTACGCCCATGATATATATATATATATATACTTCAATGGCACAAAGACTAAATTGACTAATTAAAAAAGCATCGAATATCACTCGAACACAGCTACCAACTCTTGAAGAGCTTTTCCGTGAAAGATGCCTTTCCAAAACACGATTCTTAAAGATAACCTGCACCCATTAAACCTCTATTACATAAGATCTGAACGAAGTGGTCGTCTCCTTTCCATTAGGACTAAAACAGAAAGATTTAAAAACTCCTTCATCCCACTTTCGGTCAGAGTGTTACAAGATCGTCTGTCGTCATCGAGAAGTACGTTTAAGTCTAATTTATGAAGCGCTGGTTTTGAGTTTGTATGTGTTTCGTGTGTGAATGTTGTTCGTATTTAAATCTTTAATGTTATTGTACAGTAGTTACGCTGAGGTTGTCAATTGTAGTCAAACTGAATTCCCATTTGATTGGATCAATACAAATTATCTTATATATATATATATTAAAATGAGTACAGCAGCGAATGCCTACAAATTTTGTTCCTCTCACTCCCACGAGGGTTCACTATTCAAAACTTGTTTAAATGTTTAGGTCAGTTGCTTCCAAGGCGGCTCCCAATGAAACTGTGAATGAAGAGCAGAATCCAGTCATTGATATCCTCCTCTTTTGTTTCTGTCTCAATAGCTCTTTTTCACCTGGCAGTGTACCTGGTAGGATTGTTTTAAAAGGCTTTTTGATCGTGCAACACACGCTTATATCCAGCCCCTAAACCGCCCCCACTGTGCCCAGCGCCCCTTTTCGCCCCCCTCCTAGCGCACCCCAATTTCACGAAATCGCGCCACCCGGAGTGCACTTGTACCCGTTGAAGACCACAGTATTAAAAGAACTCTTTATACATGAATAGATGTTTTGACTATTATTATTAAGTTAATTGTCCGTCCGTCTGTCTGTCTGGTTCAATCTCGTTTGTGGAACAGTTGGAAGGGAGAGGGGAATAGTGTGAGGTGAGCCCCCTCGTAGTCCGTGGACACCACCAAGAAATATTTAAAAACATTAAGATTGCACACTTTGCTTATCACTTCACATTGTTGAATATGTGACGAACATTTTTCTTTTGTATTGTTTCGTTGTGGCTATGTTTTTGAGATTTCTATGTTTTTTGTTAACCTTTAAGGTAGACATTGTAAAAGACCCAATCGATGTGTTCCCGTTGTTTGCTTTGATTATGTCATTGAACTAGACTGATTGATTTCAAGAAACTTAAAAAGATACAAATACAATTTAAAAAAAAAACGTTTCTGAATAAAAAAAAATTAGTCCACACACTAAAAGAAAATAAAATTTAAAAAATTACAATTCAATAACGAAACTTTCCCTGGTCGATTTCCTCTCGGTCGATTTCGTTTGTCTTTGGGTTATTCTGTGAAAAGAAACGACGCTACAAAAGAAAATAGATATGAGATTTACCCAGACTGGCCAGACATAGCGACATTATTATACTCATAGGTTTAGCGTGTGGCAATGTATAAGTCAAACGAAAAGAAGCATGAAATGTTTATGTACGGTATTTTTTTAAAGAGATTTTAGGTGTAAGTTTACGTGTTGGTTTATGACTTTTATGTACATAGAAACAAACTACTAGATCTAGTAATAACAACGATCTACACAGTACAGGATTTAAGGATAAACTTCTAATAATTACAACTGAAACCTCGGGGTGTTTTTATGTACACAGTACAGGATTTAAGGGTAAACTTCTAGTAATAAAAAAGCATCGGGGTGTTTTTAAGTACAAAGTACAGAATTTACGTGTAAACTACTAGTAATAACAAGTGAAACTTCGAGGTGTTTTTAAGTACATAGTGCAGGATTTAAGGGGTTAGGTTCCTCAAGATACATTTTAGTACTCCCTTCGTCACCTCATTTTCTTGCCGAAATAATGTCCGAATGAGTTTGGTATGGATAATAATGATTCATAGTTATAGAGATATTATTTCGCTAGCTATACATTTATTATACTTTTTGTATATCAGTTTAGCTCCCTAAATATCCCTATATATTAGGGCACGTGGCTGAGTGGTTAAGCGCTTGGCTTCCGAACTTTGGGTCCAGGGTTCGGATTTCGGTGAAGACTGGGATTTTTACTTTCGGGATCTTCAGGGCGCCTCTGAGTCCACCCAGCTCTAATCTGTACCTAACTTTAGCTGGGGAAAAGTAAAGGCAGTTGATCTTTATACTGGCCACATGACACACTGTTCGTAAACCGTTGGCCAAAGAAACAGATGACCTTAACATCATCGGCACTATATATCGCAAGGTCTAAAAGGGGAACTTTACTTTACTTTTTATCCCTAGATATCCTAAATCATAATTGGCACTGACATATAATATCTAGACTTACAAAGGGCCCCATATCTCAAACTGCTTACGCTTTTACCAACGTAAATCCGGAGCTCATAGCATAAACTGTTTATTTAGATGAACTCAAAGAAATAAAAGTGTACTGCGTAATGCAGCAATAGTAAGTAACATCGTGACACTTAGACTTGGTAGCTACACACAATCCGTCCAGACTTCTCATTGGTGAAGGTGAACTAGATCTTCATCTACATCTCACACCAGAGTATGCCTTAGTGGGTGGCAAGTGGAGCAACCGTCCCAAAGGCAAGCGTCTGAGGGGGGCCCGCGTTGGAGATTCCCTTGTCACCTTCAGTTCTCCCAGCATCTAGATAATACTATATGATATGATAATTACCATGAAAGCTCTTAGCATGCCATTTTTGGTTTGTAAATACCGTGCTGTAAGTAATTACGTAAGGTTCTATGTTTTGTAACAATAATAAGGCCTACAGCCTTAGAGGCAGACGAGACCAATAGATTGATATATATATAGAGAGATAGATATCGACGCGTACGCATTTGGTTCCCGTACTGCTAAGGCCGCCTTTGCTTACACACTTACATAAGCTCTATCACACATTCATGAACAGAGTTGGAGTTGACCTATGCTCAGTCACACAATCATGACCAGAGTTGGAGTTGACCACAGTAACGCAATCATTATTAGAGTTGGAATGGAACTAACCTGACCTGACACGATCATTACAATTGGTCATTGTCCCTATAGACAAAAAAAAATTTGAACAAAATATATTGTCTAATTCTAAACAATTAAACAATATCTACTAAAATACTATGAAATAAGATCTCAACAAAAAAAATATTTACTCAATGAAAGTGTATCTTATCTTATAAATTGCAGACCTTCCTTCAAAAGAGAAGATAATTACGTCCTACGTGCATCTGTGTGTTAATAAAGTGTTAAACTCAAGTAAAAAAAATGATTGGTTATCCTGGCTGTTTTAGGTAACCCATTCCATGATTTGGCATTGAGAAGGCAATGAATCTAATATGAATTAGCCCTAACATATGTAATGAGAAATGAATCATTGTCTTAGTCTCTTTCTAAGTATTTATGAGTTGTTTTTTTTAGCGGCCCCCGAAAGGGGAAAAGACGCTATTTGTTTTGTGTGGCCTGAATGTCCGTCCGTCCCGTTTAAATCTTGTAAACTAGAAAAGATTGTGAAAATCCGAAGAAAGAAAGAAAGAAAATCCGACATAATATTTTAGACCATTCAAAGTTCTGATGCAACGGCTACTTTTTTCTTTTCTGAAAGCGAAAAATCTAATTTTTTAAATCATTTATGCAAGCAGTTTTTTCATAAAAATACACCACTTTTATAACTATTCACTATTAATAGTAACAAATACGGGAGGCTCTTTATTAGGGGAGATAGCCATATGCCATATTTATAACACATTTATGCAAACGGTTGTAGATATTTTGTTTAATAAAAATATTTTACATTTTTATTGTTAAGTTAAGTAAGTTCTGTTATAATAAGTACTATATTTACACACAAAAAGATGTTTAATATTTTTTTATAAAGAGAAAAAATCTATTTTACATGTATATAAGTTACATATACTTTGATAACAACAATTAATAAGTAGTTTTTCATATTATCACCTAAACTGCAACATCCCAACGGCAACAACGAAACATTACTCAATGAAAGGATATTTTTTTTTAAGGAAATGTTTTTTTTCTTGAGGAATAAGAGAAAAAAATATCAATAAGATATTCATTATAAGACATCAGTTAGTCCAGGCTCACATCTAACTTCACATTCTCTTTCTCCTATCCTGGACCTCTGGGGCACCACACAAGATCTGTTAACCTTTTTTTCTCCATTCTTCTCTGTCATTTGTATTTAAAAGAATTTCATTCTGGTAACATTGGAACCTGCCTCTTGACCTGCCTGGGTGGACCACTTCGGGGGCCGATTTTCAGATTATTTCCACACAAACTGTCTTTGTAACCTTGTTTTTTAACCATAACGACAAAGGTATTATAGAAAATCACGCCAAGGTGTAATAATGTCTAAGAAACGATTTTGAACGATTTCTTCAGCTTTTAGCGAGTTACTCACCTTGTTTTGAGTGATTTAATCCTAAATGCAAGAAGCAAGCGATATTCATTAATCGATTAATAAAATCATTGCAGAGTGTTTTCCCCACTGATTTAATTCAAGGTTTTAAATCTAAACATATTGTTATTTTCAAATACTATTACTATTTAAAAAAATTCTACATTAAATTATTATTATTATAGTTTTACATTAAAACTAATCTACATAATTCTTGTGAACCCTTTTATATATAGTTCAGAACATTTACAAGAGATTATTAGGAACGGCAAACCCACTTCAGGGAGTAGTTTTATGAACTTCTGCAGCAAATGTTGCAGTCTTCCTTTATCCTCTGACTCGAAGACATACACCTTTATTAGTAAACAAATATCTTATATAAGATTAGAAATATTTTGATTAAACAAATCAATAATATAAATCATTTCATGCATTTAGCTCTCTCACTGCTCTGGGATCCCATAATCTGTCTAGACCAGTTGGTAAGGGGTGTGGGGAGAAAAAAGGTGGTATCTCAGTAAGTGCTAACGTGGTCGCTTTTTAAATGAAATCTTTAAAAAAAAAGTTTTATGACCTGAATTCGAACTCAAGGGCTCAAGCCTCCTCAAGCTAATACATTAACCTCTACGCCAGAGAAGTGATTATGAAAATAGAAGGTCTTATAGTTAAATATTATTAGTTTCAAACTTTTAAACGATGATCTAATTTTTTACACAAAGTATAAAGGGGACTAATTCAACTTATTCCACCACATATGTTAAGTATACTCTCCCTTGTTCGCTACCAAAATAAATTAATTACCAAAGGTTAATTAACTTATTGTTAGTTTTTTTTTTTTTTTTTTTTTTTTTATTCTTGTTTTGTCACGTGCAAGAAATAATTGTGCAAAGTTTATACTGAATCCGAGATTGGGTATGGGAGAAATAACATTTAAAACTTTTATCAGACAGAGTGAATTAATATAAGCTTTGTAATAATAATTTTGTGCACATTTAAAAAAAAAAATTAGATTTAAAATGGAAGTTTGTGTTAATAACATTGCTACGTAACATTTAGCCTCGAAGACGGTGAGTTGCTATAAGCTTTGTACAAAATGACAAGCGATGTCACAGGGATTTTGACAAAAATACTTAAAAGATAATTGAAACTTGTAATTTTTGTTTCTTTGTTTTTGTTTTTTCCAGAAATCAAAGAATTGTTTCGTATCTTTGACAAAAATCATGACAACACAATATCCAGCTCGGAGTTGGGTAAGATGTTGACTTGTATGGGGATGGAAGTCTCTGAGGAAGAAGTGGAAACCTTGATGAAAGAGCTCGATAAAAACGGTAAGTCTTAATTCTGTATGAGTAATGCCTTATAGGAGTTTAGCCCTAATGTTCATTTCACCTCATCTCTGCCTGTAGTCCCGTCTGGGTCATAGGCCACCAACCAGCTTCGTCCAGGCGTCTCCATTCGGGCGGGTCTCTCTAACTGCCCCCATGTCTTGCTCATCTGCTTGACATCTGCTTTCAAATTGCGGCGCCATGTATTCCTGGGCCGTCCCCTCTTCCTCTTTTTTTTTTGGGGTGGGGGGGTCCTGGGGAGGGCTTTTCTTGTTATGTTGGATGCTGGCTTGCAAACGGTGTGACCTATCCATATCCAACGTCTCTCTTTTTTTTTGGTAGTCTCATCCATGCAGTAGGCATTGGCATAAATGAGAAAATATCCGGCTTTTACTCTGTTCTTTATTGAAATTGCATTTTATCCACGAACCGAATACAATCTCTCATATTTTCTGGTTTAAATACACTGACTTATAAATTATAGAAAGATGACAGGTACTTACTACCTCTTTAACGAACAGCTGTTTATATTTTCAGAGCTCTTCAAGATCTGTAACTTTTCTTTTGCTTTACCAAGCATAAATCTAATGAAAGAGCTTTTTCGCTGATTAACGCATAGTGGACATAAGATAGTAATATACTCTACATGGACCCAATGAGAGGTATTATTCTCACAAATTACAATGTGAAGACAATGTGCATGGAATTGCATATCATATTGTAATAACTTAAGTGAGGCAACTCAACGAGGCACATCGATGTTTATTTACAAGAAATTACAGGTACACAAATAACATCTATCTTAGGCACAGTCTTTTCACTTCGGCTCTCTACTTGGGAGGAAATCGTTTTCTCTCTTCCAATTGTTGACATCCTTCTCAGTCTATTTTATCACAGTGCGCACCTTCTAGCTTAGATGGCGGTGCGGGCCGGTGCGCATGGTGGAGTCATAACATTGCCCCCGTTTTAGCACTTTTGGTCCCGAAAAGAAACACTGCAGCTGAGGTTTGACAGTTCAGCTGGAGGTCGATCAGTGGGAGCCACAGGCGGCAGGGAGCGTGTTCCCCAGGAAGCCATCCGCATTGTTCTCCTCCAGTGCCGCTTTCTCTTTCTCCAGTTGACAAGGCTGTTGTTGCGACGATGACGTGGCCCTTTGATACACAAAGAGATGGTGTCGAGCACAATTTTCTTCAGCACAGCCGTTGATCGGACACGCTGTCTCAGCACACCTTCCCGACAGACGCCTCTCAAGGGAGATGCAGGTTCACATGCAGCCGTGTCGCAAACAAAGTCCAATGCGCCGCAGTCATCCTTAGCTAACAGTCTCACGTCGAGAAGATAGGTCTCTTCAGGTTCAAGTGGAAAATGTCTTCCTCTTGACAACTCAGATTTAGAGTGGTTTGATTGACATTTATCTGTGCAAATGTCGATGATGATGGTAGAAGTACACATGCCCAGTTGGTGGTTTTCTTGGCATCTAAATTCTATGTGTGATGCGCCGCACGTACAGTTCATGCTAAACTTCTGGATGCAGTTGTCAAACTTCGAAATTCCCTCGTAAGCACCGACAGATAGGCAGAGGTCTTTAAGGTCCATAGCAACAGGCTTTGCACGCAGACCCAACGTTGACTTGATCTGTCCAGCTCATTAAGGTACTGGTAACAGGTACAACAGGAACAAACGCTTCAGGCACATTTGTCTCTTTCCCTTCAATTCGGTACATTCCGTTGAGATCGTCGCAGCAATAGTTGTCACGTTTGTCGTCTAGAAAGTCACGTCCACAAGACTTGCCTACAACACAGCCACAGACGGCGCTTCCATCCCCAGCGTCTCCGTCACCACTATTTGTGCAGCCACAGTACTGACCATGCAACTTCTTCACCAACAAGTCTACAGGCAACTGCTCCTTTACCAATGAGTCTTCTCCTTCTTTCGCTTGAGACACCATTTTATCTACCTTGTTCCCCATACTGTTAATTTGTTCACACATTGCATCAATTTCTTCCTGTATCTTGCCAATGAGCTCATAAATCTCCGGTTTTATTTCAAAAAGTAGGTATCTGGATCTTCGTCTTCATCTATCAAGGCTTGCCGGAGACGAGCTGTAAGCACCTCCTTGGTACCACCAATTATCTCATATCGGTAACGAAGTTCCTTCCTAAGCTCTTTAACTGAGAGGTGGTCTAATTGTTTCAAAGCTGCCTTTGTAAATCCTACCTCCTCTCGTTGAGTTGCCTATAATCCCACTTCTGACACCAATTGTAATAACTTAAGTGAGGCAACTCAACGCACTAGCGGATCCAGAACTTTAGAGTGGGGGGGGCGATTTTTTTCCAAACCCTAACCCTAACGTCTAGTAAACCCTAACCCTATGCATGAACGTGCGTACAGCACACACACACATATATATGAGAATAAAAAAAGCAGCATTTCTCAACCTTCGGTGAAAAACAAACAACTGGGGCAGCGCTATAAGGTTCCCTTGTGGGGTTCGGGGCGAAGCCCCGCCGACAAAACGTTTTCTTGCTTTTTTCACTGCAGAAACGCATTCTCCTGACAAGTACAGCTCATTATTCATCAATGGAGTTCGGGGCTGTTCGCCCCGACGCCAAAAGTATTTTCCTTCATTCTTCACTGCAGAAACGCATTCTCCTGACATCTACAGCTCATTATTCATCAATGGAGTTCGGGGCGAAGCCCCGACGCCAAAAGTGTTTTCTTGCATTCTTCACTGCAGAACTTCTCCTGACCTAAAGCTCATTATTCATACTATTAAAAAAAGGACCTTTCGAATAATGTTGTACTTGAAAAATATTCTAATATGAATTTATAGGCCTTTAATGCATTGCAAATAAAACCGATTTGTTCCTTGAGAAGATAAGATACCCCACACATTTATATTTTGGCTTTGAGGATCGCCGCCGAAAAAAAATTTATTCGATAAATAGTATTCAATAAAATTGAAGTATAAATTGTGAGTTATAGTCCCAAATTTATTTAGCTAGAAAGATATCAGATTGAGTCAAGTTTGGGAAAAGGCGACTATGAAAAGATTATATGGGTTTATAACTCATCTTAATGATGACTCTTATACTTTGATAATTTCTGCTAAAGATTGCATTTGGCATTAAAGATTAAGGGTGGGGTGGCTCGATATAAGAATTTAATTAGTGATGCCATATTAGTGACAGATTTTCTAAATTTTGTAATTTCTCAACTACAATGCAAAAGAAAAAGTATTGATTTGTCTGATGGGGGAAATGCGATTGCATGTATCGTCCCTCCCACCTGGTACAACCCTTTTTCATTTAAATTTGCTAATAATACAATTTGTGACTAGAGTGTGGTACGACATAATATACAATGGGTCACATATCAATACGTAGTTTATATTATATAGATATTCAACTAATTTTGTTCACAAACTATGATTTCTCCATAAAAACGGACCGCCCCCCCCCCCACTCAAAGGGTTAAGGTGGTAAGGGCAGTAGAGGTATTCGCCCCCCCCCCCCCCCCAATCGGCAAACAGGGAACGACATAATATAAAGATCGGTTAAAATATCAATAAGAAGTTTATGCCATATAGATATATAATTGATTCTGTTAGCAAGCTGTGATTTCTACAAATGAATTGGACCGCCCCCCCCCCCACTCGAAAGTGTATGGGGGGGGGGGATTGATACCATCGCCCCCACCCGACCCTACCAAATCGGCCAACATACTAGTGGGGGGGGGGCGAAATAATCTAAAAAAAGGTTGAAATATAAATAATTAGTATATATTATTAACATAAGTAATAAATTCGTATACAAACTTTGTGAATTCTATACTAAAATTCGTTCGCCCCCCCTTCGGGGGGGGGGGCGTCGGCCGAGTGGGGGGGGGGGGCGATCGCCCCTACCGCCCTCCCCCCTGGATACGCCAGTGACTCAACGAGGCACATCGATGTTTATTTACAAGAAATTACAGGTACACAAATAACATCTATCTTAGGCACAGTCTTTTCACTTCGTCTCTCTACTTTGGCGAAATCAGTTACACTCTTCCTAATGTTGACGTCTAGTTTATCACAGTGCGCACCTTCTAGCTTAGATGGCGATGCGGGCCGTCGCGCATGGTGGAGTCATAACAATATTTATTCGCGAGTGCTAAGCTACTGCGAAAAGTCACTTCGTCTGAAACAAGCAAAGCAAAAAAAAAATATCTAAATAAAAAACAAAAAAAAAACTAAGCGTATCTATAGGGGAAGAACTCCGTCATTAAAATTATATCTACTAATAATGTCAAAGTTATTTCCCTTAACTCGATATGAAACAAAAAAATTATTACCAATAATTGACTAATTTAGTATTTTTGTTTTATTGATTCATGTTATTGTTAGGTACAATAAATAATTATTTGAAGTATCAACTTTATCATAAAATGTGTAAGGAAGAAATAGCGTTAACAATTATTTACGGGGACTAATCCCAACAAATTTAGCATTTATGTGAATACTGACGTATTAGTTTCCATTGTTGCTATTAAACAAAATAATGAATTATCAGAGTGAGTTGATATAAACTTTTAAATTAAAAATATGAAACTTATCTTAGTAGTTGTACAGCCTTAGGTTTGTTCCTTCTATTCTCCCAAATACTGTACGCCTGACTTTTAAAGTTTAACAAAATGTTTTGGGATCCTCCTTTGTCATTCTTCGCCCTCCATTTTGTCCCAATGTTAGTGGTCCATTGAATATTATTATATTATCAATCAATCATCACAATGACCATCGCCAAATTATTTTAACACTTGCTCAAGAGTTAACCATTATTAGATGTATAAGCGTCATAAATAGATATAGAAGTGTCACGTGATAAAACGTGTCAAAGCGAGACCATTCGTTATAGAAGGCCTTAACTCTTTGTCTCCGTAATTATTTACCACATTCTGGTGGAATCAACGTTGGTATCGTCAGTTAGGAGAGAAAGAGTTAACACTGACCTCAACGTCACAACATGTGGACAGTTTAGACCAATAGCTTGTTGCCACGTCGTACAGACCTGTGACGTGGCAACGAGCTATTGTTCTAAACTGCCCACAGGGTTCGACGTAGTAGGTCAGTGTTTAGGCCTTCTATAACGATTGATCTCGGTCAAAGTTGCTAGTAACAATAAAGTTGATTTATCAGAATATTTATTCATACCACAATGAAAACGTATAGTATAGGTAAAAACGAAAGGTCGCTAAAACACAAGGCAGTAACGATAATCCTAGTATTACTAGATGTATTCTTAGCTTGCAGAGTATAAGGGGAGTTAGAAGTTAAAAGTGTGGGGTCTTTGTTAATTGTGCTTCATTTCGGTACCATTTGCGATAATTTAATTTTAACACTGATTTTTATTGTGATTTTTCTATTTAAATAACGAATGTGCTATTTACAATACGATTCAAGTTTTTGATGTTAAAATATTCAAAATTTTAATTTAATAATGTAGGAATACCTACCCGGCTATAACATACTAAAAAGATCATGGTCCACTTTTCCAAAGATTTATAATAAAAAATACAATACAATGTGCTTAATTGACAACAGTATCAAAGGATACTCATTTTGTTTACAAAGCTTATATTAACTCATTCTGTCTGTGTGAATGGCAAAAAGCAGTGGCGTAGCAAGCACCCGTGGGATCCCAGAAAAAAAAAGAATAGGACGATCTGGAACAATTTCCACCAAAACACACAATTAGTCACCTCTACAAGAATGGAGGCGCGATGGTAACGCGCCCCACATCCGAATCGAAGAGTCCCGGGCCCGAATCGTCGTGAAGACTGGAATTCCCAATGCGTACCCGACATTAGATGGGGAAAAGTAAATAAGCCTTGTCGTTGCCATGGCCCTATGACATCCTCGCTAACCAAAGGCCATAGAAACTGTTGACCTTTACATCATCTGCCCCATAGATCGCAAGATAAGAACCTTTCTTTACTATTTCGATAAACCAGATGAAAGCAATCCAAGATCATTTTGTTTCGCTAGTATTGACATGGGTCCTTGTTTTACGTTTCGTTATAGTCTTCCTTGTTTTAGAAATACAGTCTCACTTCCACCCTTCTCTCTCTCTCTCTCTCTCTCTCTCTCTCTCTCTCTCTCTCTCTCTCTCTCTCTCTCTGTTTATATATATATATCTTATTTGCTCTGTCTCATTTTTCTCCCTTTTTCTTATTTTACTCTATCTCTTCTCTGTCTTTTTATTTTATTTTCCTTTCTTTCTCTCTCTTTCTTCTTTCTCTCTCTCCTACTTTCTCCCTAAATCTCTCCCTCTCTATCCTTTTTTTTTTCTAATTTCGTTGTTTAAACTTTTCAATTGAATTTTTCTCTGATTGCTCTTAGACACTTGAACCCGTTTCCTTGACCTTTCACCTCCGTCTCCGATCCACTTCTAGACCCACTTCTCATTCAGAATGCACATCAATCGTTACAAGCTAGCACTCACCTATGTAATCTATCAGCTCGTTAGAGAATGGCAGGTCACAAGAATCTCGGTGAAAACAGAGAGAGAGAGACAGAAAGAGAGAGGGGGGGGGGGGGGAAGAGAGGAGAAGGGATGATGTATATGCGAAAAAAGAGAGAGAACGGGAGAGGGAGGGAGATATTTTCAATGTCACTGGACTAAGGTCTGAAAGAAAACAGGAACAGTTTAATATGTAGAACATAGACGTAGATCTTGAAGCAGCTGGTAAGCTAACAATTATGAACAGATTATTTACAAAGTAAACATAACCGGTGTTAAATGAAACAACACTCTGGATTTTTATTCTCTTTCCGTATCATAAGTTATGCATTATATGTTTCTTGTGTCTATGTATGAAGCTATATTACTTGAACAGTTAGAGACGCAAAATGTAATAAAATTTACCTGTCCAATATAAAATAAAAAGATTCGTTTATTTCCTTCGTTATTGAGTGACATATTTTGCTATATTCATAATAGACTGTCCATACAAATTTGAGTCTAAACTCTATTCTGACTCTTTGACCAAGGAATACGATTTTACAAAGGAGCTATTAATGGGAGATTGACTATTCACAAATCCCTTTATCCGAAAGCTGCTCATCATCAGGATCAGGATAATCCTTTTATCACAGCCGTTTATTGTGGGGTCACGACTCTATCAGCCAGGCAAGGTTCTCCCTGCCTAACAAGGCAGTTGGGCCGATTCCCACGCGGCATTACTCTGTATTCCTATAGTATACCGCCACAAACTGCGAGAAGTCTGCCATGGCAGCGTGGCTCAAAATATACATGAAGCTCGTTGGTCCAAAATAATAAAAAAAATGATTCGATTTTTCCTTCAAGAACGAGAGACATATCCAGCGCTATCCAGCCATATCCAGCGCTATCCAGTCATATCCAGCGCTATGCAGTGCTATCCAGCCATAAAAGCGCTATCCAGGCATATCCAGCTCGGTTATAGCCGGTTACAGCTCGGACGATAGCCCTTGTCCAAGAAAAGTTAGTATATTGTGCTCAATGTTCTCGTGTGACCCTCTCGTAGTCTTATACTCTCCCATTTTACGCGGTCATTGAGGACAAGTTGAAATGTGGTAATGATTATGACATTCTTTTGTTTACAAATATCAACCCAGTCTGTCTGTATGTCTGTCTGGTAAAAATGTATAAACGTTATTTCTCCCACTTTGCACAATTATTCATTGTCGAAGACAATACATGATTAATCAAAACAATAATCAGTTAGCTCATTAATTAGGGGTAATACATTAACTTTCATATATAGAGAGAAAAGGGAGATAAATCTTGTAGTATATGATAGATATGGCTGTAATTGTCCTTTTTTCCCTTTATATAAGTTTGTTGAAAAAAAATATTTTTTTATATTTTGCTTGTTTGCTTTAAAATAAAAATAAATAAAAGTACAAAATAGATTCACCAAAGATGTAAAGTAAAAAGTTTGTTTTATCTTGGTCGATACACGCTTCAGCGATACTCACAGACGCAGAGTTAGTTTGCTTAATGGTCAATGAATGCTTTCACTTTGTTCACTGAGGTAATGGTTTGTTTTATGTCACCCATGGACTTTGGTCAATGAATGCTTTCACTTTGTTCACTGAGGTAATAGTTTGTTTTATGTCACCCATGAACTTTGGTCAATGAATGCTTCCACTTTGTTCACTGAGGTAATGGTTTGTTTTATGTCACCCATGGACTAACTGCACGCTTTCTACATTCTTATTATAAATGAGATTTCTAGGCTACCTACTATTTATTTCAAACTTTAAATAAAAGGTGGGAAACGTGGTCGAGAGGCAAAGTGCGCTTGAACTTGGCTTGGCTTGGCTACCTATGAAGGGGGGCTCGAGGTTCGACACCCGAATCGAGCAGAGCCTAAAGGCAGCACGGAAAAACCTTCTCCAAGATACCCCCAACCCCCATTGATCCACAACTGAGATTATAAGCATGAAAGTAGCGCTATATAAAAGCTATAATTTAATTTAATTTTAAAAGGTATCATTAGATGAAGATATGCTTTCTTTTCATCCTTCAAATGGTAATCGGTTATTTTCTACTGATGTTCCTTTAAAAAAAAAGTGTTGAACGCGTACCCATGTGTTAATCTAGTCGTGTAGGAGTTGATATCGTGCTAAAAATGATGCACGCTTACAGCTAATTTAGCTACAATATCAGCAATAAACCTGTACAGTATACTCCTGTTGTTTGTTTTTATAATCTACCAGCAATAAGTTCTGTATTTTTTTGCGAAGAATGTAAAGAAATTTTTTTATCATTTCGATTTCTTTTTTTAAAACTTTCATTTTGATTTATCTTGTATTTTATCCTATCTTTGCATAACATCTCAATTTGTTCACTAACTGTTGACGTAAGATGGAAAAGAAAAAAAACTTACAAAAAAATCTTTTTTAACGGAGGAAAGTATATTTAAAAAGCAAAAAAAGAAATAGTGAGTTCTTTTTCTATCCCAACACCGTCAGTGTATGACTTGCCCCCGTGTACCTGTGCTTACGTCACCATGGAAACGGCATTCTACCTGAGGCTGCAGTTAATAGAAAAAGCTGTACATCCACCGGTCGTGTTCTATGGTAGCAGGTTATTGGTGGTAAAACACTTTATCCTGCCGCTGCGGAATACTATAGGGCAAAAAATAGAGGAAAAAATTCTGTTAACCCCCTTTGACTGCTTGGATTGCCTCCCATTTTTCCGTGCATATTTTTTTTGTTGAGTTATCGGTCTTTGCACTTGGCATACTTGAATGCCGGTCTAGTGTGTCCACACAAATCGTTGTGGGTTACACTGTGTTTGTACATTTATATGATGACTGCGAGTGGAAGTGAATATTATATACACGTCTGAAGGCTTCGCTTCACTATTTGACTAGTTCAGTTACTGGGGCTTCGCTTCACTATTTCACTAGTTCTGTTACTGGGGCTTTGCTTCACTATTTCACACACTGAGTGCACTTTTTTTGTTCGTTCTGAACCCAGGGAACGGAAAGATCGAGTACCGTGAGTTCAAGGCGTTTATGCAAGACGAGATGAGGCGGAGCGAGGAAAACCCAGAGGAACAAGAGAAAGCCATTCGCATGGCCTTTAAGGTGAGTTTGAATCTCTTTCTATATTTCTGGGGACGTTTCGGGACTTTGGTCAGAAAACGTCATAGCTCGAGCCAACTGCAGGGGATGAGAGAGACGAGGGATTTGAACCCCGCAACATAATAACGATAGTGCATGCTACAAGCAGTTATGGTTTGCTGAATTGATTGGCCTAAGTATATATAAATATATATATGTATACGGGGCGCGGTGGTCAATTGGTTAAGCGCTTGGCTTCCAAACCTGAGCTCCTGGGTTCGAATCCCGGTGAAGACTGGTATTTTGAATTTCCCTGAGTCCACCCAACTCTAATGGGTACCTGACTTTAATTGGGGAAAGTAAAGGCGGTTGGTCGTTGAGCTGGTCACATAACACCCTTCTCGTTAACCGTTGGCCAAAGAAACAAATGACCTTAACATCATTTGCCCCATAGATCGCAATGTCTGAAAGGGGAAACTTTACCTACTACTTACTTTTACTTATATATTTACTTATATATTATATACTAGCCTGACATTACCCGCGGCCTGCGGGTCTAAGTTTGTGTTTACTAATCTAGTGGATTGGATTTAGATGTATGTTAAACTTAGCTAATGATCCTTTCAAGTTTTTTCTCTGTCGCTACGAAAATAAAATTAGTCTATTAAAAACGAAAAGAGCGATAGCTTTGTTAAATGAATGGGATTATAAAGTGAACAATTAAACGAAATAATTTTTAGTACGCGATTCATGAATGAATATAGATCTAGGCCTATCTCAACTCGGCTTCGCAGCTTTCGTAAACGAATGTAGTTTCTAAAAAATGCTTTAGAAAACCAAATTGGAATGTTTATTTGATCAAAATATGAAATGAATGGACTATAACTAGTATGTTCATGTGTTAAAGTATAAAACTATCTGTGCGAAGAGAAGTTTTATCATCTTAGAGTTGAATTAAAGTTTTAGATCTAGGGAAGGGATTATAAAGTTAACAATTAAACGAATTAATTTTTAGTACGCGATTCATTACGGTATTGTCTAATGAAAGAATGTTCGCCAGGAAATCTGTTGTCACAGATATCAGGAACTAATTTATGTAAAAAATGCTTTTAAAACACAAAATTGAAGGTTAATTTTATTACATAATGAAATCAAAGGATCTTCTTTTGTATTTTCATGTGTCAAAGTAAAAAACTTTCTGCGCAAAGTGTATTTCTTAAAATTAGATCTAGGCCTAAATCCTTTCGATCTTTTCTCATCTCAACATTGTTACCCATGGCCTAGATCCATAAATACTATAGCTTTAATAGAGTCGGACAACTTTATTTTTTTCGAGGGTCTTAAGTTTATTTTAGGGCTACAATACATACACTACGGTCTAAGTTAGTACCCAAGGAACATTCCTGCCTAGTTTTATCAAGATTGGTCAAGCGGTTTTGATGTCTATAAGTAACATACATACATGCATACGCCTCCCATTTTACTTTATAATATGCTAGACATATGTTACCCGCGACCCGCGGGTCTTTATTTGCGCGTTACTTTCGATATAGTCACTGAGAGTGTTTTGTAAACAATTAAACGAAATAATAATGTATTAAGGGTTATGTTAAGCGAATGTGTCAATGTCAAAATAGTGTGAATGAAGCTATCAAATCAGAATAGCTTATAGGCTTAAATCCATTTGTTCAAATTAAAACATTTGCTTGTAGGCCTACATATATTTGATTAAAATTTGAGATGAATAGACTTAATTTTGTATGTTCATGTGTTACAGTATAAAGTAGATCTTGAGGTAGACATAGATCTAAATCTACACTAATCTAGAGTTAAAAATTGGCTTTTAGAGAGTTCATTCTGTGTTGCGAATGCGTGACCTTTTTTCATGAATGAATATAGGCCTATCTCAACAAGGCTACGCAGCTTTATTTAGCGAACAGCGAACGAATGTATTAAAAATGCTTTAGAAAAACAAATTTGAATGTTAATTTGATTAAAATATGAAATGAATGGACAATAATTAGTATGTTTATGTGTTAAAGCATAAAACTATCTTTGCGAAAAGAAGTTTTATCATCTTAGAATTCAATAAGAGTTTTAGACCTAGGCCTAGGAATAGACTCAGTAGAGAGATGTGTAAATCACTGTTAATGTGTAACCATTTGGTAATATCTAATGAAAGGATTTTCGCCAGGAAATCTGTAGTCACAGATATCAGGAACTAATTTATGTAAAAAATGCTTTTGAAACACAAAATTGAAGGTTAATTTTATTATATAATGAAATCAATGGATCTTCTTTTGTATTTTCATGTGTCAAAGTAAAAAACTATCTGCGTAAAGTGTATTTCTTAAAATTAGATCTAGGTCTAAATCCTTTCGATCTCTTCTCATGTCAACATTGTTAACCATGGCCTAGATCCATAAAATACTATAGCTTTAATAGAGTCGGTCAACTTTTTTTTTTTTTGAGGGTCTTAAGTTTGTTTTAGGGCTACAATATATACACTACGGTCTAAGTTAGTACCCAAGGAACATTCCTGCCTATTTTTATCAAGATTGGTCAAGCGGTTTTGATGTCTATAAGTAACATACATACATACATACGCCTCACATTCTACTTTATAATATAAGAAGAAGAAGAAGATAGTAGTTATAGTAATAATGGAATATAGTCGCTTGGCTTCCGTCATCGAATCCTGGTGAAGACTGGGATTTTTTAGGGCGCCTCTGTGTCCGTCCAGCTCTAACGGGTACCTGACCAAAGTTGGGAAAAATTAAAGGCGGTTGGTCAATGTGCTGGCCATATATCACCCTCCTTAACCGTCGGACATAGAAACAGATGACCTTTACATCATCTACTTTTCAAATTGATTCATCTGAAACAAACATTCTTTTATAGTAAGCCTACTAATAGTTGGGTGTGAAACTGGATCATGGTCCACTTAAATCTAGATGTTCGTCTAATTTGGCTCATGGTTTGGGTTACCTGACGTCCGGCAAAAAAATTTTTAGGGTCGTGCCCTCAAACTAAAGAGTGAAAATGTCGGCTTTTACTCTGATGTTTCATACAACTGCATATTTTATTTCTCTAAGCCAGTCCTTCGAATTGCATATGAAGGAGTAGTACAAACATAGAAAACCGGTCCGGTTCATTAAAGCAATCTTCTTCGTGAACAGGTTTTCTTTTATTCAAGACCATTCAAAAGAAACCGGTTACTCAACGGAGAAACACAATGTAGACTATATTTTCCTTGAGTTTTAAGCTTTCAGTCTCAGTTGAATAAACCAGCAATGAACAAACATAAAATGTAAATCACTTGTCATCATTATCATGTTTCATTTGCATTCCCCATGGAACATAGGGCCTCAATAGAAACATGCCACTCTCCACTGTCCCTCGCTAGTTTTTTAATCGCTTTCCAGCTCTTTCCTGTCCGCTCGGCTTCACCTAGTACACTGCGTCACCACGTTCCTTTTTTTTTTGGTTTTCCTCTACGTCTTGTGCCCCGGGGGTTCTATTTGAAGGCTGTCCAGCTCTGTTGTGGGTTATCTTTTCTAAGCGTGTGACCAATCCATCTCCATTTTCTCTCTAGGATCTGCACCTCTATATTTCTATGTCCACTCATCTCCCACAGTTTGGAGTTTTGTATTTTTTCGTACCAGTGTATTTTTAAGATATTTGGCACACATTTGTTGATGAAGGTCTGTCTTGAACGAATAGAATATTCACTTGCCTTACATATAGTATTACAATGAATAAATAAAGCAAAGAGGAGATATTGATGATTAAGAAATATCCATCAAAGAATAGTGAACAGTGAACAATCCTGGAACAATGACCCAATGACAATGATAGCTAGTTCTAAGAGTCTTATATAGTAACGTTGCAAAAAAAACCTGTCTGGAGAGTTTACATTAGTGTTAGTCTTCTCTTCAAACTTCTGAAACTTAAATCTTCACCATCGATTTTTACAAAACAATATTTGTAAATTACACTTGTTTACTTCAATATTTCTTCAAGGTTTTCGAGATGATTAAATCTAGCAGTATACAACTTTTTTTCCCCTTTTTACATAAACACAGAAAGTGCTCAATAGCCCCTGGTTAGCTCTCTCCTTTTGCTTGTACACAGAGGCGTGACTAGCCCGATCTTTTTTTTTTCTGGCTTAAATACTGGAGTGTAAAAATCTGAACTGTTCAAGTCATCATATGTTGATTGACACACAGTGGATCAAAGAGAACAAATATGGCAGCCATTTTTCTTACACAATGCAATGAAACGAAGAATACCGTTCCTAGATTTCCAAAACGTCATCTGTTTGCTCAAACGATGAACTAATGGGAAAAGTCGCTTTGAAAAAATGCTGATCTTGTAGTTTTCAGCCCATGATTGACTGACATGTTTTTTCATAAGGACCTACATTCTACATTTTTAGCCTAGTTTTTAAATTTCATTTTGTCTTGTTTTTTTCTTTGAAGGGCTTTGTCCTACATTTTGTATGGTGTCTGGTTACCTTCATCTTTGGGCACTGAAACTATTTGTTGTTTACTAACAATTTTACTAAGTAATGATATTCCTTGAGGCATTAACCGTCCTGTACGCCTAACTGCCTATCATACTGAATGTCTGTCAGACTGCCTGTTTGTTACCTTTTAATTTTGGAGTTTCTTATTATTTATACATAGATTCAGTATGTTAAGGTGCATGCAGAGGCGCAGTGAGGGGGAGATGCAAGATATATATAACAAGCGGCAGAGACAGCTATTTCATGTCTTTTGTTCTTTTTCCTTTATAGTATTCTAACAAATTATTTATAGTCCTACCTCTCCAGCCTTACCCACCCCCTTTTATTTCTCTCCCGTGTTGTTTTTCTATTGTGCTTTTATTTGCTTCGTAGGCTTCTATCATAGTCATCATCATTTAATACGATTGGATAAAAACTTGGTCAATGTTGCGGTTCTCTGTACCTTGTTTTATAAATGTCAGGTTTTATAAATGTCATGTCATATACAATAGCGTCTGTCAGTCTATATCAACGTTCCATCGTTCCCTCTTCTCTCTCTCTCTCTCTCTGTCACTCTCTCTGTCACTCTCTCTCTCTTTCTCTCCTTTGTTTGTCCATTTTTTTCTGATTTCGCTCTCTCTTTTGCTCGCAATCTCTCAATTTAACAATCTTCTCTTGGTCTTTCCCACCTCTCTCTCTCTCTCTTTCTCTCTCTCTCCTCGTTGCAGTAGACTGAATAGAGCAATCAATATCTACAAGGTAAACTTCGTTCTGAATTTGTTACACTCTCTACACAGCTATTTATACACAGATCTTCATTGGAACGTTGAGAAAATAAACCAATATCTGCATTTTAAAAAAAATGGAAAACGTTGGAGCCCGTTGGTTTAGAAAATGCTGGTTGACAAATAATAACCCAACTCAGAAACAATAAAACTGAATGGGTCTCTTAGAATGCCAGTCAGGTAACAATCCCCGTGAGTTTATACCACTTAAGATACAAGACAAGTGGAAGACCGCGAAAAAAAATGGAAGAATAAAAGGGAAATAAAAAGAGTCGTGAAAATTAATTACAGGCGCTGAGTGCCACGATCAACTTCATAAAAGTAATAGTAAGTTAAGTTCCCCGCTCAGACCTAGTGATCTATGGGGTTGTTGATGTAAAGATCATCTGTTTTTATGGTCGACAGTTAACGAGAGTGTCATGTGGCCAGCACAACGACCAACCGCCTTTACTTTTCTTCAGCTAATGTCAGGTACCCATTAGAGATGGGTGGACTCAGAAAAAGATCCAGAAAGTAAAAAATCCGTCTTCACCAGGATTTGAACCCGGGACCCCCTGTTAGAAGCCTTGTGCTTTGCCACTGAACCACCGCGCCTCCAGACCTAAATAATATTTACTACGTTTTCTATTGGCTAAATGTCTTCAGTCGTAGAATTTAGAATGACCGTGGTCCATTTCATAGGATGAGAGCCTGTGCATTTTGTAATGCAGTTCTCTCCACGCAGCTGATAGGTCCATTAAAAGTAAAATATTCCCTTTCAGACCATGCGATTTATAGGGCAGATGATGCTAAGGTCATGCGTTTCAGCACATCGACCAACCGCCTTTACTTTCCCCAACTAAAGTCAGGTATCCAATAGAGTTGGGTGGACTCAGGGGTGCCCTAAGAATCCCGAAATTCAAAACCCCAGTCTTCACCGAGATTCGAACCCAGGAACTCAGATTAGTAAGCCAAGAACTGAACCACTCAGTCACCACGCCCCTTCCATTAGAACGGCAGATACTTTTAGACATCAGAAACTTCGCAGCTGAGTTTAGGTTTAGCTGCAAGGCATCGGAGGTTTGGGTTTTATACAAGCATTACACATTAGCTGCGCCCATTGATTTGTTCCAAGGCTTTATATGATATTGATTATTATGGCCGAAAGATCCCTAGGGATTTTTAATTTTGAGCTTCCAATAATCGGGCCACATCTTAACAACCCTTAACATACTTTTAGCCCATGAATTATTGTAGCTGTTACAATGAAATGAAACAGCCCGATCTCATTCTCTTTCCATCTCTCTCTCTCTCTCTCTCTCTCTCTCTCTCTTTCTCTCTCTCTTTCTTTTCTCTCTCTCTCTCTCTCTGGAATCACAATTTTTTTTCACCCTGAGAATCGTAATTTCTCTGATATAGGCTTTAGAGTTTTTATTGGTTTGGAATGACCCGCTTTATAACGCCCCACATCCTTTACGAAACGCTTGCATTTGGCCCTTGAATTCTAACTTATACGCCCATCCCCATCCTACGTACCAATTTTTATTTCACTTACTTCTGTCAATAATGTAAGACTTATTTCCCTTTTCGATATTAAACAAAATAATCAATTACCAAATTACCAAATAATTAATTAACTAATTAGTTTTTTTTTTAATTGATTCATATAGTCTCTTCGCCAATGAATAATTGTGCAAATTTTCAAATAACTGCTCAAACTTTATAGAAAACAAAAGTACCCATTCGATGTGGTGTGAATAGACTCTGCACTAGCAGAGCAGGATGATAAGGCCATGAACTAAACCTTAAAATGGCTCATTTTTTAAGATCACTTTAAATTACTTTCCCATGGGAGTGTGACATGAGGGAAAAAAACACTTCGATTTTACGATGAAAGGTGAATATCTACGGCTGTGTTTTCAAACATTTTCCTTAACGGAACAATTCGCACATTCTGAGTATTTAAACTAATTTAAAGTAGTACTTTGTAATTACGACATCAATACACACCATTCTAAAGACATAAATAGAGTTATCCTCTGTCATCCTACAGCATTTATTTTTTTTTTTTAAATATATTGCGACATCAATACACAACATTCTAAAGTCAGAAATAGATTCAACCTCAATCAGTATGGTATGTTCTAAAATCTAAAAAAAAAAGAAAATAACCTCAATACAGTGCAATTTCAGATCAGAAAACAAAGTATTCTCACTACACTATATTATGAAGTCAAAAACTTTTAGAAACTCAGTTAAAATTGTTAAAACGCCCTATAGATGAAGACTAAATGAAAACAACTTTACAAACAAAAAAAGGAACGAAAGAAATCCGAGCCAGGAAAATGTAAAATTGATAAAGAAAAATTATATTTTGATTTAAGACTTAACCATCTTGAATGTTTAATCAAATGCATGAAAAACATCAAGATTAATCAAGAATACATTTTGTTTCATATTTGTACAAAACTTATATTAGCTCAAGCTGTCTGTCTGCCTGTCTTTCTCTGTCTTTCTGTCTGCCTGTCTTTCTGTCTGCCTGTCTGTCTGTCGGCCTGTCTTTCTCTGTCTTTCTGTCTGCCTGTCTGTCTGTCTGCCTGTCTTTCTGTCTGCCTGTCTTTCTGTCTGCCTGTCTGTCTGTCTGCCTGTCTGCCTGTCTTTCTGTCTGCCTGTCTGTCTGTCTGCCTGTCTTTCTGTCTGCCTGTCTGTCTGTCTGCCTGTCTTTCTGTCGGCCTGTCTACCTGTTATAAATTAGTAAAACGTTATTGCTCCCACTTTTCGTTCTGGGATCAAGTGCAAACTTTGCAATTATTCATTGTCCCTAACGAATCAAAAAATTAACCAATTAATTTAATAATTAGTGGTAATTAGTTAATTAAATGTGTTTAATATAGAAAAGGGGAAATAAATCTTACAGTATAGGGAGATATGGCTTTCCCTTATAAAACCTTTTTTAAAAAATATTTTGCTGGTTACTGATTGTGTATCGTAAATTCTGTTCATTCGCCTCAGTTAGTATTAGTGCAAATACACCAACCACATGACGTAGTGATGTAATAGTCTGTACAGCGAGATGAGTCAGTCTGACTTGTTTCAAGCTGCTTATTTTAATTTACAGGTGTTTGTTGTTGTTTGTACATACATTCAACCCGCACATGTTTGTTTTTCACTTTGTTTATTTGTACCAAGTGAGTGTTTGGGTGTGTTAGTTTGTTTTTTATTACTATTTTTTTTGTTTTGCTTTTATTTTTAAAATGTTTGTATTTAGTCTACGTACGAAATGTTCGTAATTGAGTTCGTTACGCCCGGTTATGTGCTCTTTGTTTACACCTGGATCTTTAAGATTCAGTTTACACCTAAAGACATTTCTTAAAGCAAAATACTGCTTTGTAGCTAGAAACCAACGAACGAGTAATAACACCAGTGGTGTAGCTAAGTTGGGGAAGGAGGGGAGAGAATTTGAAAATTCCCCCGGGTCACACTTAATGAGTGTTTTTTACATTAAAAGTTAAATATTACGCATATTGCAGGGGTCCCCAAAGAGGTTAAGGCCCCCCGGACACCCAAACGATGGCACATTCCTAGCTACCCCCCTGATTAACACCCAACGATTCAATGTCGAAATTTGTTTCCAAACGAACTCTTTACTCCAGCACATCAAGAGCACAGGTATTGCATAATAATTTTTAGCGTCATTGCTGGCGTGGAGTAATCTCTTTCAACATCGGTTGCATTATCTGATCTTCACTATTGACCTTTCCAAAATAGTAGGGCAGATTCTGGGCTAGAAAGTAGGGTGACGCAATGAGTATATAGGAGGCATAAGTTATATATTTGGAATCTATTTATAGCTTGGTCAGGACAAAACATCATCATAAAAAAAAGAAGAAATGAGGACGAAGGAGTCATAGGTTAAGGTAAAAGAAATCCGAAATTAACTGACGAATGTCTAGACTGCTGGTTCCAATACAGCGACTCTCAGCTTGTTTTTCTCCAAAGTACCCTTTGAGTAGAGTTTGTCTATCCCTCCGGAATTATAGCACCTCACCCCTTTTCATTGTCTTATAAATTATTTTTGTATGCATATTTATGCAAAAACGTATACACCGCTTTTAGACCAAAATAAAAATGACTATACTCGGACCTGTAGGTAACTGACAAGTGGCACACTATCATATAACTAATTCTAATTGTTATTTCCTTTGTTTCCATGTATGCATCTACTTTCAATTTGAATCCATATATAAATAACTAAATGTAAAATTCTTGTTTCTTTACAAAGAAATATGTCTAAAGTTTATTGAAATTTCTACTATAGAAATTCAATACACCTACATCGGTTTAGTTTCACTAGCTGATTGGAGCTACAAACCAACGACCGAGCAACAACAGGGGGAGGGGGGAACTCTGTGTCTTCTTTTTGTTAAGCCATTTTTTTAAAATAAACTTTTTTCATTTTTGTTTCTTCCTCCCCAGGTGTTTGATCAGAACGGTGACGGCGTAATCGATGCGGCAGAACTGAAGACAGCTATGAAAAACCTCGGGGAACCGCTCTCTGACAAGGAGCTGAACGACATGATGAAGCAGGCGGACATCGACAAGGACGGCAAGATTAACTATGAAGGTAACTGGTTAAGTACCAGTGGAGGGTGAGGGAGGGATTTCGTGGCCCCCAGGTGCGCTTCAACCGAGACCAATCGTCATAGAAGGCCTGAATACTGACATGCAATGTCGCAACCTGTGGGCAGGTTAGAACCTCTTTGCGACGCGGCAACGAGCTATTGGTCTCAACAGTCCAGAAGTTGCGACGTCGCAGGTCAATGTACTATAACGAATGGTCTCGCTTCAACAAGCTACGACTATTATCTGAGAGTGGGCACATGAGAAGGGGCTAAAATCCTGCTAAGGGTGTCTGGCAGCTTTTGAGGCGCCATGTGCGAGACTATGCATGGTGGAGGCTAGAAAGGTCGGAACAGAGAATGAACAGTGCAGAATGTACACTAACCCATAGCTGTGTACTCTTTGCCAAGTTCAGTCCAAATTTTGATACCCGTTGTCGAACTGTTGTGAGTCAGCAAAAACTTGCTAGAGTGTCTGCAGCAACAAGAGCTGTATTTGCAGTTTCACTTTCATGCATGACCGCACTATGCTCAAACAGCAGAGTTTCTTTCCAGGGCACTAGGGTAGGTATAAGCTTTTCCTGTCTTGTTGCTGATCGGAGTTCATCTCAGGTGAGGGGTTTCGGTTCTTCCACCTGTTGACTGGATCGTTCGGGGTTTCGACTTACACTATTCCAGAATATTGTAGTGTTTCTTTGATGTAGCTTACTCAACTAATGTTGGTGGATTGTGTGCCATCATCTAAGTACAAGCAAAGTAAAGGCGATAAGACGAAGGAACGGTCAATGTTACCTCCTTTTTTCCAAAACTTAAGTTTTATTTATAAATACTTTGGTTTTCATTTTCCATGTTTTTATATATTTGGCAAATAAATTGAAGTCTATTAAAGTCTGACAAGTGGCTACACGTGAGATACAGACAGACGCAATAAGAAGGTCGTCAATGTTTATATCCATTTTATGTGCATAAAAATATTCAACAATATCTGCAGATGTAGTGCACTTGTTCCCAGATACTATTCTAGATATTTATTGTTTTCACAATAAACTAGCCATTTTTTTTGCGTGTGTGATTTTGCTATTGTCGAAAAGGGCGGCATGTCCTTTTATTTATCATTTATTAAACGGCAGCTGCTCACAAAAGCTTGTGCCCTTTTAGACTGATATTTGGGGGCAGAAGTGGAGGGCGGACAAGAGAGAATCAGATAAAATCACTTGGTAGAAGGTTAGAACAAAATGATAACTATTTTTAAACGCATTTCACTTTCTAGGCAGCAAGCACAACGGCACCCTGGCGATTAGACATCTTTGATGTTATTGGGCTCAGAAAATTGGATTAAAGAAATAACTACATAATCCATTTTTTATCGAGCTCTATATTAATGCGCTTGTCAATGAAGAGCACAAAAGTAACTTACTTGACTTACTAAAAACAGGATATCAATGGGATTTAGTATTTTCTCACTAACTCGTAGGCGGCCCCAGTGGCTCAATTGTTCAGTGAGCAATGCGTTTTGATAATCTAGATCCAGACAAAAATTAAACCGAAATCAGATTTTAATAACACTTTAAAAATGATTAAAATACGTATATGTCACGTATGTGACCTATTGAAGTATTAACTGTTTACTTAAGTACTAAGTGTACATCCAGATTAACAAAAGGTGATCACAGTCATGTGTAGATATCAGAAACTAAGAAATACAAACGATCAATGAACACATTACTACCTTCCTCCTTAAAAAATTGTACATCTAAAGCTTGATTGTCTGCAATCACGTCGCATGAAAAAGATCCACCCATCCCAGTATTGACACTTCAAGAGCTCGTACTAATCTGATTGTGACTTTTAGACTGAGTGATGGAACAATAGGTACAATGTACCCCCATGTGCCCTTACAAGATATTGGACAAGAGAGCACGCTGAAGATGCGCAATACAAATGTAATAATAATGATAATAATAATATCTCGATGAAGACTGAGGTTTTGAGTTTCTGGACGCCCTGAGTCAACCTTAGACTAGTGTGTATTTGACATGAGTTGGGATAGCAAAGGCGGTTGGCGGTTGTGCTGACCACTTGACACCCTCATTAACCCCAAGGCATAGAAACTGATTACATTTACATCACCTGCCCCATAGATTGCACTAAAAAGTCTGAAATGGGAACTAATGTTCACAGTTTCCCTTTAACATTACCTATATCTTGTGTGTTTCTGATCTCAAACTAAAACCTTACACTAAATGGTAGAGTTATCGATTTCGAAGATCAAGGATGACCCGATGAGGGTGGTGTTTCACATGGCCACACTAACCCAGTTACGACCCACATCTTCCCACACCTAATGCAGACAAAGTTGTCTTGCGAGGTCTATTAAGTTTTCTTTACACTCTCCAACCATGGAATATCTTAAGTGCACACTTCACATGAGGCTATGAAGAGCAGCTTCCGGTATAACCTTCTGCAATATCCACCTGATGCCTCCTAGGCTATATCTCTCTCTGAATCATCCCCCTCCCCAACACACACACTTAAATTTTGATCACGCAGGTCAGAGCGCTCTGCTCCAGCTCCCAAGTACTGAGCGTGTTGAAGCATTATTTATAAAGCCGGAAATTACTTTAAATGTTCAACTTGTAGATCAAGTCAAAAACACAATGCCATGAATAAATAGAACGAATGAAGAGTAACAAATATGTTTAAAAAGATAATAGTGTTTTAAGTTTTTCTTTTTTGTTTTTGTTTCTCTTTTGTTTCATTTAACTTGTCCGTATCAAAGACACTGGTAGAACATTTAACTTGTCCGTATCAAAGACACTGGTAGAACATTTAACTTGTCCGTATCAAAGACACTGGTAGAACATTTAACTTGTCCGTATCAAAGACACTGGTAGAACATTTAACTTGTCCGTATCAAAGACACTAGTAGAACATTTAACTTGTCCGTATCAAAGACACTAGTAGAACATTTAACTTGTCCGTATCAAAGACACTGGTAGAACATTTAACTTGTCCGTATCAAAGACACTGGTAGAACATTTAACTTGTCCGTATCAAAGACACTGGTAGAACATTTAAATTGTCCGTATCAAAGACACTGGTAGAACATTTAACTTGTCCGTATCAAAGACACTAGTAGAACATTTAACTTGTCCGTATCAAAGACACTAGTAGAACATTTAACTTGTCCGTATCAAAGACACTAGTAGAACATTTAACTTGTCCGTATCAAAGACACTGGTAGAACATTTAACTTGTCCGTATCAAAGACACTAGTAGAACATTTAACTTGTCCGTATCAAAGACACTAGTAGAACATTTAACTTGTCCGTATCAAAGACACTAGTAGAACATTTAACTTGTCCGTATCAAAGACACTGGTAGAACATTTAACTTGTCCGTATCAAAGACACTAGTAGAACATTTAACTTGTCCGTATCAAAGACACTGGTAGAACATTTAACTTGTCCGTATCAAAGACACTGGTAGAACATTTAACTTGTCCGTATCAAAGACACTAGTAGAACATTTAACTTGTCCGTATCAAAGACACTAGTAGAACATTTAACTTGTCCGTATCAAAGACACTGGTAGAACATTTACCTTGTCCGTATCAAAGACACTGGTAGAACATTTAACTTGTCCGTATCAAAGACACTAGTAGAACATTTAACTTGTCCGTATCAAAGACACTGGTAGAACATTTAACTTGTCCGTATCAAAGACACTGGTAGAACATTTAACTTGTCCGTATCAAAGACACTGGTAGAACATTTAACTTGTCCGTATCAAAGACACTGGTAGAACATTTAACTTGTCCGTATCAAAGACACCAGTAGAACATTTAACTTGTCCGTATCAAAGACACTAGTAGAACATTTAACTTGTCCGTATCAAAGACACTGGTAGAACATTTAACTTGTCCGTATCAAAGACACTGGTAGAACATTTAACTTGTCCGTATCAAAGACACCAGTAGGGCATTCAACTTGTTCTTATCAATGACTTTTGTAGGATATTCAAGATAGATGATCTCTCGAAAAGAAAGTCCCATTGTTTTAAAGAATTTAGCATCTTTGTTGTAGGCTTGGCTGCCTGGTCGTGTGGTAATCGATCTGGACTGTAGTTAGAAAATCCCGGGTTCGAACCTTGCCCGTGAGAAGCCAG
The DNA here is from genome assembly GCA_030265305.1 of Biomphalaria pfeifferi. Taxonomy (NCBI): domain Eukaryota; kingdom Metazoa; phylum Mollusca; class Gastropoda; family Planorbidae; genus Biomphalaria; species Biomphalaria pfeifferi. Next base: position 3,000,103 of record JASAOG010000069.1, read on the forward strand.
TAAAAAGCCAGTGAGAAGCCATTAAACTTTGATATATGTCATCTCACACTTTATTGACTTCATTCGCTTAGGGTTGTTGTGTACGATACATCGTCCATTTCACTGCTGATCGGAAATATCTGCACGCTGAGTTTTACAAGTCTAATTTATATTGAGCGAACGATGCACACAGTCTAAAAACACAATTTTAGTATTGAGATATCTCCGTAGAGCGGACAAACGATAAATCTTCTTTTCGTCAGATTTCCAAAAAAGACTCTAAGAAGGTAATAGATAACCAACGCAATGTCTGCTTATGTTTGCGAAACAATGATGACTTTGATAACTAGGTCGCCTTCAAAACGTTTATGCAGTTACAGGAAAAATTTTCAATCTCAATCTTCATCGGAATGCGAACTCGGGACCCAATTGGAAGCCAATTGCTGTCACCTTGACCCTTAAGGTGAACACCCTTTGATGGTGGAAGTCATTGGGAATACTATGGATATGGTATGCATGTATTTCTATGTCTATGTTAAGATGAGAATCATGCAGCTTTAACATTCTAGAAAGATTACTGTTAAGGTGTTTTGTTGACAATTGATTTGAACAAGTCAAAAGAGTTTAATGTTACACTTATGAGTGTAGTTAGCTGTAAAGTTTGATATGAACACCTAGACTAAACACATGCGTAGCACCTTCTATGAGTGAAACAATACTGCAGTCTGTTTACATATCTACATCTTGTGATACAATACGGCAGTCATTGATCAAGATACAGGACTACATCTTATGATACGATATGTCATTATTTTATTGATACAGGTCTACATATTGATATATGATACGGCAAAAAGCTATCAAGATGCAGGTCTTCATCTTGTGAGTAAGAAATGGGAGTCATTCATCACGTTTGCGGAGTGAAAGTTAACATGAAAAAAAAGCCAAGTTACCTAGTATTCAACTCGAAGCATAATATATTTTGAGATTCTCCCGTATCTGTATCAGGTCATTAACATGAGTAAGCGTTGTGGGATTTAGACACCCCTTCCCCCAACAACGACGAAGGGATGCAGTGGCTGAGTGGCAAAACCGCCTTGCTTCCGAACCTGAGAGTCTAGGGTTCGAGTCCTGGTGAAGTCTGAGGAATTTTTTATTTTTTTGGATCCTCAGGAACTCCTCTAAGTCCATCAAGCTCTAATAGGTACCTGACAGCCTCGTTAACGTGGCACACAGATTCATATGGCCTTTATATCATCTTCCCAATAGACCGCATGATCTGAAAGAGGAACTTTACTTACTATTAAATTGCGCTATTAATTGGAATGTCTTTTATATATTTTTTTTTAGTCTCTGATAAAATCTGAATACGTTCGTAAATCTCCAAAAATGTTCTCTTCTGTCCGACATCTCTCTTTCCCTCGACTTTCCCCACACACTCACAGATCAAAACGATCTCCCCCACCACCTACACCCTTTTCCCTATGTATCTGACAACGTTGGCTGAGTTATTGAATCATAATCTGCACTTGCTGTGATGACCTCAGAGAAGGTCGTGACGTAACTGGTCTAAATATATATAAATCTCCACACCACACAGTTCTTTTTTAGTGCGCGCGACAACTGACGTCACAGACCGTCTGTCTGATGTGAAGGTACTGGAACAGTTTTTACGAATCTTTTTTTTTTCTTCTATTGTTGATCTAACCTCATTTTACCTGGGTTGTGTTGTTATTATTCTGGGTATTTTCTTTTCTGGTTACTATGTTCTTTCCTGTGAACAATTATTTATCCTTTTCTTTTTCTTCACTTTTTCTCTTTCCATCTCTCTTTTTTTTCTTTCTCTTTCATCTCTTCTTTTCTTCTTTCTTTTATTTTTTTCTTTGTTCCTTTTTATTGGCTGCCGATCTGGAAAAAGCCACAGTAAATGTTTTGTGCAGGCTGCCTGCCAGTATGTCAGTCACGTTTAGATTTCAAAAGCTAAACGCGCTATAAAAAAAATTCGAAGTCACCATACATCCAATGTGTAGCTTTCGATCTTCTTTAAGCGAGCTCTGGTCAGGACAGTCGCCTGATATGCACTCCAGACAGTTGTCTCGATGGTCTCGGGTTGAAACCCCGCCAGCCACCATCCCCCACCGCCCAGTGGGCAGTTTGGGGCTAGGATCGCGGCTTTGACGTAATAATCTTCCAATCTCAAGAAATATCCGAAACATATACAACTAATATTTGTTAACAATAATTTAAATTTAATGAATATTAATTATGAAGATGTAATTTAATAAAAAGGAAAATAATAATTGTGTTCTCATATTTTTTATTAAGATTTGTTAAGTAGTTTGTGTTCTAAAATCGTTACGTAACGTGGAGACGCGGAGTGCGTCTGTCTACATATAAAGAAAAGAAAACATTGAAATGTCCCGTAACCTAAGTGAGATCTCTCCTACGGTCTCTTTCAGAGGCTATCTGCTGCCAACTACTTCCTTTCAGAGCGATCTCTCCTACGGTCTCTTTCAGAGGCTATCTGCTGCCAACAACTTCCTTTCAGAGCGATCTCTCCTACGGTCTCTTTCAGAGGCTATCTGCTGCCAACTACTTCCTTTCAGAGCGATCTCTCCTACGGTCTCTTTCAGAGGCTATCTGCTGCCAACTACTTCCTTTCAGAGGGATCTCTCCTACGGTCTCTTTCAGAGGCTATCTGCTGCCAACTACTTCCTTTCAGAGGGATCTCTCCTACGGTCTCTTTCAGAGGCTATCTGCTGCCAACTACTTCCTTTCAGAGGGATCTCTCCTACGGTCTCTTTCAGAGGCTATCTGCTGCCAACTACTTCCTTTCAGAGCGATCTATCCTCAAGGTCTCTTTCTTTTCCAGTAAGTGCAAAGTTGATCATAATGGCGCCTCCGGGGAGACACATCTTTTACGCCTTTCTCCTTTAAGTTTAGAGCTCTCGAATCCGTATGTGAAGGTTTCTTATGAATTAATGAATACCCAAAAGGTACTCCAATAGAACTACTATAATAGATCACGAGTGACATTCATTTATCAAATATGAAAACCACTATTGTAATAGAATGTCATGCTCACATATACTGAAACCCCGCCCAGTGAGCTGATTTGTTCAACACGTTATTCTTAATCTTTCTTTTTTTTTCACTGAATCTATCGTGTTTTCTCTCTCTCTCTCTCTCTCTCTATATATATATATATATATATATATATATATATATATATATATATATATTTCTCTCACACATACACACATCTAATTCATTTTTAGCGGCCTCTGAAAGGAGAAAAGACTCTATTAGTTTTGTGTGGAATGTCTGTACGTCTGTCTCTCCGTCCCGTTTAGATCTCATAAACTAGAAAAGATAGTGAAAATCTGACACCATAATATTTTAGATCATTCAAAGTTCTGATGCAACGGCTACTTTTTTTTTTTCTGAAAGCGAAAAATCTAATTTTTAAAATCACTTATGCAAGCAGTTTGTTTTTTTTTTATAAAAATACACCACTTTTACAACTATTCACTATTAATAGCAACAAACACGGGAGGCACTTTAGAAGGGGGAGGTTGCCATTATCATATTTTTAACATATTTATGCAGATAGTTTTAGATTTTTGTCAAAAAAATTTTTATTACATTTGTATTGCTAAGTTATGTAATTTCTGTCATACTAACTACTACAATTATACACAAAAAGGTTTTCTTATTTATTAAGAGAAAAAATCTATTTAGTATGTATATAAGTTGGACATAATTTAAAACAACAATTAATAGGTAGTTTTTCATATTATCGCGTGAACTGTACAGTTTCACCCGTACGATAGAACACTTAACCAAAGGGAGAAAAAAAATTTTTACGGAAATGTTTTTTTCTTGAGGAATAAGAGATTGATCCTTTAAACAACAATTAGATCAATTAGATATTCCTTATAAGTCATTAGTTAGGCCAGGTTCAAATCTAACTTCACATTCACTTTCATCTATCCTTTGGTCTGCTGGACCGCTGGGGCACCACACAAGATCTGTCAACCTTCTTTCTCCATTCTTCTCTGTCATTTGAATTTAATAGAATTTCATTCTGATAATATTGAAACCTGCCTTTTTACCTGACTGGGTGGACCACTTCGGGGGCCGATTTTGAGTTTGTGTTTCCACACAAACTGTCTTTGTAACCTTGTTTAGTTATACAATGATCCGTCACATACTTGTACAACACGAACTTGGCGTTTCAACCGTTTGAGTTCATGTCCTTCTTTCGGCATAGATCGATTATAAAGTGAAAATGTCCGGCTTTCAATTTGTTCTTTATTATATTTTATCCAGCGATCGAAAGCAAACCTTCATTTATCTTGTTCTAACACACACTCAGAGATTAGAAAATCGACAAATTTCTTACCAAGTCTTTTATAAACAGTTGTTCATTTAGAGCTCCTTTTGCATTCCCGAGCAAAATGCTTTTGTTAAAAGAGAGTCCACTGAAAGAAAATTTTGCTCACAATTGGAAGAAAATATGCATTAAGTTCCACGCCTATGTTTGCGCGAATGATAAAAAGCTCACTTAACTTTGATGCATATATATATATATATATGCATATTGTACAGTAGTAAGTCTCGGATATGTTCAATCACATAGATTTTAAGCCTCGTTTCTATTACAAAGCTTCTATCAACTCACTCTGTCTGTCTGTCTGGTAAAAAGTTTGAACATGTTTTTTTCCAACTTCCTATTCTCGGATCAAGTTAAAAGTTTTCATTGAACCTGACAAGACATGAATCAATTTAAAAACAGCAGCCGATTTTTCAATTAATTATTGGTGACTTATTATTTTGTTTGATATCGAAATAAGGGGAATAAATGCTACTTAATGAGAGATGTGAATGTAAGTATGGACTTAATTCCCTTATTACGTTTTGACACGTTTTTTCTCCCACTTCCCATTCTCGGATTACGTTGAAATTTTGCATTATCATTCATTGTCGATGACAATACACGAATCACTCAAAAAATTAACCAGCTATAAATCGTTTAGAACTAATTAATTAATTTTCTTTTATATAGCAGAATGGGAGCGGTTCTTTCCTTAGATAAGCTTTGTTTTTTAAAAGTATTATTATTTCTATTGTTTGTTTAAAGTTTACTTTGCCAATTTTTATTTTTTCCTACTTTGTAAGGCCATGTCCTCCTATGTGTGCGCAGATCTCTGGTATCCTTACACGAACAGAGCTATATGGGCACCCTAGTGTTGACGCGAAACACAATTCGTTATAGATCTAGTATCTATATGATAAACATTAAAGGACATGAAAAACGCAAAAATTAACTTTTACCGCTTTTTTTCTTTTCAGAATTTATAAGAGTCTGGTCAAAGTCTATGAAATGACGGCTGATCAGAGTGCTCTTCCCTATCTCCCAATCCTTGCTGGCAAAATGGATTCGTTTCTTCTAACCAGATTTTTATACAACGCTCGGCCAGCTAAAAAAAAATGAAGCAAAGTTGCACTAGTGCGATGAACAAAAACCTGAAAGGTGCTTTACTATGTGTGCCAGGACGATTTCAAGATCATTAATTTGCCAGGAAGAACGAAACTTCATTTTTAACTTTTTTTTTCACTGTATCTATAAATTTTTAAATACTAATATACAAGACACAAACTATTTATACACAAAAGCCTAATGTATACTGCGGGAGAGAGGTATCTTATTTAAAAATGTATTATTCATATTGTGTAATATATATGTTTTCTGTTGTACGAATGCCACTTTGAATCAATATATTACTCTGTATACAAAAATAAATAATTGATAACGAAAGGTCTAAAACTAAAAATATTGCAAAAATGTAACTTGTTTTATTTCACTTTAAAGACACCCTATGCCATTATCATTAAAACATATATAAGTATGCCAATCATTTTGTATTACTTGAGTATCACCTTACAAGTTAGAAAATAATGCATTATTTTTCAGTAATATCTAATGGCATTTTCCAAATCAAAATTAAATATGGGTATTTAATGGTGAAAAGTTAAACTACAAACATTTATTAAGAGCCCATAGACTATTGTTAGTGGTGATTAAACTTTTTTTTTTCATCTTTTATGCTAATTTTTTAAAATCTTTTATGATAGCAGAATTGGGCAGACAACATTTTTACAGAATTCCATTTGAATTGTAATATATTGCAACAAGGGAAAATTAAATTAATGATTTTTTTTATTATAGATAAGGAAAAAGTTATGAAACCTGGACGGCAAGGTGAACACCAGCTGTCAAAGAGTTAATGCTGTGTTAGCAAAAACATGTTAACCCTTTTCGTTTCACAATTTCTGTATTGTTTTGCGTACAAAAGAAACATATGGCCAAGCAGTGTCGGTTTTAACTGTAAGCAAACAGAGCCTCATTATTGTTGGTGTTTATTTTTTTAAACTAAGATTTGTTTCATCTTAAAAGGGATGTACATTTTGTCTATGAGATTTGTTGAGGCCGCAGACGATTACAAGGGTTGTGCCCTTTCTCCCAGATTTTCTATTGCAGTACTGGAGCTTTAACAATCAAACACAACAAAAACAGCAAACAACAGGCAGACGAATTCTGGTAAAGGTGATTAACAGTTTGTTTACTTTAGACACCAAGCGCCATCATTCCTTTAACCTATTTCTCCCCCCCCCCCCTAACTTTTTGAATTTTCTAGAAATAAAATTTTTATCATACAAGTCTACATACACACTTTTGGTAGCCTTGACACCATCTCATTGTTATCGTTTACTTTTTACTTTTTGTGTGTGTGTGTGTGAAATTGTTTTTATCAATTACTATCTTTTTACAGGCGGGATGTACGTAAACCTGTTGCGTCACAATGACGTTACTAAATGTTTTAGTGACGTCATCCTATATTAATATACTTTCATTCTCAGGCTAAGCATTATGCAATTTAGCTTACGTGTTATATGTTATATATAACATTCTGTCTATATATATATATATATATATATATATATATATATATATATATATATATATATATATATATATATATATATATATATTTAAATAAAACTATATCGTATCGTCCATTTTTTTAACTTACGCTTTTCTGTGCATCGGCTTGGTTCCTGTGCCTGTCTATAAGGACGTCTCCTTTAGTGGGCATTTTGATACATCAATTTAATACGTAGATACAAAGTGAATATGTTGATTGTTCTAAGTGAAAAGCTTTATGTAAAGTTTTACTTTGGACCTAAGCTACTAAAAAGAGATTCTAAAATCATTAGGCCTATTATATTTCACTAAACCATGCTGAATAAAAAAACAACAGAGCTAAATCTACGGGCACATAAAACACACACTCTAAAGAGCAAACATTTACTTACACACACACATTTGTGCTATCGGGTTGTATGAATTTCACTTATTTATTAATATAGACACGGGAAGATTTACAATTTAGTGTGTATTTTTCGGTCTTAATTTAATGTTTTTCTATTTCTTTAGGGGCTACCCTATTCATTTCGCCTAGGACCTCCAATCGCCTAAGGCCGGCCCTGATTAATATTTATACACGCATACAAACACAGACAGAAAGAGAGAGAGACGGAGAGAGATTCTTCGCACATAGTACCCACACTTTCTTGACTGTCAATAAGAAACAAAAATAAATGTATCATCACAGCCTATTGCCTCGCTCCCCCCCCCCCCTTTTTTTTTCCATCATATTTTCAAAGTTTTTTAAAAACAAAACATTAACTCAAATTAATAATAATTAAGACAATGTTCTTAACAATCCTATTTTATCCCATCTTGAAAGTTTGTTTCTTGTGTTGCCCCAAATCCCACGTTGGTTGAAAGTCTGTGAAATGATTTTCTGTCATTCAAAACCAAGTTTTAATTCTGGCTTACTTTGGTCTATGTTTTGTTGTATAGATGTCAATCAGCCTGAAGCTTAACACTTCTTGTAAATGTTCAATCATTGGTTTACACTTTTAAAATTTTGCAAACAAAAAAATGTATGTCCTTTTTATGTATAAATATTGAAATATATATTTATATGGATTCACTTATCCGCTTTGATTTTTTTTAATCCAGTAAGGTGTATGTTTTGTTTCGGATTTATCAGTCTTTCATTTCCATGCCTTCATTTCCTTTGTATTAAATCTTCTAATAGACTTGACGTCAGACCTGTGAGGTGGTCTAATCTGTCTAAACAGGTTGCGACGTCTCTAGACAGTGTTAAGGCCTTCTATAATGATTGGTCTCGGCCTACTTCTGTCTCTTGGCGGACAGTTCCAGTAAAATCTCATGCGACTTTCGGATGATTGGATTTCAAATGTATTCCTCCATCAATGACGTTATTTTGTAAAGAAAGTGAATCTGGACCTTGATCTAATTAGATATTAGCTTCCGTTAAATAAATAACTCTTTCGTTTTATTGTCTGGCCATCTGAGAAGAATTAGCAACAAATCCTATAAATTTTAAAGTTCTAAATAAATACATAAACATACATAAAGAATTTGAGCAGTTCTAGTAAAATAAAAAGACCATGCGACGATGTAAAGGACATCTGCTTCTGTTGCTCCCGGTTAACGAAGGTGTCATGTGACCAGCACAACTGCCTTTTCTTTTCCCCAACTAATGCCAGGTGCCCATTAGAGCTGGTTGGACTCAGAGGCGTCCTGAAGATCACAAAAATAATAATATTCATCAGGATTCGAACCCGGGACCTCCGATTCCGAAACTGAGTGCTTTAACACTCAGCCTTTAAGTTCTAGAATCCAAGTTGCACTCAGATCAATACATTTTAGAGAATACAAAAGTAAAACAAATAAATAAATAACACTTCTATACTAATAAAAGGCAAAGCCCTGATTCACTGACTCATCATTAATTCTGCAACTTCCCGTGTAGGTACAAGGGTGAAATTTGGCAGGCGCATTCCCTACAGCTTACTTACAAAAGTGCAGCAGGTTTCGTTTCCCAATCGTACGCGTAACGGTCGTAACGGTCGACAACGTCCGCCATGTTGAACGTTCGTATTTATGGAGCCATCTTCACGAAACTTGGTACGCGGCTTCCCTGCGCTAACCGAAACCGATGTACGTACTTATTTGACGGTCGTAACGGTCGACAACGTCCGCCATGTTGAACTTTCGTATTTACGGTCTTCTGCCAAATGGAGAACCCCTTAAATCTCTGGGAAAAACATAGAGACAGCATGGCAGAAGATGTTAGGAGATAGACTGAAAGAGATCATGGAGGAACAGAAGTCCAACAGTGGTTGCCTATGATCTACAAGTGTCTTCAGTTGCTTGAGAACTACGTCATTGCTATCGGAGGTCTCTCTGTCGATCATTACGGGCTGCCTTCACCTTCAAGAGAACTGGCAGAGGTTACGTCGAATCCCGAGTACTTGAGGGAAACCTCTTACGACACTTCGGAGTTGGCCAATGTAGTCTCAGACAACGAGCCTTTGCTGAATGGTGACCAAAAGAGAGTTTACGAGCAAGTCATGAGGAGCGTTGTCTCGGGCACTGGCACGGTGTTTTTTCTTGATGCTCCAGGAGGAACTGGCAAGACATTCCTCATAAACCTTCTGATTGCGAAAGTCCGAGCGGAAGGTGACATTGCTGTAGCTGTGGCTTCTTCTGGCATTGCAGCAACTCTTCTTCAGGGTGGGAGAACTGCTCATTCAGCTTTCAAGCTACCTCTCAACCTCAGCCACACCACTGATTCGCCCTCCACGTGCAACATATCAAAGCAGAGCAACATGGCTGAAGTGCTAAGACAGTGCAAGCTGATTGTCTGGGATGAGTCCACCATGGCACACAGAGGGGGTGTCGAGGCTTTGGACAGGACCCTCCAAGATATCCGAAACACCACCACACGTATGGGAGGCTTGACAGTGTTGCTGGCTGGAGACTTTCGGCAAACCCTACCAGTCGTGCCCAGAGGAACACGCGCCGACGAAGTGAAAGCCTGTCTGAAGTCTTCGTACCTGTGGCGTCAAATCACTGTCGTCACTTTAAGAATAAACATGAGGGTTCATCTGAATGGCGACACAAGAGCCGGAGAGTTCTCTGATCTTTTGATGAGTATTGGTGATGGCAGCTTCAGTCAAGAAAAATTATAAAATAGCAATTCCCTCAAATCTCTGTCTCCTGGTGAAGACCTTGCAAAACCTTCGTTACAATGTTTATCCCAATCTAAGAACTCTCCAGCATATAGACGTGTCATGGTTGAGGGAGAGAGCTATCCTAACACCACGAAACGACATGACCACGGCCATAAACCACGTTTTACTCCAAGAACTCCCCTCACAATCTAAAACATACCAGTCTGTGGATTCAGTTGTGGAAATGGAAGACGCGGTGCACTATCCGGTAGAGTTTCTCAACTCTCTGAATCCTCCAGGCACTCCTGAGCATCGTCTCATTTTGAAGGTTGGGGCACCGATAATGTTGCTGAGGAACTTGCAGCCACCTAAACTGTGCAACGGCACCAGACTTCAAGTCACGTCTCTGCAGAAGAACCTCATTGAGGCAACTATTTTCACTGGCAGTGGCTCAGGAGAGACAGTTTTGATTCCTCGCATCCCCGTCATCCCCTCTGACCTCCCATTTCAATTTAAACGCCTCCAATTCCCAGTAAGGTTCTGCTTCGCCATGACAATCAACAAGTCTCAGGGACAGACACTGCAAAAGGTTGGCATTGACTTGAGACAGGACTGCTTCTCACATGGGCAACTGTACGTCGCATGCTCAAGAGTAAGCTCGGCGCAGGGATTGGTCATACTGCAGCCGGAGGGCCGAACTGACAACGTGGTGTACAAAGAGATCCTCAACAAATAACTGTGTATTGGTACATGTATGTTTCTTCTCTATTTCAAAAGGTTTACTTTTCTTCTTAGTAATGAAATATTTAAGGCAGTACATATGACACATTATTTTTACTTATCGGACTAACATTGCAAAAAGCCACACAAAAACTGCGTTGTTCCGGTTATTCCAAAAATACATGCGCTACATTCCCTGCGGTAACACTCCTGGCACAAATGAGAATGTTTTGTTGTTACATGTAGGCCTATTAATTAAAGCAAATTTGAAATGTTAATGCAATAATCCTCCCGCTGCAAAGCGCGGGTATTTTGCTAGTTTGTAATAATCTTCAATAAAAAATATATAACTAAATCTACATAGCAGAGATATGTCTAGGGCTACATTGATAATTTTTACGCTAAAAGTTACAGTTACAGTTATATGCTCTTTCTTTACTCTTCATTATTAATATCCCTTTTACATCCTTTTAGCACTAAAATTCTCTAAAATGAAAAGAAGAGTAAGCGACTTGAAGAAATGCGGTGGCGATATAATGGAACCTATAGAAAACAATTAAGGAAAAGAAGAAGAAATCAAGAATGCCATATTGAATGATTACTGATGCCAGTTAAATAATGAAAGGGAAAGCTTAGAAATTTGATTCTTAATGCTGAAAATGGAACAAAAAAAAATATTTTTAAAAATACGTCGATTATCAATACTTCCTTAATTTGTACGCCGGATACAACAAAAAGCTTGCTAAGACATTGTTGTATGAAAATCTCCAAGAAATACATTTAAATAGAAATTAACTATTTCTAATATAGGTCTATTAATATATAATATATGCATACTAAAATACTCAATAAAAATTAAATATGCAGTTTAATGTTAGTATTACAAAACATTTGTTTCCTTAAGTTCTCAAAGGTTTGCGTAATTCTGACAGACTTTTTACACAACAGCTTGCGGTGGTGGTGTCTAAAAATAGGTAACGGAAGTTGAACCTTTCTTTTGTTTCATCACTATACTGGACAAGGATTCTCCTAATAGTAGTTTGCAGTCGGATGTTTGTTCGCTGGTATGTGCGTTGAAGTGCAGACTTGGGTGTAGTCTCAGTCTCCAAAATAACTCTTCGTTTCTGATGTCTTGCACGTCTTGCAAAAGTGTCCACAGCTCCGCGAGTTGCGGGAGACGTATCCAATGGCCAACTAGTTTTGTATGGAAGCTGCGCACTGCAGAGTTCCTTACCGTGGCACTACGGGAGACCTAGTTCTCCCTGGCTTGTCACCAATCGGAGTTCATCTCAGCTGTTTTGAGAATGATCTTAGAGTTATCTTAGACTGGTCTTTGAATAAAACCTGGGACTGGTCTTTGAGTTAAAACCTGAGACTGGTCTTTGAGTTAAAACCTGAGACTGGTCTTTGAGTTAACATCTTAGCCTGGTATTTGAATAAAACCTGGGACTGGTGTCTGAACTTAACCATAAGAGTAGTGTTTGAGTTAAACCCTTAGACTGTTCCTTGAGTTAAATCACGAGACTGTTGTTAGAGTTAAAACCTGATACTTGTCTTTGAATTACATCCTTAGACTGGTCTTTGAGTTAAATCCTTAGACTAGTGTTTGAGTTGAAACTTAAAACTAGTCTTTGAGTTAACATTTCCAGAAGAAAGCTTAACTAAACACTTATAGTATCGAATACTTTGAGAGTCCCTGGAGGAATAGGTAATGAGTTGAAGCAAGATGCAGAAAAAAATAAGCTCAACCTAACTACACCACATGAAGCATGCAAAACAGGTGACAGGTTTCTGTGGGAATGGAACGAGCTGCCAACTCTCCTCTTTCTCTTCAAAACACACATATTTTTTTTTAGCAAACCTTTAACATCACCATAGCATAAGCTTCTTGGCTCTCCTCGAGTTGTCACTAGTACCACTTACCTTCAACATAGCACTTAGGATACAATTGTAAAGATTATTCAAGGGTATTTTAAAAAATCCCATCACTAGCTCTCTATACTCTCTACCTTTAGACAAACATTCAGCCAAAGTGTCTGTGTGTGTCGGGTGATGGTTTATTCAATGAATAACATGTTGCTTAACATTATAGAATTCGCCCAATACACTTATTTCAGAATGTTCAAATTCTCTAGGTATATCATAAACTCTAATGTACTCTTATATTCCTTTATCGATACAGATTCGACTTTATGGTTTTGTTATGAAATTCGTCGAAAACAATCGTCCATGTTACATCTAAAATTTCTATTTTTAAAATTCCGAAAAGCAGATATTTAGGAAAAGTTTAGCATATTCTAATACTCGCAAATTTAAAAAAAAACTTGTTGCTCTCTACTGAATAAAAATATTTAAAATGAAAGACTAGATAATAAGATTGTGTCCGAACATCGATGTAGTTGTAAGAATAACGAAGAAGGAAGAGAGGGGGACAAGTGGAGTATGTGATAAAAAAAACGAGGAACCAATTACTAAAATGCAGACAGTCCTGGCATGTGTTTTGAGTGCGTTTTGACGTCATGTTAGTACGTTCCCTTCTAATAAAGAGCCTCAACCCCAACCTATTTACAGCTGGCACGGTGGGGTAATATTGTCTCGTGCAATGTCGTTGTTGTTTTTTAGCTGTGCTTGATACAGTAAGAGCAGTTTAAAAAAGAAAAAACACGAGACTTGTACATTGCACACTCAGCCCACTCACAGCAGAAGTACATCTAAAGACTTCTGCATTGTACTTTCAGCCCACTGTTGTTGACATTTGTAGACGTATAGCAGTGCTGGTAAATCTGACTTGTACATTACACTTTCAGCCCACTAACAGCAGTAGTGCATTGTAAATAAGACTTCTACACTGCACGTTCAGCGTGATCATGCTCAGCTAGTCTTAGATATAAAAATATTATATTTATCGCATAAACATTTACAAGTCTAGCAAAAAAAAAGCACTAGAAAAAAAATTAAAAAAAAAAAGCTTATCTATGGAAGGGACCGCTTATTACTGCTTTCTGTCTGAAAATTACAGGGTTTATCTCCCTTTCTGCTATATAAAACAAGATTAATTAATTAGTACTAAAAGATTAACTAATTGAGAATGAGTTAATTTGTTGTTGTTTTTTCTCTCCCTTTGGACGTTTGTGGTATAAGCCATGTCGACAGGTCATTTCCGGTGACAGCTTCTTCATAGAAATAAATTAGCTATATTTGGAGCAGTGATGAGGAACTTTTTGCGGCTTCTATGTCGTAGTCATTTCCAGCACGCTATTCGTCTAGTGGGAGGCGCGGTGGCTGAGTAGGGTAGCCGGGTTCGAATCCTGGTGAAGACTACTGAGATTTTTTACTTTCGGGACCTTTAGGGTGCCTCTGAGTCCACCCAGCTCAAATAGGTAACTGACATAAGCTGGGGAAATGTAAAGGCGGTTGGTCGTTGTGCTTGCCACATGACACCCTCGTTAACCGAAACAGATGACATTGACATCATCTGACCCATAAATCACAAGGTCTGAAAGAGGAAACTTACTCCCTACTTTATTCTTCTAGTGATTCTAGTCAGACAAAGCCAAACGGAAAAGCGCCTCATTATGCACCGTTGGACAGAAGATTTGAGTAAAGCTGAGGGCCCTTAGGTTGGGCACTGCCACTATTGGGCGCTGGTTAGGAACGAAAACCTCAGCTGGTGATTTTAGTTTACGTTAAAAGATACTAGAGTTGTCGAACTTTTGTGTGTGTTAAACTAAATTAAAATGTTTCAGACAGCATTATCAGCTATGTTTTTTTTTTCTTTTGGGTGTGATGCTGGTTCAAAACTAAACACTGGGAAACCGATTAAGCTGGGTGTTGTTACCGGTCGTTGACTTGTAGAACCAAGCTGCTGGGAGACAACCCGTGGTAGGCATAATATATCTTAACTAATAAAGCTTCGAATAACTTGAATAACTTCGTTTTGTGAACAATACTCCATAACATTGGGTAGATTTAGAGGCGCCCAAAGATCAAGAAATTAAACAATTCCAGTCTTCAACCCTGTTCGTAAGCCAAGCGCTTTACCGCTCAGTCACCGCGTCACACATCAAACAGAAGGTATTAGAATGTTCTTCGTTACTGTTGTTGTTGTTTTTTTGTCATTTTAACAATAGTTTGAATTTGAATTTCTATATCTAGTTCTATTAGAATTATTGATAGGTTCTATTTGAAAACAAAATTAAAAGTCTCTTTCCGGAAAGAAATAATGTGTGGTTGATTACAAATAAGTTTTGTCTAGTCTCATTCTAGTCTCTCTCTCTCTTTTTTTCAATCTCTTTTACAAACACACACACACACGTACCAACCACACACCATATAGACACAAACACACACCTTTTTTTTATAGTATAAACTACTTTTAGATAAACGAGTAATTTAAGGGTTCTTTAACCCACTCGGTTATTATACCATTAATATTTAACGCAATATTTAACGCAAATGTCTATAAATATAACAATCCATTCCTTAGTGTTCAAAGAGTTAATAGACATAATGACTTCTTCAAACGTTGAATGGGTTAATACAAACAGTGACTGCTTAACGCAAGGGATAGGCTGATGTCGAAAGTGCCACTGATGCTTCCATGACTTAAAGCACACTGTCAATTGAAATGCTAATTAAAATAATTGAACAGACGCTAGTTGGCTCATCGCATGAGTTTCAAATTTAGTCTTTCTCGAGTGAAAAAAGTATCTAATAAGTTTAAGGCTATGCGTACTTTATTATTACTGGTATTTCTATGTCAGGTAATCTGTTGTTGTTTTTATATTAATTAATTGATTAATGTATAAAGAAATAAATAAATATAAATACATTGCTATATGCAGACTCACTGTCTGCTCTATTCCAACCTTGTCTCTTAAACTGATCATCTCTAATAAGGGTGTCTGTTGTTATAAATATCTTCCGCTTCTTTAGACCTGTTAAAGGCTACTATTTCTTCTATGTCACAACCTCTTTAATTTTGTATCAGGGGGTGCCACTTTATACGCCCTTATTAATTTTACTATATCGACTACAAATTTCGGTTTTCTCTCTATTACGAATATTCTCAATTTATCCTGACACTCATAAATAACTTTGTCTAGTATAAAAAATGTTTTTAGTTCGTCAAAAGTCTTTTTTTATTTTTATTGATTCTGTCCAGTGGTCAAAGTAACTGTTCGTTCGGTCTAAAAATGTCATTTTTTATTTACCGTACTTACATCTTTAACTTTTTTCTTTTTTTTTATTTAGGCCTACAACTTTTCCTTCTCTATGACTAACCATTCTTTCTCCATAGCTCGCTTCTCTCTCTTTATTTCCTTTCCCTTCACCTATCCCATAGTCTGTTGGACCGTTGGGGCACCACACAAGATTTGTCAACCGTCCATTCTTTTATGTTGTCTTCCCACCGCTTTCTCTGTGTCTTCTTTTTCCTGGTACTGTTCCCTGAAGGAATGTCTTGTAATGGCTAGATTACTAGGTGTTCTTTTTCCTTATCCGTAGATAATTTCTCTTTCTCTCTTTCTTTTTCCTTGGCTAATTCTCTTTCTCAGGAGCCAACTTTTTGCTTTCAATCAATCTTTCTTGTAAATACTTTCTCCTTAAATACTTATCCTTATAAGGTCAATAGTCTCCCTTCTTACTTCAAAGCCAGTATCTCAGCTTTATCCACCATGTGTGTACTTTTTTTATGGAGTTATCTGACTTTAGCAATTAATTAGATTCAATTCCTATATACTTAATTAATGCTTGAAGCCAACAATGTACACATCTAATTGTAATGTACTGAGATTATGCATATACTGTCATTATGCATTATGATACAAATGTTTTTATACACTCCTGAATATTTTTCTTCCTGGTAGTATTGCTTTAGCTCTTAGTGTAGGCCTATATTCTCCGCCGCTGATGTGTGTCTTTATTTTGTTAAATAGTTTTTTAAGTGTGGAGGTTCTTAATTAATATAAGTATCTAACGAAAATAAATATTTAACTTCATTCTACGTGTAGATCTATACTTCCTACTAGTTAGAGATGCCACTTCAATAAATGACTAGGCCTATTCTATTCTGACTTATCTTATACATTACAGACGTTACTTCAAATAAGGAGATAATTACGTCCTACGCATTTCACATGTCAATCTAGTCATGCATTGTAATCAATGACTTAAACTCTGCAAAGTCGTTGGTTTTCCTGGCTGATTTAGGCAACCCATCCCATTCCATTCTCTAATGGCTCTAGGTAAGAAGGAGCACTTGTACAAAATTTGTTCAAGCGTATGGAATAAGAAATAGGCCTGTATCTGTGTGTCTTTTTATTTTACCAGGCTACTTGATATATTTTTTAAAGAGCAATCTTTGTTACAACGTTAAGAACATCTATATCTGCTCGTAAAATTAGATTTATAAAATGCTCTTGAAATCTGTCAAGATGGCGAAATTGCATAAATTTTCATCATATTTTGTTTCAATCAAGAAATAACATCTGCCTACAGTGCATTTCGAAGGACGTTTTATTTAATAAACCTTTCACAAAAATCTGACAGCATGACACATTTGCACTTGATATATTAAAATATTATTTTTTTTACAGTGCTGTATTGTTAGAATTTTTTTAAAGTCTCAGCGATCTATAGCTAATAAGGCTTTATTCTGAAGATTAATGAGGGGTGCAGTATTTCACTTGGTTACACAGTTCCATCTACGACCTACATATTTTGCCAACTCCAGTGCACACATAACCGTTGTCCTCTGGTTGTCGATTTAGGTTCTCTCTACGACGTCAACATTTGCAGTCCTCGGCAGCGGATAGTTTTTTCTCGTCTTGAATGTGTATCCCGCGGCCTTTGTAAGAAATCTCCGTCTCGTTCGGGAGCCGCCTGCTGCCATGTGCTCTCTATAACTATAGTTGTATTTTAATAACTGGATTAGTGGATTATATAAATTTAGGCCTATATGTAAATTCTCAAAATCTTAATTGGCCTGTTTACCCTTTTAATCTAAAACGTTTATTGCAGTCTTTTAAAACAGTACTCTAATATAGGCTTCATATTGGCCTAAATACAGTTTGAAAAGATCGTTATAGAAGAGCTTCAGGTCGTCCACTTCTCTCATTAGGGAGAAAGAAACATGCAGAGCAAGCATAAGGAGCGGTTCAGTTGGTGTACACTCCAGAAGTAGGAAGATTGTAGTCGCTGCGCCATCTGGTGATCCTACGTGTGACCGTGGATGTGAATCTAGAATTAGTCACAAGAGAAGTTGCAAAGGGAAAAGATCGTCTCTCAGATGTATAATGCCACGGATGTTTGTACTTTATAACATAGTATGTTAATCATTGACTTCAACTCTGCTAAGTCATTGGTTTTCCTGACTGATTCAAGCAACCCATTCCATTCTCTAAATGCACTAGGGAAAAAGAATCATTTGTACGAATTGATTCGAGCGTGGGGAATAAGAAATGTGCCTCTATCTTTGTGTCTGAGTATTTTATTAGGTTTTGTTTGTTTATTGTAAATGTATTATGTATTATAGCTTCTTTATTTTTTATTGTTCATTCCCGAAGTGCCTCCCAGTTTAGTAATTTTACTAATGGTCCTACCCATCTAGTAGAAAAAAACCTCTTGAATTCAAAACTCTGCTTCTTGCGGCTATACCCAAACATAGAAAATGCTTTGGGAAACATCCCTGAGGAAAAATTAGGAGACAGTGACCCTCAGATAGCTTGCATACTTCCCTGAGATAAATTAGAAGCCAGTGACCCTAAGTCAGCTTGCATACTTCTTATAAAATTGTGTATCCTGCTGAAGTAATAGTGAATCTCTGCCAGTTCCTTCATTTCTTATACTTTATACTAAAGATTTAAAATTAAGATATTTTTTTTTGGGGGGGGGGGGTTAGGAGGAGAAAGGGAAAGACCTACTACAGCATATTTATCTTTTAAAAGAAAAGATAGTAATCTAGTAGCAGGCTGTCTGTAAGGGTGGATCCAGACCAGGTTCCATAAAAGTTTTCTCTCTCCTTTGTCTTTCCAATGAAAAACACAGCATCAACAATGGCCTACATTTTCTCCCTCATTTAGTTAGGCACCTAAAGACCTCTCACCTGCACAGGTCACTGATCCGTGCAATACCCTCAATCTCACCTTCACAGGTAAATGCTCATTACAATAATATCTATCTCACTTTCACAGTCTGCACATTTCAATACCCTTAATCAATCTATCTCTTTAACAATGAAAAAAAAAAAAAACTAATTTTAAAACAAGTATGTTTTTAATTTTTTCCAAATTATACAAGCACCCCATAATAAATAAAAGAAAATAAACATTCACATTATTGATATATATATGTTTGTCTCATATAATAAATACAAATTTATATTTACATTATTGTATTGTTATAACTGTAGAGGGAGCTTAAAGACAGTTGTGAAGAATTAGAAAATACTGTAAGTTTGATTTTTTAAATATTTTATCTGCAGGGACAGAATCTTTTATGCTTTACCCCCTCACTCTCAATTTTAAAGCAAATTGAAAAGAAAATAATTCTTTTTAGTAGTCAGTTGAAAGATTTAAATTGTATACAAGTACAACTGTAGATGCCAACCATTTATCAAGTTTATTTACCTTTAACTTTTTTATTATGCAGGTGGACATTTTGATATACTTTATAACTTATCTTTATAACTTATAAATCAATGAAAAAAAAAAGATAACACTATCTCACAATATTTGTTTTTTCATTTAATTTTGTTTGCAAAGAAAGCTTATCCAACCCAAATGCTTAATTTTGTGAAACAAATGTTTGTTTTTTTCTCTTCTTTAACAAGAAAAACAAAACGTTACAGTGATACAATGATATTATGCTTCTTTGACATATGAATAAACAATGACATTTATTTAACTACTTTAAAACAACATATACAGATGTATCCACACCTATATTGGAACAAAACAACAGTACAAAAAAAAAAAAAAAAATTCCAAAGAAGCACAACATGGAATTTAATAATACATTATCAAGAATATGTATCTGTTATAAGCCCCCAATAACTATTCCAGTAGAATTGTTTTTCTTACATCAGATTATTTTGCATGTTGTATTTGAAATCTAATTATAAAACAGAAGTAGACACAGCAATTAAAAAAAAAAAGTAACTTTTTATTTCAAGAATGAATGCAGTGACTAAAGTCAACACATCTACTCTATAAGTTAATAACTTGCAAGTTCTTTTACTTTGAAATTTTGTTTCCTCTCTAGATCCCAAGGTCTGAAAGGGGAACTTCCCCTTTTTTTTTTTTACTCTAAACCTTTAAATGATTAAGCTCATATGTAAACTAAAAAAAAAATGAATTAAGGAAAGTAACTGCTCAAGAACATCTGCAGAACAAGAACACAAACATCTTGAACATGTTGTAAATCAGAAAATGATCAAAACAAAACATAGACTAATAGATTAAAAGCATGCAGAAGGAAATGGGAAATTCTACCTTGGCAGTGGACCCAAGGGCAGACAAAACGAAATTGTATCAAACATATAAAAGCTTACCACAAAATCTGTAAGTTAACAAATATAGAAAGAAAGCCTCAGAATGTTGCAGAAACATGTCAAAATACATTCAGAATTTCTCCATTGAGATGGATGGAAATATATTCATTTAAAGGAATAAAATCATATTTACAGACATTTTCTTTTTCAGTAATCACTAGTTTGTCTTTCAGAGATTTGAATTGCATGAATTCAATAATTTCTTGGCTAGTTCAGGCAACTATACTTAATGCATCAGAAAAGATCAACATGGGGGCCCACATGGTATAGTAACAATAATATGACAATCATAATTTATAAACATTAGACATGCTTCTGAGTAAACTTTCATGAATAGTTCAATGTGTTGTTACAATTAAAAGTGTCCTATCATCATTAGAATGCTACTCAAGTGTCCAATATGGGAAAGGACTTAGTGGGAGACTAAAACTTGTTCGATCTTTGCAATACAACCTGAATTAGAGTACTAGCAATACATGCAGTAATAAGGGAATGTAAATAATTGTATAACACCTTGTCAAACCTTATAATATCCCTGCAATCAAAAATCATTTTAACAATCTTCTTTACATTGAGCTTTTCAAAATGTATCAATTGTAGTTGTAGACTTGACAAGAGTTACATATTGAGTTGCTGGTTATTTTTTTTTGTTTATGTTCTGTACACTGCTGCATCAAGGGAAACATTTAATAGAACTATTCAAACACTTTTAATGTCACAAACACATAATGATATAACAAATACAAGGTGTAATAGACAAAAATTTTTTTGAAACAATTGTGAATAAATGTAATATATTTCTGTGTGTATATATAACATGTTAGTTGCAAGGTTTATATTGCTGAGTTACTTTCATTAGTTTTAAAAGCAATACAAGTGTAAATGGAGATGAATAAAGTGATTATCAACAAGCTGGTTAAATGGAATGAACAAGTCTGTATGTGGAACATTCGAACTAACAATTATATAGGTCATGTAAGCAAAAGCAACCAGATAATAGGCTACACCAGATGAGATACTTGTTATGACATAAATAAATAAAAACCACTGTGAGCTTAAATTACCTTGCACTCAAGTAATTAAATTAATACTGATCTTCTTTTTTTTAATTACTTTGCTTTCTCTAACATTAAACATATTTCACAGTCTAAGAAAAAAATTTTTTTTTTGTTAAAACAAAACCTGATTTGTTGTTGGGTGACAGACTCCATGAGCAGTTGTAAATTTAGATTCTAAAATGGGAAACCTTTTCCCTGAAGTCTATTTTTAGCCAGCCTGAACAAAGTCACAAACAAATCCAACCAATAGGGTTCAAGTTCAAACTCATACTGGGGTGAGATGGAGGCTGGGTGAAGTCCAGGGATCTTGGTGTCTGTAAGGCTGCTTGAACTTGGGACTGTGGCAACAATATGGCCTGGCATGGTCAAGTCTTGCTCCTCAGACTGTGTCTTGAGATCCAAATGTTCTAGTGTGACATGGGGACCATCAGTGGGCAGGTCTGAGTTTTTCTGGGTGTCAATGAAGGCAGCCACCCTATCCTTGATAGATGTTCGAGTCTGCTGATAAAAAAAGCATAAAAGATAATAGATAAAATGTATCTGTTCCCTCTTCCGTTTTAGTTTAGTTCAACTTGTGTTGCTTAGTCACAGACTTTGCACATGATGCTGCAGTTGAAAAGATTCTATGATGGGCAGGACATGTCTGTATATCTGATAAGTTGACTTCCTAAACAACTATTTTAAGAAAGTTGGAAAGGAAGGAGTTTTCAAGGCCTAATAAGAAATAAAATGATATCGTCTAAAGCTGTAAAAAGGAATACAGAATCAACACTTATGTCTGGGTGGAGCTCTTATGGAGTAGATGTGGGTGTCTGTGACTATAAGTCAAAGAGAACACCCAACATAAAGAAAAAGACAAGCAGAAAACATGATGCTAATGCAGACCAAATAGCTAGAAGCCCATCCTACAGATAGACTAATTGTAATCCACTTTTCTAAGCAAAGATCAGGGCTAGCAAAGACATTCCTTCAGTGAACAGTACCAGGAAAAAAAGAGGCAAAGAAAGTTATGGGAAGGCAACATAAAAGAATGGATTGGCCTATCATTGAAAGAGATTCTATCCAAGGCAAAAGACAGAAGAATGGAGAAAGACAGTTGACAAATCATGTGTGGTGTCCATACAATTCAAAAGACTAAGGAATAAGGGAAATTGACAGCAAAGATCAGACTAAACAGTCATCTTTCTGTTCATATGAAATGCAATAGCGCATATTTTTTTACCACAAGGAATGAGCTTCTGAGTAGGTTCTGACATGATAATGTTAGCTTAAATTAATTTTTTTCTTATTAAATAATTTCCAAGTGTACATTCTTTACATTATCTGACTGTTTAATTTCATTCAGATTTACTACAATGTTCGCAAATTAACTTGCCATAAATGCCAAATATTTGAACTTGTGTGCTAATTAAGTAATTTTAATATGACCAAATTTTCAAACGCTGGTTTAAAGTGCCAAAATGCTTTACAATCAAATCTGGTTGATCGCACCACCAGTTACCAAATCAAACCAGCCATTTATTCAGACAGAATTCTTAAGTACTAACACATTTTTGTAACACTAAAAATGTTCATATAATCAGACTAGACGCTTATATGACAGAAATGATAATGTCCCAATGTGGTGCATGCAATTAACCAGACTTTATTTAACAAACTGCAGTGTTGAGGTTGTTGAAGTCAGAAAGTCTATCCTGGATACTGTACTTAAGTATTTATTGATAATATCAAATTGAAATCCTATTTTGTTTAGTGAAATAAAACTTGTTTGATCCTCACCTCCAAAGCTGAACTTCTATAGATCTGGTCCACCCACTGCAACACCAGCCGACCACCAGACGCCACAAAATCCACCTTGCAGTCCAACTCTGAAATGGATAGAGCCTGCAGCTGGGCATCCTCATCACAGTTCACCACCACAAGAGCATCAGGGGTCAGAAGCAGCACAACCTTCACCTCTGCTTCCATGAGATCAAAAGTCACAGCAGGAGCGACCAAAAGAAGCTCTGAAGTTGGAAACTGCGAAAAGTTTTTCCTGAAATGGAAATAAAAATATTCACAAAAAAAATGGACATTTGTTAGGTGCTCCCAAGCTGTGTCTTATACAAATAAGTCATAAAGGGGTAACACTCAAATAACATCTTCTCCCCTTCCTATGACATGATTAAGTATTTGGCGCAAAAAGTTATTTATTTCATAGAAAAAGTTTTGCTTAGAGAATATTATTAGTGAAGGATTTTAGGAAGGATAGCGAGAGTAAACAAAGAAGACTTTCAGCAGCCCAATTAAGAATTTGGTGTGAAAAGTTATTTGTTTCATAAATTGGAAAGTTTTGACAATGACAAGATGAATTAAAAAATATGACTAGGGTTTAGGAAGTAAAAACAGAAAACTTTTGAAAGCCCTAGAGTAAGGTTGGTTTTAGCAACTGAAGTAGATATTCAATGGTTCCCCTCATTAAGTATTAAAAATCTTGTTCGACATCTTTATCAGCATCGACTATCTTATATTGTTGGCCTTACACCTTTGTCATTTGATTTCATTATTTGAGCCACTTACACCAAATATTTAAAAGGCCCATCTGGTAAGTCTAGTCTTTTTCTGACATTTGGCTTCTCTAGTCTTGTTGGCAACTGGCCAAGTCCAGTACCATGAAGTATACCTGAAATGAATGAAAGATTTTGTTTTAAATCAGAAATAAAGATTGTTTACAGATAATGAGAAACACAAAACGGCTATAAAAGTGCAATTACTATTTCATGAAACATGGTTTTCAAAAACAATGCTAAAATTTCACATGCCTCTAATTGTTGACTGACTGATTTCATAAACTGAATTCATGCCTTGCATTTTTGGTAGATCTGGAGGTCTTCAATTGGACACTGTATTATAATTTCTGATATAAAAATTTGGATTTTCTTCTGGCCACTTTCACTTGATTATCCTACACACCTTTCCTCAAGAATGAAATTTTATTTGACTATAGAGCTTCCTCCATCCAATACCAAATAATTCTGGAACTTTCTGGGTATGATGTCCACAAGGTATCATGACTTTTGCTGTCTCACCCCCTTTAACCCTTTTTGTTTTTCCCTTCTTTCTTTGCATGGCCAATTTAACTGAGACCAGGAAAACATACAAACAAGCAAAAGAAAAAAGAATACTTTTTAAAAAACAAAGCTTATCAAATAGGGAAGAACTGCTAATTACTGCCATTTATATCAAGAAGGCAGGGTTTAGATCCTTTCTGGTATATATAAAAAAAATAATTTTTTTTATTATTATTAATTGATTATTTAATTGGTTAATTTTTGTATTTTCATCAACTATGAATACTTATGCAAAATTTCAACTTGATCCAAGAATGGGAAGTAAAAAAATGTGACAAAATGTATAAGGGGATTTAATTCATATATACATCCACATCTCTCATTAAGTAGCATTTATTACACTTATTTTGAAATCAAACAAAATAATTAATCACCAATAATTAATTGACTAATTGGTTAATTTTTTTTATTGATTCATTTTTTGTCAGGTACAATGAATAATTGTGCAAAATTTTAACTGGATCCAAGAATGGGAAGTGGGAGAAAAAACATGTTCAAACTTTGTACCAGACAGACAGAGCGAGTTAATAGAAGTTTTGTAAAAATAATGACAATTATTGGAAAAAAATTAAACTACACAAAAATTGATAGAAAAAAAAGGTTTATGAAATTTTTTTTGAGTACTCTTGATCATAAAAGGTAAATTACATAATTTGTAAGTACACTTACCCTGACCAGTCTGAGAGACAAACTCTGCCGCCCCTCCGATAGGTTTAGTAAACACCCCCACCAAGCCCTTGCTCATGCCTGCGACAAAGCCAGTAGCGGCTGATGATGCTGATGATCTCCTATCATCAGGAGATCCAGTGGAAAGAAGAGTCTGAATGGGTTGGTCAGCCAGGCCAGCCACAGCACCTGGTTTGAAAATTAAACTGCTTTCATACATCTTCTTCAAAAGAATATTTTCTCTCCTCAAAATCATTATATAAGGCAGTTGAAGTTAACTAATTTCAGAATGTGAGTGATAATTTATAAAATCATTTGGACACATTTTCTTAAAGCATATTTTTTTTATTTTTACAAAAATATTATTGGAATTTTCTAAAAAGTTAGATCTACATGATATATGGTTATTCAAGCTATGACAATCATCTTACCATGGAAAGTCTACTATATTATTAGAGAAGTGAATAATCTCCTAAATCAAAATTCATGAAATTATACATAGAAAAGTTGTTCTCCACGGTTTGAATTTCTCTGAAGACTTATCCATTTAACCAAATCAAGAAATCTCTAAATAGGAATCTTAATAGGAATCTAAAGAATTTTAATCTTAAAATGGACTGTCCTCAGATCCAAACATAAAAAAAAGAACTTTATTCAAGCCGACATGGCTGCCTGGTCGTGTGGTTTGTGCACTGGACTGTTGTTTGGATTTACCAATGGTCCCGGGTTCAAACCCTGCCTGCTCTCAACCCCATCATCCTACAGGAGTAAATTATTTTCAACTCTGAAGGAACATCCGAAACATGCAAAACATTTTACAAACAAACAAACATTATTTTGTGAAAGTGGATAAGCCCTTCATCACATACCCAGTAGGCTAAGTCCAAAACCAGTCAGCCCTTGCTTAAGTCCATCTGATACGCCCACTGGCCTGTTCCTGCGGTTCTCTTCCTGCCTTGCCAGATGAGATGTGTCAAAAGAGAGGCGATCCATGTTCCTGGAAACACTGGAGGCAAAGTTGGTCACAGATGTAATCATACCTGGGAGAAAGTTAACAAACATGATATATTATATGTTAGCATGTTAGATTGATGGGGTGCCAATAGGATTATCTTAGTCCGCCTCTGTTATCTAATTTAAAATATGTACATTTTCATCTTCTATGCTATAGATATTTATTCCAAAATAAAGAAAAGAGATCATTGTTTCCTAATGTCCGAAATTTCTACAAATACTGGTAACTCAAAAAAGACCATGAGCTACCCAAACCAAACAATAAATAATAGGCTACAAAGCATTATGCAATCAATTCTTTTGATTGTTTTAATTACAAATATTAACAAAATGTAAAAGATAGAGACAGACAGACAGATATTACTATTTTAAAATTTGTTCTTCACCCTAAAAAAAGCAAATTTACTCGAAGAAAAAAATTTCCATTACCATGTTTAACTTATAAAATTAAAAAATTAGAAAGTGAATTTGATAATAAAGTGCTTTAAAAATTCATGAGTTAGTGACATAATTTCTGGTGAAAAAAAAAGTTTGTTTAGCACCTGTAAACAAAAAATAATTTTTTTTTACTGAAATTGAAAAGAATTTTTTTTGGACAAAATTATTTATTTACCAGCAGAGACATTTCTGACCAGGCTACCTATCCCTCTGGATAGTCCAGTCAAGAAAGCCCCAGGTCCACGAGTCAGGCCGGAGTAAGGCAGAGTCACTAAGTCTGAGACACCAGTTCCTATACTTCTGACCAGTCCAGTTGGGTTGCCCAGTATCTCTAGTGAACCAACCACAATACCTGAATACAAAAAAAACAAAAAACTAATGTATGTCCAAGCAAAACAAATAAAAAATAAAACAGAAGCATATGCTAAAGGAAATGTTTAAAAAATAAAGAGCCCCTATTTGTAAACAAAGTAATGTCTTAAAGAGTAACTTATTAAACATAGCTAAGTCTTCAAGAACATTTTTTTTTTCATCATTTAATGTAAAATAAAATGACAGCTGTCTCATCCCAGAACTTTTAGACCAGTTACCTTCCTTTCTGATACAAATATTGTTTGTTCAAGTTTTCCCAAACTAGATAGAGAGAAAGTACACTGACAATACTAGCATGTGATACAATAGCTTAAAGCTTTGAAAACACACATTCAATCAAACAAAATACAAATCTATATTGAAATTGGTTTTCATTCATATTCATATTTTTAGCACAATTTTTTACATTATTTTTTAGTTTTGGAATGAAATTAAGAGTATTTTAAATTTGCTCTTTTCTTCCAGAATGCCATAAGATACAAATTAAACTAAAAGGGTCTTCATCAGGAAATAACTTAAGTAAAAGAAATGAACACACCCACTTCATACCTTTTTCTTCTCATCTTGATTCCCCCCCCCCCCCCCCCCCCATCCCAAAGGAAAAGGCACATGAAAACTCATAATCTTCTGCAGGACAAGAAAGGCTTAGTCCAAGGGCATTAACTGGTCCAATTTTGAGATTGTTCAGTCATGCTTGAGAAAATGGTAGAGTGAAATGTATTAATTTACTAACTCTTTCTCAATTAAACTATTTCAAAGGTGATTATTTGATTATTATTACCAAGACCAAGTCTTAGAAATACACATTATTGTGTTACAACATATACTTGTTTAAGAAAGGTAATTAGACTAACCTGCTCTAAATGTAGCAGTAACAGCGGAAACACAGAGCATAGTTAAAACATCTAATATTTAAATCCAACAAGACATAAACATTTTATATTAGAACTTAAAACTTTTTTAAGATTGGTAATTAGACTAACCTGCTCTAAATATAGCCGCAGAAGCATAGTGCATAGTTAAAACATGACTAAGTCTGGGCAAGGTGGAGTACACATTGGATCTCTCAAACTTCCCAACATTCAGTGGAGTGTGGTCAGAGGCTAAAAATAACTTTAAGGAGGCATGCACACTGAGAAGCATTTTGATAGGCTGAAGGGTCAGCTGCTTGATTCTGATTGGATGGCACAATGTGTAGCTGTTGAGTCTGACAACACTGGGGAGCTTCCTGTGTAAGGCTTTCTGAGAGAGAGCTTCTCTTAAAGAACCTCCTAGTTTACTAGGAGCAAAGTTCTCTAGCTCTTCAACTAGCCGATACACAAAAGTGTCATCTATATACAAGGAGAATGGTTTCATAAGAATGTCTACAGACTCAATCACAGACTGCTTCCACGTTGAATCAGAAAATGTCACAAGCTGGAACTGTAAAAATGAATCACATTTCAACAAGGCATGCAACTCCTGCATAGACCTGACTTCCCCTATGTCCAAGGGTTCTGAGCTTTTCCCGTCCGAGTCCCTTTGCTTTTGGGGAAGGAATGTCACTGGAAAGTCATATGCCCCAGCTCCATATTGCTGGTTGTCAATTTGAAGTGAACCAGCACTAGTGATGTAGCTTGTCTTAGTGCCACTGTCATCAAAGGTTATGGCATCAGAGTAGCAGGCAAAGAAAAAGTCATTTAAATGCAGGCACATAAGTTCTGAGAGTGAGTCCTCATTCAGCTCATCTTGAATGACGAGCGTCAGGGATCTGCAGAGAAGGCCCAGGCTGAGGCTAATTTGAGGATCTTTGTGCATATTGCACTTTTCAGAAAATTTTTTGAACGTATAGAGATTTGAAAGTTTAAACATAGATGGAGCATCTTTTGAAAGTTCTGTAGCCATGGGGGCCTCTTCAACGGAATAAGTTCCTCCAGTCTTTTTCATCTTGCTTGGCTTTGACTTAGGTTGTTGCACATCACTTTGGTCTTTGATTCGACTCCTAATTTCTTTGGCAGTGATCTCTGCCTTACTGACCGGTCGCACAATCAGATGGGTGACCATTCCAATGTGCTGGATCATGACCTTTAGATCACAGAATCCAGGAAGGCGGACAAAAGCATCCATGTTGCCAGTTATTTGCGTAGCACTGCTCCAATCAGAAGAACCTGAAGAAATTAACATAACATAAAGAAGTTACCAGAAACTCAATAACACACTGAAAAAGTCTTCAATCATTCATACTCAATCATGAGGAAACCTCTAAGGCTTTGAGATTTTCTTAGAGACACACAAGCTAAAGGAAATGACCAAATGGTTATTTATATGTTTAAAACCCAGGAAAACCTACAACTTTTAGCAATCACACTACAACACTCAAAATTACATAAGTTAATCATACATATAAATGCTTAGATACAATACATATTTGTACATCATTGACAGTAAAACTTCAAAATCTAAACCCATAGGTCAACAAATATTTGTCTGACATAATATGATAACATTCATTACTAAAGAAATTTTAGAATAAATGGACTTCCAATGAGCTATAATATAGCTTCGTAAGTAGGAGATTAAACTAGGCAAGAAAGATGTTTTAATACATAACAAAAACTTTTTTTTTTAAATTAAAAAATAACTTCAAATTATATAAGATTTCTGAATCAACAACTGTAACTAGGAAAAACATTTTAAAATACCAATGGTAGGTAATCCATACAGATGAACATCGATGGCTCTAAAGTGAAGTTTTGGGATAATAATAGACTCCCTTGTCAAGAAGTCAGAGTTGACAACAGGTGGTGTATAGTGAGCCCATCCTCCTGGGGGCAGCCAGGGGAGATCACTGACTAGCTCAACCTGCTCTTGAATAACTGCCCCTAGGTAATAAAAAAAAAAAAAAATACATTTAATGAAAATGTACTGCAAAAGATTTATTCTT
The DNA here is from genome assembly GCA_030265305.1 of Biomphalaria pfeifferi. Classification (NCBI taxonomy): domain Eukaryota; kingdom Metazoa; phylum Mollusca; class Gastropoda; family Planorbidae; genus Biomphalaria; species Biomphalaria pfeifferi. The sequence continues at coordinate 3,030,049 of JASAOG010000069.1, forward strand.
CGCTTTATTGTCATATTTTCTACATTTCCTGCATTCAGCTAGAATTAGCCTTAATGTAAGGGATAAACTGATTCATCTAGAAAATAACATTTAACAATATAAAAATACAATATGATAATTATTATGAAGAATTTTCTTCCCAATATATGTAATTTTTGTGTATTTTATTTCAAAATATGAAAGATGGATACAAGTCGAAGAGAGGAACCAAAGACACCAAGCTCCATAAGACATATATTTTACCATTTCCTATAAGTTTGTCACACATCTGTCCGAACTCTAGGCCAAATGGACACAGGTTCTCAACTACACATGCTGGACTGTGGTCATTGTTAACAATCACATAGGTGACACCATTCACCAGTTGGGTGACCACACACACAGCACGGGTGACAGGGGTCCATTCTTCTGCACCACTCTGGTCTGGGTGTCTAAAGACATCTGGAATGCTGGTGGTGGCCTTGTGACCATCCTTGGAAGAAACCAACCTCACTGGAGAGCTCCAAACCCAAGGTTTTGAAGAACTGTAAATTAAATAGATGGAACAAACTTTTTTTTTAAAACATTTTTATTAATCAATAACTGATATTGATAATAAGATTATCAAAGCTTTATGTCAATAAAAAAAACATCAATTTCCAGATACGTTAAGTTATCATAACACATTATTGATTGAAGTCTCTATATTCAAAATCCTTGATAATTCATGACTGCCTCAAAAACTTAACTATTTGTTTATAGTAATTTTACAATTCGACTTGCCTGCCAACATCTTTGTCCACAGCAGAAAAGGACACATAACAAACATATGTTTTTTCCTGTACTTCTGACCCACTGATATGCTCATTACTGTCTTCAGATCTGGGCACTGCGGTGGTCCACTGCAACAAGGGGTGTGGCACATATGAGGAACCAGAGATTGAGCTTCCACAACTGGGGGTGTTCTCTGCATTATTCTCAGCTGCATCTTTAGTCTTGCCATGGGAGACAATTGTAACTGCTTCAGTCTCCGACATGCTGATGGGGTTTGGGTTCAGGGGAAGGGCCAGCAGCTTGACCTTCAGGCTCATGCCAGTCTGATTTGACAAGGCAAAGCGTTCACGTACACAAATGACCCTAATGTCATGTTTGATGTCAGATGTCAGTGTGATAAAAATCATCTGAAATGAAGAATTTCATGTGAGTTGTTTTTAAAACATGACCTAGACAAAAGACTTATCCTACTCTCAACCACTTAAAACTAGCAACCCTTTCTTTTCTGAATGACCATATGGTCACATCAGCTAAGTTTAGCTAACACCTTGAGTAGATGAACACCTTCTATAGTTATATTGAGTAGATGAACACCTTCTATAGTTATATTGAGTAGATGAACACCTTCAATAGTTATATTGAGTAGATGAACACCTTCTATAGTTATATTGAGTAGATGAACACCTTCAATAGTTATATTGAGTAGATGAACACCTTCTATAGTTATATTGAGTAGATGAACACCTTCAATAGTTATATTGAGTAGATGAACACCTTCAATAGTTATATTGAGTAGATGAACACCTTCAATAGTTATATTGAGTAGATGAACACCTTCAATAGTTATATTGAGTAGATGAACACCTTCTATAGTTATATTGAGTAGATGAACACCTTCTATAGTTATATTGAGTAGATGAACACCTTCTATAGTTATATTGAGTAGATGAACACCTTCTATAGTTATATTGAGTAGATGAACACCTTCTATAGTTATATTGAGTAGATGAACACCTTCTATAGTTATATTGAGTAGATGAACACCTTCTATAGTTATATTGAGTAGATGAACACCTTCTATAGTTATATTGAGTAGATGAACACCTTCTATAGTTATATTGAGTAGATGAACACCTTCTATAGTTATATTGAGTAGATGAACACCTTCAATAGTTATATTGAGTAGATGAACACCTTCTATAGTTATATTGAGTAGATGAACACCTTCAATAGTTATATTAAGTAGATGAACACCTTCTATAGTTATATTGAGTAGATGAACACCTTCAATAGTTATATTGAGTAGATGAACACCTTCTATAGTTATATTGAGTAGATGAACACCTTCTATAGTTATATTGAGTAGATGAACACCTTCTATAGTTATATTGAGTAGATGAACACCTTCTATAGTTATATTGAGTAGATGAACACCTTCTATAGTTATATTGAGTAGATGAACACCTTCAATAGTTATATTGAGTAGATGAACACCTTCTATAGTTATATTGAGTAGATGAACACCTTCTATAGTTATATTGAGTAGATGAACACCTTCTATAGTTATATTGAGTAGATGAACACCTTCTATAGTTATATTGAGTAGATGAACACCTTCTATAGTTATATTGAGTAGATGAACACCTTCTATAGTTATATTGAGTAGATGAACACCTTCTATAGTTATATTGAGTAGATGAACACCTTCTATAGTTATATTGAGTAGATGAACACCTTCAATAGTTATATTGAGTAGATGAACACCTTCTATAGTTATATTGAGTAGATGAACACCTTCTATAGTTATATTGAGTAGATGAACACCTTCTATAGTTATATTGAGTAGATGAACACCTTCTATAGTTATATTGAGTAGATGAACACCTTCTATAGTTATATTGAGTAGATGAACACCTTCTATAGTTATATTGAGTAGATGAACACCTTCTATAGTTATATTGAGTAGATGAACACCTTCTATAGTTATATTGAGTAGATGAACACCTTCTATAGTTATATTGAGTAGATGAACACCTTCAATAGTTATATTGAGTAGATGAACACCTTCTATAGTTATATTGAGTAGATGAACACCTTCTATAGTTATATTGAGTAGATGAACACCTTCAATAGTTATATTGAGTAGATGAACACCTTCTATAGTAATATTGAGTAGATGAACACCTTCAATAGTTATATTGAGTAGATGAACACCTTCTATAGTTATATTGAGTAGATGAACACCTTCTATAGTTATATTGAGTAGATGAACACCTTCTATAGTTATATTGAGTAGATGAACACCTTCAATAGTTATATTGAGTAGATGAACACCTTCTATAGTTATATTGAGTAGATGAACACCTTCTATAGTTATATTGAGTAGATGAACACCTTCAATAGTTATATTGAGTAGATGAACACCTTCTATAGTTATATTGAGTAGATGAACACCTTCTATAGTAATATTGAGTAGATGAACACCTTCAATAGTTATATTGAGTAGATGAACACCTTCAATAGTTATATTGAGTAGATGAACACCTTCTATAGTTATATTGAGTAGATGATATAGAAAGAAATTTTGTGTGTGTGTGTGCTGTGATCAGTATTAGAAACAAATTTAAGATTAATCAACAAAAGAGCTAGTTAAAAAAACAGAAATAGAAGACTGAGCTCTAGAGTTTCACCTCACAGCGCTGTGTGTCTTGAAACATTATTTGAAATGAAGCATGAACGTAGCCATCCACAAACAACACTTTACCAATTTCATCATTGTATCTGCGGTAGTCTTGATTCTCATCTGTATATAAAAAAAAAAGTAACTCACAGCTGCTACAGTTTATTTATATATTTTTACATTTATTTATAATACATATATATAACAATATGAACGCATTATCAGCATAGTAAAGATTTATCTAGATCTAAACACAAACCTCTAAATAGCAAAAGTCTGAACCTGTATATTTAAGGACATACATAATCCTTTGAAAAAAAAAGCAATTGAGCACTACAACACTAAGGCAGCAGACTATAACACTAAGACAGCTCACAACAGCACTAAGACAGCAGGCTACAACATTAAGACAGCCCACTACAACATTAAGACAGCCCACTACAACATTAAGACAGCCCACTACAACACTAAGACAGCCCACTACAACACTAAGACAGCCCACTACAACACTAAGATAGCAGACTACAACACTAAGACAGCAGATTACAACACTAAGACAGCCCACTACAACACTAAGACAGCAGACTACAACACTAAGACAGCACACTAGGACAGCCTACTAAAGCACACTATTTGTTGCACAAAAAATTCTTCATTTCAATGTAGAGTTCTAGTGGTTACTATAATAACTTAATTATTTGTATGTTTCTGCTAAATGAACCCTCAAGACAATTGATAATGAAACATCAGAATATAATTAATGAATCTATATCCACCAAAATCTATTATTTAACTGCCAAGGGCTTTTTTAAACTTGTAATTTACTCACTTGACATGGTGATAACTTTCTGTTCAGAAACCATGTCTTGATACTTGATGGCCAGTTTAAACTTGTCCTTAGAAAGTGTAGATAATAAACCAATAAAAATAATGTCAAGTCAAAATTACAAAAACAATCTAAATATCATGGATATATATACTTACAAAATCATAAAACTGATTTCTAACTAAAATCTTAAATGTTGTATATGTTTTGGATATTCCTTCAGAGTTGAAGATAATCTACTTCCTAGTCCAAACCTCCCGCAGAACGTTGGGGGATAGCAGCGGGCAAGGTATGAACCCTAACAGTCAAGTCAACCAAATGACAGTACATTCACATACTGCATGACCAGGATTTTGTGAAGCATGACATTTTGACTAAAGTGATAAGAATGCTGAGGTAACAGACCAAGAGTTCTTGGTTTGGGTGCTGCTGAAGGTCAAAATATTTACTTAGAATTTGATGGCATTCCTAAGTCCACCCGAGCTATTGGAATTTCTTATCATTTATAGCAACCCCAAATATTCTAAGTATGAATACCAATAAATATACAAATTAGTTTTACAATTAAAATATAACTTGCATTGAAAAGGAAAACACATTAAAGATAAAAAATTAATCACATATTTACTTTTTGAAGAGGGGGAGCCATGGTGTGCCCAGACTTTATGCACCACATTCTATCATCAGTGCCAGCAATGACAATATCTAGGTCAGTGTCATTGTGGACCAGGAAGACCGGAGTCACTTCAACCAGCAAGGTATCGCAGCCTGGAATGTATTCAGAAAGCCGAATGTTCAGATCAATGCTGGGTTGTGGTTCCAAGTTTTCCTCAAAAGTAGCATTGGAAACCAAGCGTGATTGGTCAAGGTGAAATCCTTGAGTCATAGTGCCACTGAAATAAACAAATAATGTTTTCCATCCTTTTTTTCTACATAAACAATACAATAGGATGAGAGGAAATATATAATTGCCAGAGATTTGTAGAATAAAGTTTTGCTTCTTGTTTTTTAATAACTGATATTGTCTATTGTCTTTGTTACAGCTTTTTTTTTAACTTACTCTACTGCTCATTCAAAGTAATTTACCATTTTAAAATCAGTTGTGGGTTGAATGCCTCTAGGAAAGAAAGAGCTCTACTTTGGCAAAGTTTAAACAAAGTAATTCAATGATACCAAAAATTGAGCCAAATGGTGTGTATGCCATTCAAAATGTCCTCACAATGTTGTTGTTTTTTTGCCAGTCTTGAATCTTTATGTTTAAGAACTATTAACATGTGGAAATGGATATGAGAAGACAGAGAGTTTTATTCAAAAGGAGGATATATTTTCAAGTTCATTGAGTGTTCATACAAAAATAAAAGATACTCACATGTCAATGTTATCTGACTCCTCTGTCAAGTAAGGCCAGCTGCTGTGAATGGTGTCCATTCTCTGCTCACACATTTTCTCAATGTCCACACTAGCCAACTGTGAACGAGTCAGCTGGCTTATCAAACCAGTGGAGAGCTTAATGGCTGGGTCTGATAGCTTCATGTCGTTGCTAGACAATGAGAGAAATAAACATTAAGAGTTGTTGCAAGCACAATTTTATTTTTTTTGTGCCAAGGTTTCAAGTTGTGCTTTTGTTAACGGAGTTGCAATCATTTATTTTATTAAGATGATAAACTTTAGAAGACTTAGGATTGTAAATTTTATGAAAATGATAAACTTTAGCAATAACAATTACAGAATGTATATCCTTAAAACAAAACTAAACTTGAAAATAAATCAAAATAAATCAGCTAGTGCAAGGCAAGAATACCAACAACAGCTTATGAACTTTGTACATGGAAAAATAAATTTGCAAACAAGTTTTTCGAAAAGATCTACAATACAGTATAGGTAGTCAGCATGGAACAACGTTCCTACTAAATTCCAATCAATGTCTGAAGATCTAATCAAAAATGATCTAGTATGATCTGTAGGCATTCTCTTGACAGACTGCATTGGAACAAAACCATCACATACATCCAACTGCCTTGGTAACTGCCTTGATTTCCTACTGCAAAGTTTCAATGTCTTTCCAATGTCTTGTCACTTGCCCCAACTCATTAGGTACTTCATCATCCCTTTTCTGGTCTTTTGTTTCTCTGCAATTTAAGCAACAATTGCAGCATCTTAATCTTCATTTTCATTGGAGCACTGAAGCCCATTGTTGATGGATAAAGGTACTTTGTAATTTTCAACCATTTCGATCTCCACATTTCCAACTCGTGGCTTTTTTTTCTTATTTACTCTCATTTTCTTTGGTTCAATTTTTTGTTATGGCAGTCTTCATTTCCAACAACAGGTATATCTTTCTTAATCACTCTTATGTTCCTTGGTTTGATTCAATGTTAAGGCAGACTAAAGAAAAGCAGATAACATTATGCATATATAATAGGATTGGTTTCAGAAAATTTGGGTTTTGGCCTTAATAAGTGACTGGTCCAATGAACCAGATTCAACTGTATAAAGAATATACTTCATTTATTGTTTAATAATGGTTTCATTGAAAGCTTTCCAGACCAATGACATACCCAAGTCTGAAAGCCATTTCATGAGTTACATCCCCTCCAGTGCAGTGGAGCTGAAATTCCCTTCCTTGGCTATACACCTTCATCTCTTGAGTGTGCTTGGGAGAGTTTAAGTGAATGTACAATGGGCAAGGCAGGTGAGTTCGTACTACATATAGGGGTGTCAGCATTATCTAGAGGAAAAAAAATTAACCGTTTAAATTCTGTTTAGAAAAAAATGAAATTGAAATTATGGAGATTTTGTTGCACATATTGCTAATGTTACATTTCTTTAAAAGTTGACTAACAAATGTTTATAAATAGTGCTACAAACTAATCTAAAATTTTTATTTAACCCTAAAACAAACATGCAAATAGATATTCTTCATGCCAAAGTCCAATTAGGCTCTAAATAACCAGTAGTCTCCAAAAAGATAACACAAATATAATTATTACCAAGGGGAAAAAAGATTGGGAAAAAAATCTTTTTATCTTTCACAAACCAAAAACAATCTTTTAATTATTTAAAAAATTGATGTACAAAAAAATGAATTGAAAAACAATGTGAAACAAGTTGAAAACAAGGAGAATATTAAAATGGGATTAAAAAAAACAACAACAGTACAACAACAACAATGGTGGACAAAGACAGGAAAAACATTCAAGGCTCTTACAATACAAAGACAGGAAAAACATTCAAGGCTCTTACAATACAAAGACAGGAAAAACATTCAAGGCTCTTACAATACAAAGACAGGAAAAACATTCAAGGCTCTTACAATAAATTCACAAATTGTAATTATTGTTTCAACAGCACCATGGGGTAGATATATAACAAGCAATCGCTGCTAAGCCCTAGCATGGGGGCTGTGAATGGTGTCCATTCCACCTAACTCTAATGGCAAAGTGGTTAGTAGTTGTGCTGACCACATGACATCATTGTTAATTATCAGGCATGGAAACAGATGAGCTTTACATCATCTTCCCCAATAGATCACTAGGTGTGAAAGGATTTTAATTATAACTACGATAGAAAAGTATTTTGTCATTCCCCTCTCTGGAAACAGTACATAAGCTGGTGGGAATGTATCATACAAAACAAAAAGATTATTGCTAAGGTTTTGGACACAAAGAAGAACTTTCAGCACTCAAAGCATCAATCTCTAGAGGGCAAAAAAGGTGAGTTACTGCCATGTTCCTAATTATTACATATATATATATACAGATAGTAGTAAGCATGATTATGTTGTATAGGCCTCAGATTTGTGTGAGTATAATCTGGATTAATATTCTGTTTGCATGAATAAAAAAAGAGCCCTATCAGCATAGCTTATGTCTTTCCATGTCAAAAGGATAGTTATTGTTTTATTAACAAGATCACTGAGTGATTGACTGTATAATAACTAATATGAAGAAGATTTCTAAATTTTGCATGACAAATAGGTGTATTTTATATAGTACTTAATATCAGATATAAGTTTGGGTACAATAAATATTTGTAACAAATTATGTATATAATTACTCCCGATTATTAATCTGACTACTAGAATAGATTTAAAATTCGATGAACCCAGGTACTCATGTTTAATTATGTAATGTCATTCAAAAGAAGAAAGAAAAAAGCCCTAAATAAATAAATAAATATCCTTTTATTTGTATGGTTCAAGTGTATGTCAGACTGAAAGTGTTTAGTAGGTTTTACAGGTTTCAGATAATACTTTAGGTAAATTGCTCCTTTCAGAACTCGCAATGATTTACAGTTCATCTGTTTCTATGGGAAATGGTTAACTAGGCTGTCATGTGACCAGCACATGGACTAACTGCCTTTATATTCCCCAACTAATGTCAGGTCCTATCAGGAGCATCCTAGAAATAAAAAAATTCAAACTACCTAAGTTCAGAAGCCAAGTGCTTCACCACTTGGCCGAAACTCCCCCCACAACCAATGTTTCTTCAGAATTAAAGATTATTCAAGATAGTTATATCCTAGCCCAAATGTACCGCAGGGTGGTGGGAATGGCAGTATGCAGGGTTTAGCCCAGGACCATTGAAAAAGACATTTAAGAGCAAATACCACGGTCATCCAGCTGTTTAGTTTTGATAATTATATGAATAGTCTGATAATTCACATTATTAAGTGTTTTTTTTAAAGATAAGCAAAAACAAAATTTTAATAAATAAATAACTAAAAGAAAGCTAATTTCACCAAGATACAAAGCTGTATACAATTTAGCAAAAGGGTCATAATTCATTTAAAATTATTGTCCCTTCAGAAAAGAGTATATTTTGTGTGTTTTTATCAGGAGACAAAAACAAATACTGTATCAACTACATATATCAAACAAACAAAACAGTAAATAAAGTAATTTCGTCTATTACAAGTAACTGAAATGATTTAGGACTTATGAATTCTGGTTGAAGAACAGCAGTACATTTTTGATAGAATAAAATGAAGAAGTCTCACAAAGGCTATTGAAAATTGAAATAGGACACAGAAATGGAAAACAACACTAACAAGCACAACATTTAATTAGTGAACACAACACTTAGTGAACACAACACATAGTGGACACAACACTTAGTGAACACAACACTTAGTGGACACAACACTTAGTGAACACAACACTTAGTGAACACAACACTTATTGGACACAACACTTAGTGAGCACAACACTTAGTGTGGACACACAGGTCAACAAAATGTATGCATTCAAGCTTTAAAAGATAAAACTTAAAATTTTAGAATGAAACTGTCAGCAACCAAATCTTACTTTAGAATATAGCAACAAAAAGTAATTAGAAATATTTGGTGAATATCATATTCCCAATCCCCCAGTACATGCCCTACTGCCATAGGTTCAGTGAGGGACAAAGATTAGTTTGATAGTGTTGCTAATAATTTTACACACAGAAAATTGAAAAGAACAGAGGCACTGCACTTTTGATTTGAGAATCTATTATATTACTACAGGATTATGATTCCCAAAATATGTACCCTGTTCCCTCTAGTTCCTGGGGCTATTTCCAAGACATACTACACAAACTTTTAGTAATAGAGAAATGAAATGTTTAGCACCTCAGGAAAGCCACAAAGAATATCTAATAAGTTAATTAACATAATTTATTTACTTTAGAAAAACGCCTGCATTTTTTAAACTTTTAAAGTGCCTGAGTGTCAGTCTAAAAAATATTACTGACAACCAAAATATTATTGTATATTACATAAATATACTTTATAATTGTAATGCTTTTAATGCATAGAAATTTGAATTATTTTTTTATCTTTTCTCATCTAAAAAAAAAATCAGTCTGTCACATTTTCTTGAGGACAGTGTTAGGAGCTTACATAAAACATCTATTGGCTATTTTTTTTTATAGGGAAGTATTTCAAAAATGCAACCAAATAAAGTGCAGTGCAACGAATGCACAAAAATTTAAAGTTATAATAAAACCAGAAAATAAGACAAATATTTTGTTCCAAATGTTTTGTGTTTTGAAAAATGGAGAGGGGGGTCAATTTTGCCAAAATGCAAGTGTTGTCTCCAAACAAAAACTTGTCTTCATGGTCTTATAAAAATAGGCCAATCAAACATTTACCATCAATTCCAGTTATATCAAACTACACAGGATAGTTAAAACATGTGGACAAATAGCATAATCCTTAATTAAACTATATATTTGTAAGTATATATTTTTTTTAAATGCTTGAATATAAGTGAGTTTGATATAACAAGAGCTGACTGTAAAGCATGGATCCCAATGTGTCACTCACCATCCTAGCTGTGGCAGTCTAATGCAAAAATCAGCATTGGGAATGGGGTGAAAAGTATTAGTGAAATCTATATTTTAAAAAAATGTTTCATGTGTTGAAGTGAGATGAAGTCGTAGGTCTTGAAGGACAATGAAAAATGAAATAATTGAACCAAAGCATGATTAGATAGTTTTTTAAATACCACACATATACTATGATGACATGCTTAGATATAAATACATGTTGCCAGCAAAGTACTAAATCCCCCATTTTATATATGTTTTCTGGCAAAGTAGGAACTAACTTCCTGATCCGGATTTTGCACTTTGAGGGTAACATATATACAGAAAGAACATAGAAAACACTAGTAATAAAATTAAGAAATAAAACTTTTCTGCTGTTGCAAAATAAATGGAATAATTATACTTCAATAGTGAAGGAACTAGGCCTGCTTACCCTTTTACACTGCCAAATCAAACTCTTAACACTTAAAACAGGTTTTGCAAAGTTTTTAATAGAAATTGTTGTATGTCAACAATGAAACCTCTGACACCATTAGACCAAGGATAAAGGCTCTTTTAACTGATTGGTTGTGTCAGTAATAATGAGTCTTTACTACAAACTACATCTTCCAAACTTCTTCAAAGACAAAAAAATACTGAGTCCTGTATGCATGCATCTTACAGCTTGTGTTTTTATAAGTCTGTACAGCCTACTCCCTCAGATTACTTAACCTAATAGTAAATCCAATACTATCTACACATGAAACTGTATAAAACACTTTTAATGGCTTTATATTCTATTTCTTACCAGTTTAAACATTTTCCTTGGTACACAAGTATTGTTTCATAAAGTTAATTAATTATGAAAATAAATTTAAAAATTCCTATTAGTTGTTTTCTTTTACTTTTCATCTTTTAATATCAAACTGATGTACAAATGTATGAGGAGCAGATACTTTATTTATTTATAAAAATGGTTGACATGAAATTGAATATATATTCATATATCACTGTAGCTCTAATGTAGCAAAGTGTCATTGTCTCATAAGTCAACTTACCAGTTTCTGAGGCATGCCATAAAAATGTTGACAGAACACTCGACACAGCACATGGAAGTAAGCACTGCTATCTGGCAATGGAATCTGGAGAGGTAAATAGGAAGCAATCTTTAATCTATGGAAACTGCAAAAACAACACAAAATAAAAGAACAGCATTATACAAAGGTTACCTTGACCATTTGATTGTCCTTCATCCTCTCACCACTGAGGAAAATTTCATGCGACCAGGAAGTTGAGAAGCCAGCCAACCTGAACTGTACAGGGTTGACCATGACCTCATTGGAGGTGAGGGCTGGGAGGTGTTCACCTGGCTCTATCACATGGTGTTGGATTTGACTTTGTCCTGTCCAGAGACACAAATCTTGTATTATTTATAGATACCATGTGTGCAAACAATAAGAATTTTATCTATATATATATATATATATAAAAGTTTTAGGTTGTTTAAAAATGTATAAATTTCACATTTTTACTAATTTAAAAACTGATACTATTATAGCCTTTTGTATTTTTGTTCCCCTTAACAATAAGTTACACACAAAACTTCCCAAATCTTTTTTTTAATCATCCTAACAGATTGCAGAAAGATTTAATGATTAGAGCTTATGAAATAAAACAGCTAGACAAGGGAGAACTTTTTTGTGGGCCAGCAACTTGCTACTGTATTTCATTAGATAACAGAGTCAACAGGAGCTTTTAATTAAGTTCGGAGCAGTTTGTTTACAAGATATCTGCCAGAATCCAAGATCTTCATGCTGTTGATTTAGCTTAAATAGAACCAGTCTGCATAAGTGAACTCAAAGATGTTTGGCTTACTTATACTGCCTAAACACACAATAAATATGTGAAATCTTTATAAGTTAGACTTAATCTGTAAAAGCTCTGTTTCCAGCCCTTGTTTTAGTGCAGTTGATACCTATGTAAGATATATAAATCATAGATAATAAATAAGTTAAGTCCAGTCTCTTTCAGAGAATATGATTAGTTATAAAATCCAATTATTAAAGCTATATGCCATTCTATTTTTATTACAAAGCTTATAACTCACTAGGTATGTTTATCTGTCTGGTTGGATTCTTTGACACTTTTTTGTCTCCCACTTCCCATTCTTGGATCAAGTAGAAATTTTGCACAATTATTCACTGAATCCATTAAAAAAAATTAAGTTAGTTAATCAAATAGTCATAATTAATGATTTTGTTTAATATAAAAAGGGTAGATAAACATTGTAATATTGAGAGATGGCAGCATTTAAACAGTGCTCTCCCTTCACTCACTATGAGCTTTGTTTTTAAATAAGTATTTGTATATTATGCTTGTTCCATTCCATGCCTGCTTAGGATTTTTAAGGGAAACAATTAACTATTCAATAAAATAAATAATCATATTTTATTTTTAAATAACTAATTTCTAATTTAAACCATTGAACAGGACTAGATAAAATTAAAAAATTGCTTATTAACAAATGCAACAGTGAACAAAGCCTTAATTAAATTGCATTAATTCTTCTCACTTCTTTTCTGGTTACCTGAAGGCTTGGATTTAGAGGAGTTAGCCCCTAGACTAACCCTCATGCTGATTGGCTGGGACAGTCGATTGCAGACAACAAGCTGTCCACATACAGTAATCTATCTCATAAAAAAAATATAAAACCCTTTTATTCTATATATTTATGAAAAATAAATGTAAATCTAACATTAAAAAAAAAAACACAATAAATATAAAATGCAATTTCTTTAGCCACTGACCATTACCTGAGTCTGAAGATTAGAAAGTTTTGTCACTTTGATAATGACAACATAGCTTTGTTCCCTGGCTGTAACACTGTGAACTGACGATCCCTCTTTGTCCACAGAGAATGGTTCTGTCCACTTCCAGGCTGGTTTGTCCATACACAGGTGCAACATCTGAATCATACAACAATCAACAATTTCAAGCTAATTAGTCCAGCACTAAAAACAGCTTTAGACCTCAGCAACACAAAAGATAAAAAATAAATTCACCGCTTGTGAATAGACCTCTCAGAAAAATAGCAAGCAAAGCAGAGGATGATACCAGAAGAGTTGTGTCATAACACTTAGCAAATTTATGTGGACAAACAAAAGAATTCTAGTAAGAATGTTTGTCAATCATACAAAATATATCTATATAAGTCAATAAGGCAGATTTAAAACTATCACTCAGTGGTAAATAGTTTATCAGGAGGTTTTATACCACAAAGCACAAGGACCAACTTTCTTTATTGTTCCCTAATAATGTTAAGTACCCAAAAATGGATACACTGATTGTTAGAAACTTTTACTTTAACAGAAAATCTATTCACCTGCGGCACTGTACAAGACCTCCAGCAGTAGCCATACATCTCTCTTGAATACAATAAAATGTTTTCATCTGTACCTGCCTAGAAAGTATTCAAGAACCAACAAAATATTATTTGAATGTCATTCAAATGTTGCCTTCTTTAAAGTCGTTAAGTGAGATATCACAAGATGTCGATATAGGATAGGATGAGAGGAAATATATAATTGCCAGAGATTTGTAGAATAAAGTTTTGCTTCTTGTTTTTAATGATAACTGATATTGTCTATTGTCTTTGTTACAGCTCACTTATATATTAATTGAATGGATACTACACTCACCACTTGTCTAGGCGTCCCTCATTGTACATATTAACTAAGCCATGAAGAGGAACACACACTTTAGTGTCCTTTGATCATCTCTGTCACTTGCAATTTTTATACATTTCCACTAACACATACACAGTAAAACTTTGATTATACAGTCTTCATGTCTACGGGAAGTATACACATTTTTATATGACTATTTGCCACAATAATTTATGTCAGCATCTTTTTTTCAACTATAACATTTCATTTTGACATCTTATGGCCCTTTCAGGAGCTATTTGCTGGGTTTTCCCAATCAAGTAATGTGTCATCTAAGTTTCTCATAGAGTATTTCTTGGGAGAAGATTTTGCTCTCTTTACCTTTTTGAACCCATCGACCTAATATGAAAGATGGTTCACCCAATGAAGCTTATAGACAAACTGTCTGCAATGTCTAGAAGAAAAGTACTTCGTCCACATTTATAAGACTGAACCAGGTCCTAGTTGAGACACGTAGATCTATTAGAATAAATGTAACCTTAAACCCACTCTAAAACACAAACACTTCAAATAATTCAACTCACCTGTCAAATAATTTAACTCACCTGTCAAATAATTTAACTCACCTGTCCAAACCTTAATGCTGATGCTGTATTGTTGCATACAATGTAGTGACTGAAGATCAAGTGAGAACCAGAACCCTGAGGGTTAAACTGAAAGCATACAAAATATAATTGACATAGTGCACTTGACATAAGACACAATTTCTATTGTACAATAGCATTACATAGGCTTAAGTCTAAAAGGCAATCATAGCTTAAGGTTGTAAATCTTTTGATGGAATAGTTACTCTTCAAGATTGAAGAGCATTTTGTACACATCCCCATTAACATTACCTCAATTATCATTTCCTGACACCCAACCAAAAAAAAAGCCTCTAGGAGATTCCAGCTAAAGAGCATGCTATCAAGTCAGAACTACAGATAAGATTTATTTTAATGACATAAAATGTAAATTATTGTAAGCTACCCACAGAGGACCAGGACAAGATTGCCATGTTGAGTGTGTGCACAGTACTCTTGCCTATTTCAACTCTGAACTTGTCACACTGAAGGAAGCAGTTGATTTCTTGTTTCTGTTGTTAGGAGAGCATTACCATGAAATTATTTAATTTTTCTACTTATTTATAAACAGAGTTCTATATTCAAATAGTCAAGTCAAAAACAATGGTATTATCAAATCTATACAATCCCCCAATGCAGTTTAGAATACAAGAAAAATTATTTGAAATCAAAGTTTGTTTTTTCAATCAATTTTCTTCTGACTTCAATAGCCCAAGGACTTGTGGTGGCTGAGCAGTAAAGAGCTTGGCTTCCAAACTGAGGTCTCTTCTGAGCTACTGACTCTACCATGTGATAAAACATTTTTTGTCCCTACTGACAACCAAAGGGATGACCACTCTTCCCTCTGTCCCATTACAAGCCAAAAGGTGACTACCTTGCTGGTGGTGTTATTGATATCCAGTGACAATGACAGAGCAGCAGGAGTTATGACAGTGTCCATTTTAAGGTATCCATACTCCAGCACATCCAGGCTGGTTACAAAAGACACCTATAAATAGAAATCATTATGGTTTCAATCTAAAACAATCTGTGACAAACTGAATAAGTTATTGATCAATTTTATTTCTCAAATAAGAATTTGCAGATTTGGGTGTACACATTGATGACTGATGACTGAAAAAATGAAATCTCAAGTTCCTATCATTTGATTTTGACTCAGAAATGTACTTTTATATCCCCTTCTCTCCTCCCAGCTCTCATACATAGACAATGTTTGCTGTAACATATTTAAGTGGGTTGTCGTAATATCTACTTAGCATCTTTGTAAACTATTGGACACAGAAGTCAGTGAAATTTTCAGCACTAAAGCAATAAAAAAACAGACATGTTTGGTTCTTGTCAACAAATGTTAATTATAGTTTGACAATTTTATCTGAAACCAATGAACTAATGAAATAAAACATGCTAAGAATGCTATATTAAAATAATAACCTAGAAAATAAAAATTCAGATTAATTAATTAATTAATTTTAATAAAGCAAAAACAAGTTTTAAAAAAAAACATATATTAAGGTTACTTTTTATATGTCCTAAAGCAGGCATGTCAAACTCATTAAGGTGTACGGGCCACATAAAAAAACTTACTATGACCTTAGGGGCCGCAGCCAAAAATCAGTTGCAAACCATCCTACTACTTTTATGTAAATTACAAACAATACAATAGAATATAATTATTAATGGTATACATGTCCTTTAGTAAGCTAAATTTGTAGTACAATTTCGTAATTACAAATTACTATGATTACTCATTTTTTTCTTTGTCCTGATGCTTGACATCTTTCCTGGGATACAAAGTTTATTAATGTCAGGTGGAAGTTTGCCATTGACACTATTATCACTGACTTAAAATTTTGCTCAGATAATCTCGAACGATGAGGTGTTTTCTAGCTTTCATTATAGAAAAGAAAAGAACTGCTCACAGAGATCAGTGCTTGCAAACATAGCTAGAATTCTGGCTGCATAATTTCCACAATTCAACGTACCTTTCAGGAACTGTAAAATTTTGGCGCAGCCACTTCTATACACTTCGCTTTCAACAAAGAATCTAACTGCTATTTTATCAGCTGTAGTTGCACATTACCATCAGCATGAAAGTGGCGATACAAACAACGAAAATTCTTGCTCGTATGAAATGAAGTCTCGAAAACGGTCATTGAAAATATCTACTAACGATTCCAGGTGTAAGAAATATTTACCAAATGTTGCAGCTGTATTTAATCTTTTTAGTTCATGACACGTTGAGAAGTGAACAAGATTTTCTCTTCGTATCCACAGTCGTAATGTTGCTTGAAAACACTTCACATGATCACACGCAGTTGTGACAATTTTGTCTTTA
The DNA here is from genome assembly GCA_030265305.1 of Biomphalaria pfeifferi. NCBI lineage: Eukaryota > Metazoa > Mollusca > Gastropoda > Planorbidae > Biomphalaria > Biomphalaria pfeifferi. Next base: position 3,047,218 of record JASAOG010000069.1, read on the forward strand.
CTTTGAAGTTTCAAATTCAAATCTTGAAGGTGACCAGTGAGATCAACTGCAAATACCAAATCCTAAACCCATTCGTCAGTTTGAAAATGTTCAACAGACTCACCTTACATGTTCAGAAACAATACAATTTCCTTGTGCAGCGCAAAAAATCTCTTCAATTCTTTACGACAGGCGAGCCAGCAAACTTCATGTCCTATGTCATCCAGAAACATTGAACATTGGCAATGATTTAAGCCACGTGGACAAATATAATTGATTGTGACTGAAACCAGTCTTACGACATGTTGGAATTGTAATTGGTTTGTGCATTATGTTTCTTGGTGAATGATGCACTGAAAATTAGAAAATTTAAAATTAGCATTAGGCTCTCTTTTTATTTGCAAGCAGCTTTGCATCAAAACCATTTCATAATGGTTGGTGCGCCATCCATTGTTAGACTAGCTAGCTTTACCAAAGGAAAATTGTATTGCAATATCACCTGTTATTTCTCAAAAACATCCTCGCTTGTTGTGGTGTTAAGCATAGAACAGAGCTCAAGTAGTTCCTCGTGTATCTCAGCATTCCTGTTACAGGTCCTTATGAATATAGCCAACTGTGCTACACCTGTTACATCAGTTGACTCATAGAGAGCCAATAAAAGGAATTCAAAATCAACTATTTTGTTCTTTAATTGTTCACGCAAGCAGATTCACCTGTTATTTATTCTATCTGCCTCAGTGTTCTTAGTAAACGCTATTTCTTTGAATGGTTTCACCTTTTCTGCACAAATTACTTCAGCACACTCCTTCATAAAATCCCTTTCACTAAATGATTTGCTATGGCTTGCAATTAAGTTTGACAAAATTCAGCTTGCTTTCACTGCAGACTCAATCAAATACTATTTTTCAATTCAAGTAGCTTGTCATCTCTATTTTCCAGCCTAATAGTTTAACATTATTATGATAATTTTCGAGGTGGCCAAGCGGGCCGCATGTGGCCCCCGAACACCGTGTTTGATATGCCTGTCCTAAAGTATATGAGAATATGTTGAAGGAATGAATGTGAGAGAGTGGCTCTACATATCCATTATATATCAGTTATAAAGGGATTCTTACCCAGATTGCTATCAGATCATTTCTTCATATTTACTACTGGTAAACCCATTACGCTGCCACCTATGCTCGTGCAGCATGATCACGAGGTTGACAAAGTTAATAAGGGTTTCCCTAGATCCACACAGGGAGATACCCCAATTTGACATTATGTCTTTGGGTGTACTCAAGCTTTTACACAAAAAAAAAAAAAAATTTTAAATCACCTTCATTTTAATTTCAGCTTCTACTCCAGTTACATATGATGATGTCCCGGTCAGTTTGTCAACTTTTAAAACTGCAAACACCTGTTGCTCAGCTAGGTCAGGTGACATGGAGTACAGAGTCAACTTACCAGGTATATCTGATCAGAGAGAATTAAGTTCATATAAATTTCTTTATGGAGAAAATTGATTCAGTTTAGATGTTTCCTTGTTACATGCAAACTACAATAATAATAATAATAATAATTTTATTTATAAAGCGCTGTTAACAAACAAAATGTAGGCTCAAGGCGCTGTAACAACATTACAAACAAAAACACGAGAGCTAAAATGACAGTTAATCTAAAAAAGTTTTAAACAGATAGGTCTTAATGTTCTTCTTAAAAGTGGTGTAGCATGTTGTCTGTCTGAGATCAATGGGGAGTGAGTTCCAAACCTTTGGTCCGTGAACTGAAAAAGCCCGCAGACCGTAGCTTTTGAGGGAGAAACGTGGCACTACTAAAAGCGTTGAGTCCATTGAGCACAGGGCTCTCTGGGAAACATATGGAGTAATCAGTTCGCTAAGGTACAAGGGCATCTCATTGTTATATATACACTGATGACAAAGTGTGGCGACCTTGTAATCGATTCTCGCTTTCACGGGAAGCCAATGGAGCGTGGGCAAGAGCGTAGTAGCAGAATCTTGTCTAGTTTTTTTAAGGACTATTCGAGCGGCGTTGTTTTGTATACGTTGCAGCTTGGCTATTTTGTCATCAGGTATACCTGCTAGAACGGCGTTGCAGTAGTCAAGGCGGGAGAGCTAGCTAGCCTTTTTGTTGACTCCGTTGTTAAATATGGTCGGATCTGGCCTAATCTGCGCAGCTGCAGATAAAGACATTTGCAGAGCTGACTTATGTGTGGGTCGAAAGATAGTGTTGAGTCGAAGAAAACTCCAAGATTCCGCACTACATGGACAAAAGGAACATGGCAGTTCGTGATAAAGAGAGAATCTGTGCTTTCAACTTTTGAGACATTGTTCCTAGTGCCAATCTTAATTATTTCTGTCTTGTCTTCGTTCATCTTGAGTTTATTTTCAACCATCCAATTGCTCACCCTTGCAACGGTACTACTGATTTTCTCTGCCAGATGCGACACCTCTGAGGGTACTGATGAATCGTATAACTGTGAGTCATCGGCAAAGAAATGGTAAGAGATGCCGGTTGGTCGTATGACACCGCTGAGTGGATATGTGTACATAGTGAACAGTACTGAGCCTAGAACTGATCCTTGGGGTACTCTGTACTTCAAAAGTAAGCTTGTTGATTCCGCCTCGCTAACAATGACACTTTGGGTGCGTTCTGTCAGGTAGGATCCAAGCCACTTTAGGACGACTCCTGCTAAACCAAAAGTTGCAGAGAAACTGGCCATCATAATTTCATGGTCTAGCGTATCAAAGGCTGCGGACAAGTCCAGCATGGAAAGAATTGATATGTGGCCTTTGTCGGAATTGTGAAGTAAGTCGTTTAGTACCCTGACCACTGCTGTCTCTGTGCTACGGCACTTCCTATATGCAGATTGAAATTCTTCCAAGAGACAGTACTGTTCAAGATGAGAAAGAATTTGCACTAACACGATGTGCTCCAGAAGCTTTGACAGGAAGGGAAGATTTGATACCGGGCGATAGTTTTTTAGACATTCCGGGTCAAGACTGGATTTCTTTAATAAGGGCCTGACAAGTGCATGCTTAAATTGCTGTGGTACAATGCCTGAAGTCAGTGAAGAGTTCACAATGTTAGTAATTGTAGGTACAAGCTCATCTAAACATTCAAGGAGCAAGGAAGTTGGAATGGGATCAAGGTCACATGACTTATTTGGCATCTTTAAAATAGTACTTTTGACATAATCTTCAGATACACGCTGAAACTCGCAAAAAGGAGTATTTTGAAAAATTGGAGAGTGGTCAAGCTGTGATGAGAGGGATGGCATGTCATTTCTAATCTGCTCAATCTTCCCAATGAAGAATCTACTGAAGGAATCAGGAAGTTCAGATACTGGGATAGATGACGGCAAGCGTTCGTTATTTGCTCCCCCTAACATTTCAGCGGTGATCCTAAATAGCTCCTTTGAAGAATCAGAAGTTTCAATTTTTTGTCGAATATGACTGAGATGAACTCCAATTGGTGACAAGGCAGGGAGACCTAGGACTCCTGTAGTGCCTTGGTAAGGAACTCTGCTGTTTGGCGTAGTGCCTCGTAGCTTCCATACAAACATGGCGAACCACCGGATACGTCTCCCCGCAGCTCGTGGAGCTGCGGACACTCTTGCAAGACGTGCGCCACCGTCTCTTCTGATTCCCCGCAGTGTCGGCAACGGGCATCAAAATTTGGTCTAAATCGGGCGAAGTATGCACCTATTGGGCAGTATCCCGTGCACCACTACGCATCGAATATGACTAGCTTTTGCGTCCTTGTTTTTTTCTGGGTATGTATATTTGTCGATGTATCGTCAGACCTGTCTTTTGAAATGTACGTTCGGCACGTCGGCGAATAAGTTTGGCAGTCTTTATGTCTTCCGTCAACCAGGGTGACCAGATGGCCTAACTGAGACTGTACGAGTGACAAGAGGTGCATGGCTGTCCAGCAACTTTTTCAAGCAAGAATTGTAATTGCTGAGAACATCTGTGTTGCTCTGTTGCAACAGCAAAGAGGTCACATCCATTTTGAAGGAGGCAATATCTATGGCTTTAAGTTTACGGGAAGTCACGTTTTTCTTTTGCTTTTTTTGCTTTTGATAGGCGCATTTCAAAGTGAACAAGAAAATGATCTGACAAGCCGCGGTCTGAGACATTGAGTTTGGCTATAAGCTCACTTGCATTTGTAACAATCCAGTCAAGAGTATGGCTTTTGACGTGTGTCGGAACATTTATCAGTTGGTCTAAGTTGCGATCCTTTAGCGCATTTTTCAGCGACATCGCATATGTCTCATTTTCACTGTCAAAATGCAAGTTCACATCGCCTATGACAAATAGATCTTTTGTTGATATGTGACTGTCAAGGAGGTCTTGAAATTCTTTGATGAAAACTTTTGTTGTCAATTTATTTCTCTTACTTGGTGGTGGGCGGTACAGGAAAATAAAAGTCAGTGTTCTACTGTGGTGGGAAAGGCGAAACTCGCACATCTCAAAGGTGGTGTACGTTGAGCTGTCAGGTCTTATTGTTACATACTTGGCTAGACTATCTCTGTACAGTATTGCTAGACCCCCTCCGCTGCCTGTTTTTCGAGGGAGACTCTTTAAAATAAAGCCTGGTGGCGTTAGCTCAGTGGTTCTTGGCTCATCACCAACTTCTTTAAACCATGTCTCACTAAGGAAAACGATGTCGTAGCTATTATCAGTGATGGTGTCTGCAAGCTCTAGAGCTTTGTTACTGCATGACTGGGCGTTTAGGTGCATTATTTTAAGCAGACTGGAGGATATAGTCACCAGAGGCGTAGCACATTTTGAAGACACCGGAGGAGTAATATCACGAATTATAGGTTTTTGATGGGGACATCTGACCTCTGTCGTGTGAGGAGCAATAGGGGTGGGATTGTGATGGGTTATACCATAGGCGAATAAGACGCCAGCCCTACGAACTGTCGGCAGTTTATGCCCGATGCCAAGACGACGAATATTTCGGAAAACCTCGCTATCTAGTCGTGATTTGAAAAACACACATGTGCGTCCTATGCAACGTAGTAGATTAGCGTCCATGACTCCAGTACGGCGATTTGACACACTAGGACTGATGACACACAGGTTTGCGCTGTGACTGCTATGTAGTGGCCACGGTACACAGTTTTACCAAGCACATCAATCCCTCGGGCTATGAGTATCACTCTGTCACTGTTTAAATAGATGCCTGTTAAACTAAAGGATAGTAAATGAATACAAAAACTAATTAAATTTAATTAATTAACGTGACTTAAATCTATCGAACTAAATACACTAAATACAACCGTGCAAAATAAATGGGAGATATAGTTTGATAAACCAGGCAATACAATACATTAATGAAAATTAAAGAAGCCTTTACAAAAAACTTTACAATGGATAAAAACATTAAAAAACTATATATTTTTGTCAACTACACACTAAAATAACGAAATACAAAATTTCTTGACATTCTCATGCTCACAAACTGTAGGCATAGAGTAGTATAGTTCAAATCTCTAAGTAATATGCTTAACTACATTATACATAAATATGCTTGAGAAATAATATATCTTTTTTTAAATTGACAAGATATTTAGTTCTTGAATCCCAATGCTAAGAACTGAATGGAATTGCTTATTACTACAGAGTAAAGAATACTAGATTTAAAATTCTGCCTCAGAAACCACACTTTAACACTGGGATGGTCGCCTGGTCATGTGGTATGTGCGCTGGACTGTTGTTCGGTCCTCTCAATGGTCCATCCCTCCCCATCCCACAGGAGGTTTGGAGTAGGATGTAGATTATCTTTAACTCTGAAGCAACATCCGAAATATAAAAAGCTTTTTACAAACAACCATGAGCAGATGAAACTTTCAGTCATGTCCCATGTAACAGTACAAACTGCAATGCCCACAACCTTTCATTGAGTGGTCCTCATCATGAAATAAACAATAAACTAATGGCTACAGTTTGAAGGTAACACCTGGAAAAGATGGTCGACCATTTAATAAAAGTCAATTTTGTTTGATTTATGTCATTACCTGAGCCATTGTAGTCCAAGTGATGACAGAGCTGAAGATATGCTGCTGGTATGGACATGGTCACTTGAAGAGTTGGAATGATGGAAGGTAGAAAAGCAGAATCTACACACATGCATGCAGCCAGGGAAGCAGGAAGCACAGCAGCATCTGACTTCTTTGTCAAGCTACATCAATCAGTGAAAAAAGGCAGAGCTTGCTAATATTGGTATATACTTAACTTTGTTAACAGCCAAGACTATTAATAATGTAATAAGTTAGTTTGGGATTTAATGTTGTTAATGATTTAGTTGTATTTTACATGGAGCTATATCTGGTACATTAAAGTACAAGTAATATTGATAAAAGTTGTTTTAATGATATGAAAGCTTAACAACAGGACCAGATTGTAAACTTACCCGTCTTCCTTCCCTTGTGTGAACTGAAGCAGAACAACACGCCACATCCTGGCACTAATGCACATAGACTTGTTGGCACGCCTGGGATCTGGCAAGTCCACTGTGACTGGCTCGTTCTCTGACAGACTGAACCTGATGAGATCATTAAATCTTTCATTCATCTCATCCCAGTACTGAAGGACACATGGAACCTGCGAAAATGTCAGCAGACGTCAATGTAAAGAGGTTAACAATGCATCAACTCTGTCTGTCAATCTAGTAAGATGTTTGTACTTGTCATTTCTCACACACCCATTATCGGATGAAGTTGAAACTTTGCATAATTATTCATTGACAAAGACAATATAAGAAGCAATAAAAAAAAAATATTTACCAATCAGTCAATTAATTACTGGTAATTCATTTTTTGTAATTAACAAGGGAAATTAGTTCTTCCGTATTTAGAAATATGGCTAAATATTTAGGGTTTTGTAGTGTTATTTCTCTCACACCCATTCTCAGATCAAGTTGAAACTTTAATTATTTATTTATTGTAACTGACAAAACATCAAAATTAAATTTAAAAATTAAATTAAATTAAATTTTCAATACAGGGGAGCATACTGGTTGTGATCGTCTCTTCCATGCCACTACAATGCAAGGACTGAGAACAGGCCAAAAGGTAACATGGGACAGGAATACAGTTGGAACAAATTCAATGTTCAACACAGGGGAGGATACTCACTGTGCTCGTCTCCTCGTGGCTACTACTCTCCAAGGACTGAGAACTGGCTGACAGGTAAAACGGGACAGGGATCAGATGCATGGCAGTGATGACCCTGGGGTGTGAGTAGCACCAGGTCATGCAGCTGTTCTCCCCAGTGTCCACCCCGCCACTGCTGAAGACTATCTCATGAGCATTAGGCAGCAGGTTGGAGCATTCTGTCAGATTGAAACATTGATGAACAAAGGCAGTAAATAGATTTGAGACATTTAGTATAGTTTTGCATCTTACTTTGACAGCTCAAAATTCTATTCTAGTGTATTTTAAAATCCTATTATTTCTATTGTCTTTCACTTCTAGAAAGTTTAAAGATGTTCACAATATATTTAATGTTTAACTTCTTGTATGCACAAATGACAAAAGTAGACCTTTTATTTTAAATTAAAGAAGATAAAAATGACTTATTGGCCAGGTACATCATAAATCTAACAGCGATGTGGCCAGTCAACTATAATTTGGACCAGAGAGTTTTTGATACTTTATAAGTCTGTTAGCCAAGGGTGTGAGTATAGGGTGTTAAAGTTGAATAAAATAAAGTGACCCGAAAACTTTTCAATCTGACTTTGTGATTCTAGCCTCACATTTAACGAATTCAAGTCAATTGCAAAAAGTTAAACTAATAACAAAGTGTTCGCTGTAAAATTACTACTAAAATAAAATAATAATACAGAAATTGTACAAAGTAGTAAAGATTTAAAAAAATAATAATAATAATTAAAGAACACTTTATAAAAGTAATATAACAAACAGAGTTTCATACCTGAGCCATCAATAAACTGGAACTTTCCACACCTCAGGTCATCATGTGTTCTGTCTTGTACAAAATCTTTAGTGAGAGACTCAGCCTCCTGGCTCTGTTTTGAACTTACAGCTTTCTGTTTTTTCTCAGTCGTGAGATTCTAGATAAAAACAAAATTTGCTTTCAATAATTAAGTCAAAAAATTACTGGATTAAAAATGTAGAAACTGTTTTTTAAAGAATAAAAAAAAAGTTGCAAAGAGTGAAGTATTTAAATGACACTTTCTAAAACTCTTCTGATAGTTGTTAAGCAGGACATGAAGATTGCACTAACACATTACAAGATTTTACCAAAATGGAAAAATTTCTTGCAGAGTAAAATACCAAAAGAAAGAAAAAAGAGAAAAAACACAGAATTTTTAGATATTCTCAGTAGTAGAATGGAAAAGAGTTATGGTTATAGCTATTTAGTAATGGAAAAGGAGTCTTATGGGGGTGCGGTGGCTGAGTGATTAAGTGCTTGGCTTCCAAACCTGGGGCCCTTATTCAAATCTCTGTAAAGACCAGGATTTTGAATTTCTGGCTTTTTAGGGTGCCCTTGAGTCCACCCAAGTCTAATGGGTTAAGTTGTGCTGGCCACATGACACCCTGCTCTTTAACCGTTGGCCATAGAAACAGATGACCTTTAACATCATCTGTCCATAGATCACAAGGTCTGAAAGGGGAACTTATGGACAAATGGAATATGTTGAAGAAAACAATTTAAATAATAGGTATATGATGAACTGCAAATCCATGAGGCTAAAAAAAGGGAAGGGTGGGGGGGAAAATGGGTAGTCACTTGGTCCTTGAGAATTCCTACCCAAAACATTCCAGTGGTGAACTAGAACATGCACCTCTGATCTACCAAATAAACACTGCAATAAGCAGAAGAAAGGGAGTATAGAGAACTTCAACTATACAGTAATAACAAGTAGAAGAAGTTAAGCAACTAACCTTCATCATATACTGCAACTGCTCTACAAGTTCTGTCAGACTGAACAAATGTTCTTGGCCAAAACTCACAAGTATCACGCCTGTCTCTATACCAAGAAATATCTACAATCATAGAGCACAAACTCAAAATTAGATAAAGTTAAAAATTAAATAATGAAAAAAAAAAATTATTCATAGTTTGTAGAAACAAGGAGGGTTAAATTGTAGACCTTGGAATAGCTGAACAGAATATTATAGTCTGATCTAAATAAAAAATAAACCAACATCAAGACCCAAATTAGTTCCCTTGCTTTATTGGCCATGTTTTGTGAAAGACGCAATGTTAACAAAATTTACTTTGCCTAACATATTATTATTAGATTCCCATTACAGCTGTCATCAAAACCCAATAATCCAAGGCTCCAAAATGAAGAATACTTGAAGCACAGCCACATGTTATAAAAAAAAAATCTTCCATCTGGATGTTAAGCCAAATTCAATATTTTTTGTGTAGATAGGATTATTATGTGCCTTTAGCAATATTTTGTTTATTAAGGCTTGGTTTCTAGGGTTTTAAACTTTGTAATTATAACTGCTTAACAAGTTGTCAACTATTGAACCTTTACTGAAGTATCTTTTTTATTGTCAATCATTTTCCTTGAAGCTTAGGAGAATCATTTAAAACTCTTTTTTGTTATCTTCTTAAGTGAAACCACAAAAACTCTCTCAGGGCTTAGTGTCTCACTTTATGACAACATTTATCAGCAGTGCCAGCAATGCATACTGCAAGAATCCAGAAATCTCTATGCCTTTGCTATAGTATGCCATGTAACACTGTAAGAAATTGTAATGTTAACATTACCTGTGGGAGATACAAGTCTCCTGGTGAAGGTATCCATGATAAACCTGCATCTACACTAACTGTGAGTGGACCTAACAGAGACCGACATTTCTTCTTGTAAGCTGTCTTTAGCACAAGGTCTTTGAGCTGCAGATGCCCTGACACAGGTGTGTTACCTTCAAGAAGGAAACAGGTTGTCAAGTTTATACAGTTTTAGCAAAATTTGTTTTTCAGACATTATTTGGACAGAAAAACATGTAAATGATTTTGGCCCACTGCTGTGATATTGCTTCATACATAATGCTTAATAATGTTATGAGAAAATACCTGTCCCTTCTCTAGTCAAATCAACTTCCAGGTCCAGCCCTTCACTGGACACTACTGCCCCCACTGTGTCAGACATCTCAAACACTAGAACAATTTGACAAGTGCTGACCTCCACTCTCTCAACCTTTGTCAGTATACCTGAAAAATATCCCAACTGTATCTACAGATTCATAGGATAGTATATAGAACTAGAAGATTAAAATTCAAACCTCACAGACAGCTTTATTCATTAAAAGATTCCTAAGATAGTCTAAACAATTAGAAGATTAAAATTAAAACATCACAGGCAACTTTATTTGTTAAAAGATTCCTAGGATAGTCTATGGTAAATTCACTGTTCTACTGACCATTGCTGGTGTTGTGTTGTCCCTTGCTGTGTGCCTCTTCCTTATCTGTTCCTTCATTTTCTATTTCCCAACTCTCTTTATTTGTTTCCACAGATGCAAACATTTGTGTCACTTGTTGAGTGAAAGCAATTGTTTGCTCCACAGCCAGCCGGCTCAGTTTGAAGCGTAAAGGTCTATCAAGCTGAACATTTATAGTATCTGTCAGAATAAACACAAAATCAACACAAAGAAAAACTGCAATGACAGAACCTTGTATGCTGGGATACATATATGTTGTTTTCTTTTCATATCTAAACATAGCAATCAGTGGACGGATTGAATCAAGACTTATATTTCACTTTTACATTATTAATTATCTATTTTTTCTTTACACTTGTTTGAATTAAAATAATTAAAGAAACATTTTGTGTACTATTTAACCATTGGATGAATTGACAGGTGAAATTTATTTCCTCTGCCCTTTAGACTACTGATGCTATTCATTATTGCTGTCAATTTTCCAAGTCTATTTGTCTCTAATTTTGTATTCAGTTTGAGAAAACTTTTGAAGTTTTATCTTAGTTCACAGAAATTCTAACATTATTTTCAAAGATAAGACAAAAATGTCCTGCCAGTTTTTATACTAGCATGTTGAGCTAAGGATATGTTTTGGCATGTTGAGCTAAGGATATGTTTCAGCATGTTGGGCTAAGGATATGTTTCAGCATGTTGAGCTAAGGATATGTTTCAGCATGTTGAGCTAAGGATATGTTTCAGAATGTTGAGCTTAGGATATGTTTCAGCATGTTGAGCTTAGGATATGTTTCAGCATGTTGAGCTAAGGATATGTTTCAGAATATTGATCAAAGGATATGTTTCAGAATGTTGAGCTTAGGATACATTTATTTCAGCATGTTGGGCTGAGATTAAATGTAGCTATTTCATATATATTCCTGTATTTCAAGTATACACTGGTACATTTGCATTTAGTTTTTAAATTGGATTTGTGTGTTTCTCTACTGCAGATGACAAACTAAACTCTCACGTGGTACTGATGGCTGGATGGAGAATCTGATGGTCAGCAAGGATGGTGGTATGCCAGTGTAAGGGTGGACCAGACCAGGTCTGGTCTCCATCCAGTGGACATTGTAGTCAGAGCAATCAGGCAAAGTGTGCAGTTCATCAACTGAAATGGTAAGGAGATATAAAACAATAATTAACTTCTATGCTCCATTATATGAACAATTTTACTTTGTAAACATATGCATTTTTTTTTATACTGAAAGAATTTTAGGAAAATATTTCATTGCACAAAAAACATAGAGAGGAAGATTGACTCAAAATGACAACTCTAAGAAAATGCCAGAGAAAACAAGAACAAAACTGATCAGCAGTAGTGATGTACCAAAAATTACCTGACTGTGATATATATATATATATAGAGTAAGAGTAACAAAAAAACTAAAACAAATTAATTCCACTTATCTTATTCATGGCAAACCAGTAACACAGACTAAAAACGCAAAATACCTAGGTGTTATAATAAATGAAAAACTGTCATGGAATCCGCATATTGATGAAACTATAAAAAAATCCAACAAAGCATTAGGGTTTATTAAAAGAAATTTCTATAAATCAAATAAGAACATAAAACTAAAATGTTATTTAACCTTGGTTAGGCCATAATAGAATATGCATCCACTGTTTGGGACCCTTCAACTCAAGAAAACATAAAGAAACTGGAACAAACACAAAATAGAGCAGTGACATTCATAACAAACGAATATTCACTTTTGACTAGAGTAACACCATTAGTAAAATCACTAAATTTAGAAAGCCTTCAGGACAGAAGACTCAAAAGTAAAGTAGCAATTATACATAAAACACTGAACCATAATCTTCAAATACAAAAACAAAATTTAATAAAATACTCTGAAAGACACAAAAATAAAGGCACATTCCTCCTCCCATATGCTAGGACAAATTTGTACAAATACTCCTTCTTCCCTAGTGCTATTAGAGCATGGAATGGGTTGCCTGAGCTAGCCAGAAAAACCAGTGACTTGGCAGAATTTAAGTCATTGGTTAATATGCATGACTAAATGCATGACGCGTAGGACGTAATCATCTTCTTTTTTGAAGTAACGTCTGTATTATATAAGATAAGATAAGAAGACATTAAATGTCTATGACTCTGTCATGCAAGATATTTAATGTATATAACTTCTAAAGATAAGAATTCTGATGATTTTGTACAAGTTTTAAATATAAACAAACATACCAGCAGTGATATGCTTGTCTGAAGAGCCTTTGATTAGAACATCATAACATGAGCCTTCAATCTTTACTTCCTTCTCACTGCGGCTGGAAACAAGATAGTGGGGCTGCGTGACATACAGGTAGACGAAGGGCACAATACATACACTCCCCTCTGGTAGAATTCTTTTCAAACTGTCCTCTACATGGGACTGAAATAACACAATGTGAGTGAAAAACTTTTTTTTAAAATTGTTTTTACTTTCGAAGAGATTTAACACATCAAATCATTTTGTTTTTAGGAAAATGATGGTATCAAAATTATAATGTAAACATTGCTAACCACCTTAGTAAAAAGAAAAGCCAAAATATTTTTGTGAGGTCTCTCTGTCTGCCCTTCTGACTTTCCCATTATGCTATTAAACATATGATAACAATTTTTTATAGCTTGCTTAGCTTATACATAAAAAAATCTAAGACCATTGTGGTAATGAAACAAAACTTGCGCCATAAGATCATTGTCTAAAATGGATATTTATGGTCAAGAGAGTTACAGTTCATTAGCATTTTATTTACTTAATCTCAACTATCCTGTGTTACTTTGGACTGTTACAAAAAAACTTGTACCCTTTGGTGTCATTTGTCCTGTAGTAATTCGGGCTTCTCAGTGTTTATTTTCGGCTATTTTCAAAATCTCATGTAAAGTTGATTCACCTCCTCATGCTCTTTTTCCTTTAACTTCTTTTTTTTCCTACCAATTTTCCTATTACCTGGTTAAGTGCCCTATAGGAAGACTACTTTGGCAATTTTTTTAATAAGACTTTTTGAACAAACTTACTTTCATAAAATTAAAGGCCTCATCATCACCAGGGTCAAAGTTGTTGGTGTCCACATCATCATTTTTATCTGTGCTGCTGCTTGAAGATCTTCTAGGCTTTCCACTCAATATGTCTTCCAAGTTGTCTTTGGCATTGTACACTTTTCTATTTCTAGTAGCCCCCAAAGCTCCTGGTGGTCCATAATCAGTCTGCTGATTGTCTGTGAACACTGGCATCTCAGTTAACTTCTCTTCCAGTATCTAAAAAGATTATAAGATGATGATGATTATTGTGTTAGAACTAAGTGAAATGTGTGGCCGAATGGTTTAAACCCCTTTGCTATCTATCAAGGAGTTGGAGTTTGAAACCATATCATATTCGCTGAATGCCTAAAGGAGAGCTCAAAAAACTTTTCACACATTTCCCATAAAAGAGGGTTGACCATATCACTTCAAGCAATAGCATCAAAGATGCACTATACAAAAGCAATTATAATAAAAATGTTCAGAGTTGAAGATAATCTACTTCCTAGTCCAAACCTCACACAGGACGATGGATAATATTAATTTAATGACTAGTACTGATAATCCTCTCGCTAGAAGATTTTTTTTTTTCAATAAAAAAATTGAAAAAAAATGTGTTTGTATTTTTTTTAACAACCATACTTTGATACTTTATTTTGAAATTAAATATACTAATTAAAATATTTTGTGTCAAAATTAACATATTAAGATAATGCTGTTTTAGATTGTGAAGTAATCAACAGAATATAAAATTACCTTGTATGTGTAAACACTGCAAGATATTCTGCTTGCCGTCACCAAAATGTCCAGCGGAGTTGGCAGAGACAACATATTAGTAGTGCCACCCATTTCATCTTTAGTAAGACCTGATAACTTCTGCTCATCTGTCCTCACAGACACTGGTTGTGAAATCTGGCGCAGGCCGCCTAGTCGTTGAGCACCCTTGTCAAAGGTCAAAGTGGACAGGTCACTCTCCACACCACTGTCAAAGCCACCACCACCTAAAAGAGGCTCCTTCTTGCTGCTGTGCACCAAGAGAGGAGAAGATGTAATACCTGGTGGCAAGATTGCATGTGCAGCTATGGAATCTTTTTTGGGAACAAAGCAAAAAGACATCTGGCCAGCAATATCACTGATGAGTTTTACTTGGCTGGTACTGATATACAAATCTAGATCAGTTGTTAAGTTGAGCTCAGTTGACAGGCCACAGATAAGCCAAGCCTTCAAAAAAATAATGTTAAAATCCATTATTCATTAGCTAACTTGTTAATCTTTATTAATAATTAAATTTAGATTTTTTTTCAATTGAATTTTTTTTTTCAATTCCATACACATATACAATTGGCTTTAAACAGAAAACAATTCAGTTTAATTGCACAAAATGCCCAGTGTCACAAAATCAAGCTGTGAAATTCATTTTAAGCTGATTGATCTTCAAAATCTGTAAACAAAGTAAATTTTCAACTAGCCATCTAGGCTTGTAAGTATTAAAATGTTAACTAGCATACTGTAAATTTAAATATTCAGAAAATGAAAACATTACTTTGTGTGTTTGTGTGTCATTAGCTCGACTAGCAGCTTTTTAAACTCATTTGCTCAAGACAATTATTGGTTATCTGGGGTCACTGTCCAGACAAATACATCCGTCTTAAAATTTTTCATCTTCAGTGACCAATAAAACTCACACAGTCAAAAGCATACCTTTTTATTTAAGTCAGATTCATCTCCTTGTGGTATATAGGATATTGGAGGTGCCACCACTAGGCTAAAGTCAAATGGAGTTGAAAATGGAAGGAGCTGGATCTCTTTTCTTTCATGCGATGGACTGTAAAAAAATGTCCATTAAATAAATATTTGTTTTTTTTTCAAACAATTCCTTCTCTATTTTCAATTTAACAAGTACAAGAGGAAAACATTTTTAAAGCCAATATTTAACAAAGCTACAAATCCTATAAATCAGCCCAATCTCTCTCTTAGTCTTAGCAGTTATTATTTTCATCATTTCAAGAATATTTTATTATCTATATTGAGCCAGTTTTCCATTAGTCTTACAATTTTCCTACAATAAATTTTACTATTTCTTTAGATGCAGACATCCCATTAATTTCAGTTTATAGTTTTGAAAAAATTATTTGCACAATTAAAAATTATCTTTAAAACTTCTAGTAGATAAAAAATTAAATTAAATTAAAAGATATTTCTAAAGGTGGTGGCCCTACTTTAAGAACTTTTGATTGAAGAAATGACTGAGCTTTTCTACTTTCAAAAATATGGATTTAAATATATAATAAATCCAAACCTGTCCATTAAGAAAGTGTTCCAGTCCAAGGCCGGGATCTGAACCATTGAGTTGGTAGAAGGTTTCCTGAGTGCTGCTTGATGCATTTCATAAATCAGCTCTTGCCACACTCCTGTCATAAATAAGTGGCTTACTTTTAAATTTTTTATTAATAAATGTATGAACATCTTTTATTGATTAGATGTCACGAAATGCAAAAAACAAGATTAAATTGACACAAATAGTAGTTAAAAGTTCTCATATCAGATCTTGCGATCTATAGAGCAGATTCTCAAGATCATAAGGTCAGGTTAAGGTCATTTGTTTCTTATGCCAATGGTTAATGAGCAGGGTCTGATGTCTCATGCACAATGAAAAAACCACCTTTACTTTCCCCCAATGAAGTCAGGTACCCATTAGAGCTGGGTGGACTCAGGGGCACCATAAAAATTACCAAAATTCAAAATCCCAGTCTACACCATGATTCTAACCCAGGACCCCAGGTTCGGAAGCCAAGTACTCAGCCACCGCGACGACCACAAATAGTAGTAGTTTTCTTCACTGAGTAAAGGGGATTCCCTTATTAAAGTCTAATTTTTTGTTCCTTTTCCAAACCAATGTATTAACTTGTTTTTTGTTTTTTTTACAACACTAAACTGTTTATTCAAGGTGCTGTGTGATAAAAGCCAATTTCAGGTTGCACCAACATGTGCACCGGTGGATCTACAAATTACCCGGTAGTAAAACAAGTGACAATATAATTCTTGAAAGAATCTTGATTTGCTGATGAGTTTACTCTCAGAGTCTGGGGCTTAGTTAAAAAGAGTCATAAAAGCCATTTAAAAATATTTCAAGGAGAGTGTGAACTAACTGACTGTTATACATAATGAAGCTATCTACCTGAAGAGAAGGAAATAGCGGTTTTATAGATAATGAAAGCTATCTGCCAGACGAGAAGGAAATAGCGGTTTTATAGATAACGAAAGCTATCTACCAGAAGAGAAGGAAATAACGGTTTTAAAGATAATGAAAGCTATCTACCAGAAGAGAAGGAAATAACGGTTTTATAGATAATGAAAGCTATCTACCAGAAGAGATGAAAATAGCGGTTTTATAGATAATGAAAGCTATCTACCAGAAGAGAAGGAAATAACGGTTTTAAAGATAATGAAAGCTATCTACCAGAAGAGAAGGAAATAACGGTTTTATAGATAATGAAAGCTATCTACCTGAAGAGAAGGAAATAACGGTTTTATAAATAATGAAAGCTATCTACCTGAAGAGAAGGAAATTCCTCTGACATCCATTTGGTACTGTCTGTCTTCTATTACAGAGCCAGGTTGATGTGTCCACCCAGCTTGGACAGCATACATAAATACATCTTTCTGCTGTGCTGTCCTAGAGTATTCAAAGAGAAACATTCAAATGCAAACAAATATCGTCTCAGAAAAAAAAAAGTTAGCAGAAATTTAGAAAATGACATAAAGTAGATATAATAAAACAGAAATTAAAAACATACCAGAAAGGAACAATCATTTTAACATTGTATTTTAACATATATTTTATTTGATATAAAGATTTACTGATGTCTGGGTGAACAATTGTTTTGAAAAATACAATAGAGGCACATGCAGAAAACTTTGCTGGATCCAAGTGAAAACAAAGGGTGTTTGGGACATGAGGCCTTCGTCAGCTATAAACAAATGAAGAAGAGAAACACTGATCTCTTCATTACAGCTATACAACAATATGATAAGACATTGTGCAGTCATATCTCAATATCAACACAAATTAATGCTTTTTTGAATAGCTGCCTTGTCATGTTGTATCTCCCTCATATTATTGCCCACTGTCATTCCCTGCCCTCTAAGAGGAGGTTAGGGCTTAGATGTAATAAAAACTTTATTTCTGAAGGATCCTCCAAAACATTATTATTAAGATAAAAAGTCAGAGAATACAAAATATGAATATTTTTGGCATAAAGAATTGTTAGGTTTCTAGAAGCATGGGTCAGGGCCAAGAAGACACAGAACAAACACAGTTAATTATAATCATCCAATCAGGGAAAGAGGTCAGGGAAAAAAATGGCATATGTCAGTTTCTAGAAGGTCATAGTCCACTAGTTAAAGTTTTATCATTAAGTTGTTTCAATGATAAGTTCAGTTGAAGTTGTATTATAAAAAGTTTAATATTATCATGATATTTAAATCAAATTGATATTGAATTGAAAGTCTACGTCTATGTTTAGTTTGAAGAAGTTTAATACAGAAGTAAGAAAATAACACAGACGTTGCTTCAGTTTGTTGTCAAGTTATTTATATCTCTGGCAAGATGATAAGAAGAAATATCAAGCAATAAAGAAACAGAAATTATCACAAGAGTGACTTCAGGTCACACATTCATTTTATATTATTAATGGACATTAATTAACTCATCAAAACAAGCATGAACATAAATCTAAGTACTAACCTGGGTAATGGGTTTTCAGCATGAGGTTGTATCAAGCAGCTGTTTACCTGAGCAACCACAAAATCATGATTCATAGCGCAGCAGATATCACTGGCAGGTTTATGTTCAACTCCATGTGTCTCTTCACAAGCTGAGACTTTATCCTGAGGGTTTTTAGAATCTGTACTGTGTGCAGCCCATGCAGAACTGCCATCTTCAGATCCTACATTTTGTGATGCTTTGTACATATCCTTAGTGTGATCATGGCCAGATTTGAGTAAGAATAGTCTAATTTTTCCAAGGTCTGCATAAATCAAAGGTAAATTGTGGACACTGGTTGACTCTGCAACATTTGAATTTGGCTGTACCGGGAGGTCTAGTTTGACAGATGGAGGATGGACAAGTTTTTTCTTTTCTCCCTTCCCCATACCATCGAGCAGCCCAGTGATGAGCAGGATGACCTCCGGTCGGAGAATGATGTCAAAAGGCTCTGACTTCACACAAAACTCTGACAAGTATTGGTGGTAATACATTTCCATGGATTCAAGCTTATTACAACTCTGGTATTCTCCATCATCGGTAAGCCCCATTGGCGATTCCAGTTCATTCACAGGGGGCAGCTCAATGTTGGCCCTCCTCAGGCGTTTCTTGACATTTTTGCAGAGTGCACGGGTGAAGGTGACTGAGAGGACCCCATGCTTTTTGTCTCCCCTGGATGAGGAGTTTTCAGGGTGCAGGGCTTGCTTTAGGGAACTGGCTTCACTTATCCAGGTCTTGTTGGTGGCCAGGTGCAAATTGGAAGGCAGCTGATGGGAGAAGGACAAGACTATACAGTCTGGGTCAGTCCAGCACCAAGTTCCTCCACTAAGGAAATTAAAGGAAAGTAATCAAATAAAAGCTGTATTGCATGTGAGGAAAAAAAATACATTAGATAAGTTATTGTTTTTTTAAATATAATGTTACATGCTGAAAATACAAGTAATTATGGGTCATAAAAAGTTCTGTTGAGATAAAGGGAGAGAGATACTGATTCTGGAGTCTTTTCATTTAAGTCATTTCTTTTCATTCTTTATAGTAAAATAGTGGGATGCAATTTTTTGAGACCTTTTACCATTTCTAACTTCAACGATACTGCTTATCTTCATACCCTAAAGATGCAACATGATCATTATAAAATAATTATATATTGTCTAGCATATATTAGTATAACTTGTAGATATCATCAAAAGTTTTACAAAACCCAAGATCATAAGGTCAGGTTAAGAATATAAAATTATTATACATTGTCTAGCATATATTAGTATTACTATTATACATCGTCAAAATTTTTCCTTACAAAACCCAAGATCATAAGGTCAGGTTAAGAATATAAAATTATTATACACTGTCTAGCATATATTAGTATATCTTGTATATATCGTCAAAAGTTTTCCTTACAAAACCCAAGATCATTTGGTCAGATTAAGTAGTGTTAAACTGTTTCAAGGACCATTCAATATTATTACAGGTAGATTTAAGGATATACTAAAATTCAAAGATGTCTCAAACAAGGCTATTTGACTACTCCATATACCATAAATAGAAAAAAGAAGAAAAAAACACCAACCTTTTCACAGCATGCTGGATGCTGATTGACCCCAGAGTCATCTTTGTTTTGCTGTAAACACTTTGAGAATCCATGGAGAGGTCAAAGTGATCCATAAAAACAGACAATCCACTCTCTGTTATTTTTTGTTTTTGTTATTTGTGGATTTTGAGAGAAAATAGTAAAATGGGGGGGGGGGGGGGGGGGGAATTAGAACTAAGGCAATCAGAGACTAGTTTAAAAAAGTATTTATATAAATAGTTAAAATTAGTTAATTAGTTACTATATCTTCACAAAGTTAAATTTACTGTTTCCTAATTGATGAATGTTTAAAGAGTTACTATATAATGTCATGGCCTTTGTCTGGTTTGATTAAAAATAATAGCAGAACTTTGAGTAGGTCAGGTATTGGGAGACTACACATGAGAAAATTCATTTATGTGAGTAGCTTCTTTATTTGCTTCCTACTGATAGTTGACATTGCTGATTCATAGAATGGGTTCATATCTCTATTGAAACTGCCCTAGGTGCTATATTATCTCCATGACTAATTTCTCTTCTAGAGACGTAAATTCATGTTTCAAGTTTAGGCTAAATGATTGACTGAATGATTGAATACAAAAGAAAACATTATAATTTGACGTATTTTGTTTTTAAGAGTGAGATTTGTTCTAAGTTTATGTTTTTTTGTTTATTTTTTATATTTTTATTTTACTATTCCACTGGTAGGGTAATACTGACCCAACTGTGTAAATGGACATAAGCCATACAAAGTAAACTGCAGTCTGGGAAACATTAGCTGCAGCCATAGGATTAGCTTGACCTCAGCCTCCTCACGGTCATCAATAATGTTCTCATGAAGTGGACTTCCTTCATGAGAGAAATCCTCGGAGATGTCTGTGGCCACATTCTCAGTCACATCAACTTTTGGAAGAAAGACATTAGATTTCATATTTAAAAATCTAAGCTCCCATTACACTAATAATCGGTTTTTCAATTTTGTATATCAAAATCAAATAATATTCTATCTATAGTGATGTATAGGGCAGATGCTGTAAAAGTCCCCTGTTTCTATTGTCGACGATTAACAAGGGTGTCAAGTGGCCAGCACAATGACCAACCGCTTTATCTTCTTAACTAATGTCTAGTATCCATTTTCAAATTAAATCCAGAAATGAAAAATCACAGTCTACACCATGATTTAAAGTTTATGTTTTTTTAATTACCTACTGAAACGTTATAATATCTAATAAGTTAATTAGCCCTACAAAAAAAATTTCAAAGCTTTAATGTATCATTAATATTTTTTAAAATTGAATATTGATCTACAAAACTTGTATTAAAATTGAACAAAATTTGAAATAGGCAATGCAGACAAAATTATATAAATGTATTCAAATGTCAACAAATTCATGGGCCTCATTCCATTATCTTCTTCCTAATGTAAACATCCTTCAGATATCGGTCTCAACAAGTTCAAGTTGCAGATGTCTTCCTCTTGCCAGCTTAGATTTAACCTGGATTGATGGACATTCGTCTATCCCAATGTCAATGATGATGGCAGAAATGCAAATGCTTTGTTGGTAGTTTTCTTGGCATCCACAGTACAGTTCATGCTAAACTTCTGGATGCAGTTATTGAGCTTCGAATTTCCCTCATGAGCACCGGCATACAAGCAGAGGTCCACCAACATTGTAAAAATATGTCCAGCTCATTGAGGTACTTGTAGCAGATACATCAGGAACAAAAGCCTCAGGCACAGTTTCTTCATTTTTCTTTTTCCTTTCAATTTGGTACATCCCATTGAGATCATCGCAACAATTGTTGTCATGTTTCTCATTTTTAAAGTCACACCCGCAAGACTTGCCCACAACAGTCACAGACGGAGCTAAATCGCCAGTAGCTCCATCATCACTGTTTATGCAGCCACAGTCCTGACCAGGCAACTTCACCAACGAGTGTACAGGAGACTGCTCCTTCACCAACGAGTGTACAGGAGACTGCTCCTTCACCAACGATTGTTCAGGAGACTGCTCCTTCACCAACAAGTGTACAGGAGACTGCTCCTTCACCAATGAGTGTACAGGAGACTGTTCCTTCACCAACAAGTCTATTCCTCCTTTCCCTTGCAAGACAATTGTATCACTTTGGTCTATTTGTCCTTCCTTCCCCAATACACAAAAAGAAGTACATAAAGGTGTGCAACTAATTCCTAAAATCACAAAGCAACTCATTTTGAAATCACATTCACAAAACTCAAATAACTCCTTAAATCAAAAAACAACTCATTTTGAAATCACATTCACAAAACTCAACTAATTCCTAAAATCACAAAGCAACTCATTTTGAAATCACATTCACAAAACTAAGTTTTTTGCAATGAAGAAGTGATAGTTAGATAACAAAAAGATTGCATTACAGCTCTGAACCAACAGTTTCAGAATCAAGAGCTTGGAAATAGTTTAACAAATAACAGTATGAGAAAGGACAAATCTCTACCATACCTGATTTGATGCTCTCAATTCTCTGTGTCGATGAAACTGACTTCTTGTGGCTAAAGGATGGGGTCAACAAAGTCTTGTCCTTGTTTGGTACAAACTGCCTAGTGCAGTCTTTGGTCATCTTGATGGTATTACTGACCACATTCTGAAGCATTTCTGATACAGTGGCACACAAGTGTAGCTGAAATAGAAGGAGAAAGAGTCAAATAACACTACGATGAAATTATGAATAACCATGACATCAGACTTGTCAAGTTTATTCATCATTTGGTTCACACTAAAGCTTCTAACTCCATTTCAATGTTGCTGTATTAACTATACTGTATAAACTTTGCTAGAATAGTATTACTTCTACCTGTTATAAAGCTAGTTAGACTGTCAGTAAACAATACAGTAATTTTAGTTAACAAGGATAGTTAAAATTACTGTTAATTACAAGCTCAAATAGATAAATGCACTATTAATTATAAAATTACTGTTAATTATTAGCTCAAATAGATAACTGCATTATTAGTTATAAAATTACTATTAATTAAAATCTCAAATAGATAATTGCACAATTAGTTAATCATTTGTTTAACAATGTATAATGATGGCTCTGGATTCTTTCATGCAGTGACTAAGAATTAAGAAAGTAACTAAGGTAAAGTCATATCTTAATGGGTTCAAACAGTCATCCAAGAAAATTTAAAAATTCAGTTACTAAAAATGGTAAAGGATATGTGACCATGCCTGACCTGAGCAGCAGTTATGTCCAGTTTGGGCTGGCCTACATCCACATGCAGGCACAGCGCCATGGTGCTAATAACCTCAGATGTTGGGGGATTGTACTTGCAGGTAACTGCCAATGTAGACATGACATCCACAGGGTGTACTAAAAATAGTGGATCACTCCGACCAGACATCAAGGAATAAGTGCAGAAGTTGCTAACTTTGACAGACCAAGGTAACTTTTCACCTGCAAAAAAAAAAAATATTTTCTTTTGAATAATATCAAACATTCCCACAACTCATCTCATTTCATTTTTATATGTAAAACATATAGAAAGGATAAAAATAATAGTTCATTTAAAACACACCTATGAGTGAGCCTTGAATGGATCTAACAGGCACATCTTGGATGACATTCATTGGTTTTGTCATAGTGCTGGTCACTGCGATTGAAGGCAGACAGATGACCAGAGTGTCAGACAGTCTCCCAGCATGGCGTGCCTGATGGACAATGGTCAGGATGTCTGAACTGGACTCAGTGTTGGGGACGCCAGTTTTAGGCAAGAATATGGCACATGGTTTCAGCTCCATCTAGAATAAAAGAGGAAATAGAGTCCAATGTTGTTGCACGCTTAAAATTGTATTTGTATAATCTTGCTTATTCTCAATGTCAAAGACAAAATTAGTTTAGCGCAAAACTAGAAACACTAATTTATCCAAAATAAAAATTTTATACTGACAACCAGGAACAGAAATTCTTTTCTCATAAACTTATAATAAAGTTTGGATGAATGAATACAGAATGATTATTTTAAATAAAAAAAGATTTCCTCAAAAATTACCTTAGTCAAGCACTTCTCAAACATATTTTAAATGCATGTATACAGTAAATAAGGAGGTGCTGTGGCTGAGCAGTAAAGCACTTGGCTTCCTAACTGAGGGTCCTGGGTTTAAATCCTGGTGAAAACTGGGATTTTTAATTTTGGGATTTTTGAGCACCTCTGAGTCCACCCTGCTCTAATGGGTATCTGACATTAGTTGGAGAAAAGTAAAGGCAGTTGGTCGTTGTGGCTGGCCACATGACACCCTCGCTAACCGTGGGCCACAGAAAAAGATGACCTTTACATCATCTGCCCTATAGACCACATGGTCAAGTGCACTCATTGTTTTACCTGGACATGAAACATTCTAAGGAGAGGAAAATACTGGGCCAGGATCTGGCCCAATGTCTTTTTCTCTGGCTCTTTTGGTTCCTTGTCTTTTTCTTCTGTGGTGGATGATGACCTTCCTTGTGGCAGCTGGGAGGTGGATGTCTGCTGGCGGCTTATACCTGGATGCGAAGGGGAGCTGGTGGAGTGTACTGAGGCTGGCAGAGGGAAAGAATGAAGATTTTTATTTGATTGACTCAATGGTCCATATATACTTCATATTTAAAGATTATACCGAGACTATTAATGGACCTCATTCAAAAAAACAAATGGTCATGTGATGTCCATGGATAAAGCAAAGAAAAATACAGTCATATGATTTTCATGTTTGATTTGGATTAGGTCATAAGTTGTATAGAATAGATAGGGAAGCGCAGCATGACTCAAGAGTGTTTGTTAAGAATTGGTGAATAAGGCTAGACAATTTAATGCTGTTGTCAAACTCATATACAGTAACTGTCAACAAGAATAACTAGATTAACAATGTAATCTTTTGAAAAGAGAAATGCTCTAGTTCATCATATTTTTGTCTATTTCAAACGGTCTCAAGCCTTTTAGAAGTCATACCTGATTGTTTAAGCTTTCAATCTAGTCAGTTAAATGCATACCATTCTTCAATGGCTGAAGCTAGAAGTCATTTGGTGTATCATGTAACTGGCAAATTGAACAGATGTTATTTAAAGCGCGAGTTTGAAGGACTCAAACTGAGAATCCTTCATAATCACACTTTTTTTTCTACTCTTTATCCAACAAAAACAACTACAATGATTGGGAGTTATAAAGACAAGATGGGACCAGTGTGTTTAACATGAGTTACAGTTTTGGTTTGGTTTGAAATGTATAATCTTTAATTCCTGAATGAAAATAAACACAGAAATTCACAATCAACAAAGGCAACAGACCTAAACGTTGTCATGTGCCTCATCACATTCATCAAAGGATTTTCAGTGTTTGAGCTACAGGAAATGTACAGTGAAGTGCAACATTTGTGTAAAATTCATTTACAACAGTGCACATGTGTATTACTATTAATAGTAATAATAATAATAACAATTTTATTTATAAAGCGCTGTTAACAAACAAAATGTAAGTTCAAGGTGCTCTAATAACATTACAAACACAAACACAAGAGCTAAAATGACAAACTAATCTAAAAAAGTTTTAAACAGGTAGGTCTTAATGTTCTTCTTGAAAGT
This sequence comes from Biomphalaria pfeifferi, assembly GCA_030265305.1. Classification (NCBI taxonomy): domain Eukaryota; kingdom Metazoa; phylum Mollusca; class Gastropoda; family Planorbidae; genus Biomphalaria; species Biomphalaria pfeifferi. The sequence continues at coordinate 3,072,614 of JASAOG010000069.1, forward strand.
AGTGTAATTATTTTAACTATTGCAATGAAAAAGTGGTAAGAAAGGCACTCATATCAAAACCACATTCACAGCACCAATAACCATCACAAGAACAAAAATATTTGCTAAATGTGCAATTACCTTGAGAGACGGCATTCAGAGGAGAGGTCATCTGAGCAAGTGAGAGGTCAAGGGTGACTGCAATTTGTTCTGTCTTGTGCCCAGGCCTAGGTTGAGGGCAGTAGTGGAACCATGAGATCAGGCCAGGGTCCAGCCAGAAACATAGGCCCTGACAGTCTACAAGGGCCAGAGCTTGAGCTAAGAAATAAATTTTAAAAAATCATACTTATCAAAATTATTTTATAATACTGGTTCATATAGTTTAAATAATTTACCTTTATTTTAAAGTTTGAATGTTTCACCTCTATTATAAAGTTTAAATGTTTCACCCCTATTATAAAGTTTGAATGTTTCACCCATATTATAAAGTTTGAATGTTTCACTGCTATTATAAAGTTTCAATGTTTTACTGCTACTATAAAGTTTGAATGCTTTACTGCTTAGAATATCTCTATAAAGTGATCCTCAATGGGCAATCTGTGACAGACACCACAAAAACTGGTTGCTCAACAGTTATGTGAATATAATACAAAGTTATCTTAAGGGAGTGGACATAGATTTTGAAATTTTGGAAAATGTAGCCCTAGAGGCGAGAGGTAGTGACAGGGAAAGCTATGGACAGCAGTAGAACCTGCTGGCTGGTGATGGGGAAACGAAAGGATGTCACAAATAAAAGTATGAGAACCTCTAGTATAGAGAATAATACAAGTGCAAACAACTTATATTTTCTACAGTACTAAAAGTACCTTCACTGACTCCTGTATGCTTTGGTTTCTGGAATGTAGCAGTAATACAGTCACAATGTAACTCTGACTTGTCCAGCACGGGCTGCTTGAAGAGCTCTGGGTTGCAGATTTTTGAGGTATCGTTGGGACCATATAAGATGGGAATTACTGACATTTTACCTGCGATGCCTGGGTATTCAAAATATTTGTCACTGGTCAAGCACCAAAAAAATGTGTTACATTGTTTATTTCTATTATAATCTGTCAACACAGAAAAGCCTTATCTAATTGTCTTGTGGATGATCCTAGTCTAGAGATAAAGAAATCTTTCAGCCCTAGCTTGCTCCATGCTCTTACCTGGACTGTAGAGGAAGACATGAAGTAGTGACAGACTGCCCACACACGCACTGACCAGTGGGCTGTCACAGGACTTGAACTCAAGCCCACTCAGTCCAATTTCAAGAAGAGGATAACTTTGATGAGACGATTCACCTACAGCAAAATAAAATAAATAAATAAAGTTATGACTTAAGATGCACTACTATAGATTGATTTCAGGAGAAATCAGGAAAAAAACAATAGCTAAATAATTATTACTTTATCATAACATGATTGATTTTATTTTAAACTGAACAAAAAAAAAAAGGTGACACAAATAATGTTAAGTGGAGCTGGTGGCTTGAGTTGGCTACATGGGGGAGCTGGTGGCTTGAGTTGGCTACATGGGGGAGCTGGTGGCTTGAGTTGGCTACATGGGGGAGCTGGTGGCTTGAGTTGGCTACAGGGGGGAGCTGGTGGCTTGAGTTGGCTACATGGGGGAGCTGGTGGCTTGAGTTGGCTACATGCGGGAGCTGGTGGCTTGAGTTGGCTACATGGGGGAGCTGGTGGCTTGAGTTGGCTACATGGGGGAGCTGGTGGCTTGAGTTGGCTACATGGGGGAGCTGGCTGCTTGAGTTGCCTACATGGGGGAGCTGGTGGCTTGAGTTGGCTACATGCGGGAGCTGGTGGCTTGAGTTGGCTACATGACTCTTTCATAAGCCTTTGTCCACATATATAGATTAATTCTACATTACCTGTCTTAAAGCATTAGGAATGTGTGCATGGAAGTTCCTTTAAAATTGTATTATTTAATGGAAATAAATGCAAAACTATTAAACATGATATTCATATATTCAACAAAAAAACCTGGGAGTCAAATGGATAACAGACTTCAGATGGCTTAAAATGGCTTTGTATGTCATGTTAATAGTTATCTGTAGGATTCTATTAAATCAACAACTTAGCAGAGTTTAAGTCACTGATTAACATGCGTGACTAGATTAACACATGAAATGGGTAGCCCATAATTATCTTCTCTTTTGAAGTCACATCTGTAATCAATAAGAATAAAGAATTATTTTAAGAGCACTCAGATAAGATCCATTAAGTTACAAAAAGCTGTGTTTTACTAGATACCAGTAGCTGTTTTTCTATCCGATACTTTATAAATTCTTTCTATCCATGCATCCCCATCACACAAACAAGGAAATCATTTTGATGCTTTGTGCTAACCAATTATTTTGTGCTAACCATTTAACTCCTTCTCTCCATAATTATTTTCCATGTTCCAACGGAATTATTTGTTTCACTACCCTGTTATGATTAAACTTTACTTTTTTGTTTATCAGAAAATGTGATACTTGGTATAAAATTAAAGGAGAATGCAACCCTGTTTAGATAAAATGAAAGGTTATTTTAGATCATGGAATCTGAAAAAAAAAATATTTTCACAAAACTTAATAGATAGCATATAAAAAACATTTAAATTAATTGTATTGTATCCCATGTCACCACCACTAGATAAATTAATATAAAAAATACAGCATTTTTTAGCCCTTTCTCTTTAAAAACATAATTTTTGGTAAAAACACATAGAAAATGAACAAGAAAATCTTTTTTTTTTTTCAAAAGGGATTCAAGATTAAATTATAAGCAATTGAAAACATTTTAGGGGAAAAGAAAACAGAAACAACTAACTTCTTAAGCAGAATGGGATAAAATCAACGATGGTATCATCGATTAGGAGAGAAAGAGTTATCACTCTAAGAAAATTCCCAGCCCCGCCTTGATGGGAGCATTACAAAAATGTACATTACCAGACGGGGGGAAGAGATCATCCAGAAGGGAATCATTCAAGACTGGATCATATCCCTGTGGATACATGGAAGACAACCAGGTGGAGACAATCCTAAAGCACATCAGAACACTGGCTTTGTTTATATTGACTGACGCATTGGGTACTTCATACATCCATTCTTTAACAGGCAATGAGGAGTTCATCCTGGTAGAATTTAGGTCAATGTCATTACAAACTCTAGACAATAACAATATCTAAACAAACATTCTCTTAAAAAGCATTAACAGTTAATTCTGGACAGATGGACACCAAAACAAACAGAATGTTTAAATACCAAATAACCTTGATTTTAAAATGTTTAAAAGAATTCTACTTAATGGTTAATAAATTTTCCCAAACAATTATTGTTCTTAAAAAGTAAAATATTTTCTCACACTATCAGTTATAACAAAAATCTTATCTTTACAAAATGCTTTTATTTTAAGCTGTAGTTTTGAAAAGCATGTGAGTACAATAATAAGAAAATTCAAATGCTTACCAGAGTTTAGGAAGCACAAGAGATCTTAAGTACAGTGCAAAACTGCCAGGGGAAAGAATAGTTAATGTTCCTGAAACAGTTCCATCCCCTTTGGCCCTTTGCAACCCAGCTTGAAAACTAAACAACTAAATAAAAGAAAAAAAATTGTTTTAAAGCATAGAAGTAGATATACTAAGCTATAAAAACAAAACAAGTACATATTTATAACTTTAATTGAAGTAACAATATGAGAATAAAGATCTTATACTCTGACTATTAATACACAATCATTACACAAAATGCCAAAGTTCTGTCTGATTAAAAAGTTTGCAATGTAGTTTTGTTAAATTTTTTAAATTATTTTAATCTAATTATCCACACACACACAAAAAAGATTTAATATAATTTATCGGCACTTTATTTTGTATTTAATATTGAAGAATATATATTAACATTTCAAGAGAATTAGCACCAAATTATTGAATGTCATTACTTGAGAGTCTAGGTCAATAATGAATGAAAGCAACCTGTGACATTTTGCTGAAGCTTATGTTCATTCCCATCAAATGCAATGAATTAGGTTCCATATGGCCTACAGTCAAGCCTGTTTTACTTATCAATTGGCCATTTCATCTCCTGAATCAAACATTTACATTCTGAGGCAAAGTTGAAGCTGGAAAGATTGTTATTCCAAAATGCAAGAAACAGCTTATTAAAGATAAGTATGATGAAATTCAAACAACTGACCTTGACCTGCAGATGAGAGTGGCAATGATGGAGCAGGTTGCTGGATGGCCCAGCAATGGCAGTTACCAATTTGACTAGTCGACCAGGATACATGGGCTTAGTGATCTGAAGGTCAAACCTGCTGGTGGAGAGCACTATGGCAGGAATGGGAGGGTTAGGATGACCTTCTTCTGTGCCTTTGGCATCCTGTAAAATAAATACTTAGAAAATACAATTACTTATACAAAGAAAAACAATTAACTTAAAATAATAATTCAGATGTTTTATAGCCATTTGCATTTTAAAGATGTTCATTCTCTACAAGCAACAAAACCTCTATAGAATGGGGATAGTGAGCATCTCTTTACCTATGCCTTACGTTTTACAGCATTGAAGTAGAACAAACTAAACCATAAAAAAAAAAGTATGTGCTACATAAAATTCCTTTACAGTAGTTGTATCTACCCACCTTTGCAAAAATTAGTCATTTGATGATAAAGTTTGTAAACTTAGATTCAGTTAAAATAGAAACCAATATTATAAGAAGTTAAAAATTCCTGTAGAAAAATGCAATATCTAACTTTTCAATGGGAAATTAATTCAAACGGAAAAATGCAATATCTAACTTTTCAATGGGAAATTAATTCAAACGGATTGTTTTGTCATGTGCTATCACAAATTTTTCTTACTCTTTTCTTTTGGCGATACTTGTAGTTCTTCTTAGCAACGTCACAGTAGGAATGCTCTGCCTGTAAAATGGTGACAGTGGGGTTGATAAACATCATGTGAAGCAGAGTCGTGGGAATGAACTCTTCCAGTGACTTCACTTGGTCCTCTGATGGCTTGGGACGCTCCTCTGGAGTTGTTGCCACTGATGATGGAAATAAAGGATGGCATCAATACATGTTTTGGGAAGCTTTTCATGCATCAGAGGATCAACAACATATGGACCAATTATAAAATTTATTGACTGGTTTTGATCTACTGCTAGGAGTAAAACTCACCAACTTATTGGGAATTAGCAGTGGGATTTATAGTTTAAAATAATCCTAGATCTATATACTGAAAAATGTTTTTAATTTGAAGGGTAATATTAGATAAGATTGTTAGAAACATAAAATATAAAAATAGTATAACCCTAAAAGTTCACAACACAAAGAGATAGGACAAAACAGACCTTTGGTCACAGAAACTGGTTAAAAAGTAAGCCCCTATTCACCATAACATTCTAGCATAGCCAAAGTGAGGTAAGGTCAGATGCTAAGAATCATGTGGAAACCTCTTGATTGTTGAAAGACAGCCAGACAGAAGAAGGAACAGTTGAAGAAATATGAGCTAACCAAGGACATTATTTATTTTTAGAACCTTATTGTGGATCTCTAAGGCCCTGGTGTGTCTAATGGTTATAGCTTAACCTTGTTTCCTTAATTGAGTTCCCATTGGACACCAACCTTAATGCCAGAAAAGCATTCTAACCCAGAGAAGTTAGAGCTCCTGAGTCCAAAGAAGGAAAACTTTCTTCTAGAAAGTTTCTTGGTTTTGTTTTTAGTTGCTTTGAAATATTGAGGTGAATGAAACAATGAAACCTGTCACCTTGTGGTTGGACTGTCAGTTGAAGCTGTGATGAAATATAGTTTTCTTCTCTATTTAACCTAAACAATAAAACTGGCAGATAAACATTGGAAAATGTGTTTTTTCTTAGGGGGGGGGGGGGGGGGGGCTAAGTGGTTAAGTGCTTGGCTTCCACCTGGGTTTGAATCTCGATGAAGACTGGGATCTTAAATTTTGGGATTTTTAGGGCCCCCACTGAGTCCACGAAACAGTTGGGGAAAGTAAAGGCAGTTGGTCATTGTGCTGGCCACACGACACCCTGCTTATTAACTGCTGGCCAACGAAACAGATGACATCATCTGCCCTATAGATCTCAAGGTCTAAAAGGGGAGCTTTTTGGGGGGGAGGGGGAGGGTGGAAACATCTGTAGTTGGTGGAGTATTATGGGGTAAGATAAGGTTCTATAATCTATTTGTTAGGCACCTAGTTTATATTACTAGTTAGTTAGAGATGCACCATAGGAGACGTATATTAAACGGGACTATGAAGCTTGGGATATTTTGGGTTAGAGACAGGAAAATCAGTTAGCAATAGGATTCTCTTAGGTAAAGACGTGTTTTATTTGACAGAGTGTAGCCTTTTATTGGATTAAACTTATACATTGTTCATCAGTGTTGACCACATCTTTTCACTAGTTAAAAAATAGATGTGTGTTATCTTTGTGTTGTTGCTCAACTACATTGAATACACCTGAACAAAAAACCCAAACGCTTGCTGAGTAATTGATTTAAATCTAACAAACATCTACAGTTGACTTCAGTACAGGATAAACATCCATCACATATTGAATGCACTTAATCTCACCTTGTTTTGAGCTGCCATATGGCTGGTACTGATGATTAGTGGCACAGTGGATAAATTTTGACACACGATGGTAGAGAGTGGAGGAAACGTTCAGATGGGTGTGGCCAAACACAAACCTCAGTGTAGAGAACTCCTTGAGGAAGACAGTGTCAGAGTTGTCTGTCTCAGACGAATGGCTGCTGGCTGAAACAAGATATGTGGGTTACTTCCCCAAAGATGTCTCAAACATTTTCATGGTTTTCACATGAAAGGCTGGTAGGTCATGTGGTATGTGCTCTGCACTGTCATCTGGTGGTCCAGGGTTTGAAACCTGCCCCCCCATTGTCCTACTGGAGGTTTGGATTAGGATATAAATATCTTCATAATCTGAAGAAACATCTAAAACATGTAAAACATTTTTAAAAAACAAACAACAAAATTAATTTACAAATAAGACTCTACTTTATTAATCCTTATTGGAAATTTGTTGTGATTGCAAGAATTATAAGTCAATCCTTCACATTCACCAGTTCTGTGGTCAGAATGACCACTTAGGCACCACCAGTTACATCAGTCTTTTGTCATATTTAGTGTCTCATACAAGTGAAGCCAATCTATTTTTTTATTCTATCTACTTATTGTTTTTATTTATCTGCCTCCCTTACCTTTTCCTTATAATTCATCTTGCAGCATGTCTTTGCAAGACCCAGCAGAGTTTACAAACATAATTTTAGTTACTATGTGAAGAGACCTATTTCACCATACTCTCAGTTTGAGGTGACCAAAACGCTGTTGGCTTTTGCAAGACGGTTGTCTATTTCTCTGAACAGAGATGCAGAGAAGGGAAGATACATATCAAGGAAAATACAAACCTTGCAGCTAACCCTTTTTAAAACAACACGTTTGGAGACCCAAGGTTCAAAAGTATATGATAAAAAACATGAAATGTTCTTGGAATTCTTACCTCCATGTCTGATGTCATTGTTTTCTAATAAGTACAGGTTGTCTACCCAGAATGCACCAAATCTCTGCAAGGCATACTGCTCAGTGTAAACCTGCCTGTGCTCGTCTGAGTCCACTATGTAATGCCTAGTGTCCCTGGGCACATCATCAAAGAGAGAGTTGGAGATGTAGTTGAGTCCAATCTTGTTGCTGAGTTCCTCCCCTCCACTCAACAGTGTATTACACTGTAATGCGTCAAGATGAATGTATCATTAAACAGGCTTTATAGCACTAGGCTAAGTTCTCTATTTGAAAAGCATTTTGAAAATGTAGTTTTCCGTTTAATTTCTTCCTCCTAAATATTTTGCTAATTAGCTTAAAAAAATAACAGCATATTTTGTAATTGAAAAGACTGCAGGTATAGATATATATTAAATTTGTTCTACATTTGATCTATAATGGCCTAGTCGAGAAGCTAAGTACACTTAAACTTGGCTTGGATACTTATGAAGGAGCTCGAGGTTCAACACCCGACTCGAGCAGAGTTTTGTTTACTGAGCCCTTAAAAGACAGCACTGAAAACCTTCTCCCAGATACCCCCTCCCCTCACTGGTCCACAAATGAGATTGGGCCATAGCGCTCTGAGCATGCTATAAGCATGAAAGTAGCGCTATATCAAAGCTATAATCTAATTTATTTTTTAGGTCAAACTTTTAACCTAGGTACTGTCCTAGATGGTAAAATTAAATTTCACTGCAAAAAAAAATTACTAAAAAAGGGCAACAAAGATTAAATTACTAAGAAAAATGTCTTTCATTAGTGTTAGAAAAAAGCCTTGTCAGTGTTTTACCATTCTCACATCTGCAGTATTTTAAGTTTCAGCATAAATATAAAAAACACCCTTTAGTTTCCAAAGATACAAGACACCAAGCACAAAAACAGACTCAAGAACTTCTTTTCCCTAGCAATTAAATCCTTAAATACAATCCAACTATCTGATGTAAACAATGCATGTGTCTTGTTTAAGAGAAATAGTTAAAATGTTTTGGTATGTGTAATGCACAGATTATAAGACAAATTTCATTATGGATAAGAACAATATAATTATTATTATTATTACTATTAGTTATATTAAAATACAGATCTCAAAGTTCCGCCTTACTAAGTAAACGAATTTGACTTTTTCAATTTTTTTTAAACTTTTGTTTTAACCTATAATGGCCTCCACTAATCTAGATCAATTAGGTAGGAAATATATTATCCTTATCTACAAAGAGCTAATCTATCTTAACTTCGTAACCAATCAATTTATTCTTTATTTTATAACTGCTTAAATAACACCCATAAACATATTGGATCAATTAGGTAGGGAATTTTAACCTTATCTAAAAAGAGCTAATCAATCTTTAATTTGTAACCAATCAATTTAACACAGAAAGTTATTATTCTTTATTTAATAAGTGCTTAAATAACACTCATAAACATATTGAGAAAGAAAAGTAATACCAAAAACATTACTTCTTGTTGTATTTATAAAAATGAAAAAACAAATATTTTCACAGGCCAAAGTTACTGAATCTAGAAGTAGCTAAAAGACTTACCCTGGCTATCTTCTCATCTGCCACATCACAAATACAGTTGCCACAGGTAGTTAGCTTCAATGAAGTCAGACCACACTGGATGCTACAGAAAAGGAGACCCTGTAGAAGCACCTCCACTCCAACACCATCAACACTGAGTCTCAGAAAAGGCTGAAAGTGCATTTTCCTGTGGGGGAGCTCAGAACTGTCTTTAGACTTCTCTGTGAGCTGTAAATAAATCATTATAGATAGTCAGTGAAGGCTTCACATTAAGGAAAGATGCCACAAGCTCAAGTTTTGTATGTGTCAATGGATGAATCCTACTACATAAACATGAGTAGTCATTCTAATAAAGATTGTCAAAGTTACATTGAAGATCAAGTAAAGCTGATCTGGTTCTATGGCCAATAATTTACTAACTAGAGTGTCATATGCCAAACAAAACGATGAACTGCCTTTACTTATCCTAACTAATATCAGGTACCATTAAGAGACTCAATACCATTCTTAAAAATGATTCCCGATGCTTACGTAACATTTGGCTCAATTTTCTAACGTCAAAATTGTAAGCATAGAGAGAATTTTTCTAAATAAGTTAAAAAACTTATTTTGCACACACTTTTTATCATTAGTCAACATTCTCCAAAACTCTCAACCCTCACAGCATTGACTCAGTCAATAACAATTAACTGCAATCCCTCTTTTTTTTTCTTCATTTACTAGTTGTTTGTTTGTTGTTGTTTTTTGTATTTGCAAAACATGACCATTCAGTATTATAAGACCAACCAATGATGGAAGGCTACATTGCTGCAGTATGAGTTTATCATTATAATTAGTCTTTCTTGCTTGATACGTCATAAGAAGAAATTAGAATGTTTTCATTGTCTTTGGATGAAACAAAGTAAGCATTTGCAACCAGTTCCTTTGGTTTTTAAGAAAAGCTAATTAATTACTTAGGGAGTTAATTTCTTATTTTTTTTTAAGAAAAAACTTAACAGATGAGTGTTACCTTAAAAACAATACTTCCATGATGAATGTAAATGCCGATACATAAAATTAAAGGAGATGGCCTCCCTTTGTTGCCTCGCTGCTCTTCACCACCTTCCATGTCTTCATCTTCTGTGGGAAGAATTTGTGGAACGTAGGACCATGCCCAAGATGCCCAGCCCTGGTCAGAAGTCTGTTCAAGTTTATCATCTGGATTTAAAATGTAAAACAGTTTGAAGTCATTCAAAAAAAAACAATGTGGATTGAGCTCATTAAAATGCAAATTTAAAATTTCCAATACTTTATGAAAATGTAACAGCCAGAATAATGACCAACCCTCTTTACTTTACTCTTACCCTCTGAAAATGTCATCAAATGAAGAGTAAAAAAAAATAGAAATTATCTACTCAATTACCTTGATGACTTTGACAAGTACCTTCAGACTTAGCATCTAATATCCAACTAGCGAATACTTACCATAGTTATGAAGAGTATTTTTTCTGTGTATATTAATTTATCAATAAGTCATTTACCATATTTTGGTTCTATATCCAAAACTGTCTGATCCACAGAAGAGCTGTCCTCGGTTGTGCTTCCTGCAGTGGATGTTGGGATATCTAGTGACCCATAGTACATGGCTATGCACAACTCTATGAAACGTATGAACATAGGTAGCTGGGTGTCAGTCAGTGAAAGATTTAAAGTATCACAGAACACGTTGAATCTGGTGACCTGATCAGAGCAAAAGAATGGAATTGACACAGATAAAGAGAAAGATCTTTGTTGAAAAAAAAATCAGATAATATTAATACAGAAATTGACAACTTTTCAAAAGTTAACACATTTACAGAAAAAGATCTCTATTAATAAGTCAGAAATAAATGAAAATAATGATCATTGTCGAAAAGTCAAATAACATTAAATACAAGGCAAAATTTTAATTTTCAAGCTACAATCATATTAAGCGTATTACAAATAATTGTGAAAGAAAAGTTCTTTATATTTCAAACTAAGTTTTACATTGATTAGCTTTACAGAATTGGGTGATTTCAAACAAATTGGATTGTGTCAATGTGAAAAGCTGTCTACACTTACACTTGGTAGCTTTGAGGAAACAGAGTCATACTCCATGACAAGCCTGCAGCTGACAGCACAGCGGTAAGCCATGGGCTCCTGATAGCTTTCAATGTGGCCGCTTGCGTTGGTTTTATCCAGACAGACTGTCAAGTCAGCAAAATTGACAACTTTCCTGAGAGCCAGGTCATCAGAAGTCAAGTCAACAAAGGCACTGTTCCATTCCTTATCCACGCTAAAAAAATAATAAACACTAATTACAAATCTATTATTTCCTGAAACTGAGTTCCAACAGTTGAGTCAGGGGATCAAAAAGTTTCATTTCTATGCTTGAATTTTGGCTATTTATATTCCTTATTAGTGAATACTAGATCTGGTAGAGTAATAACTAAAACTAGTCAACTGGCGGCATAGCATAAGCCGCTATTTTGCATAGCCGGTCTTAGGCCACTGCAACCTATGCGACCGCAGTGGGCCCCCACTTTCAAAGGATCCGCACTTTCCTAGGACCTGCGGCATAGCATAAGCCGCTATTTTGCATAGCCGGTCTTAGGCCACTACAACCTATGCGACCGCAGTGGGCCCCCACTTTCAAAGGATCTGCACTTTCCTAGGACCTGCGCTAATTCAAGGTGTATAAATTATTAAATTAAACAATTTTTTAACTTAAAACAGATTTCCCGCGCCCTCATGTCAATTTACCAGGAGGTCAACAATTCTCAAAGATAGATTGAAACATTTTGGTAATTCTTGCTATTGAGCAGGATCTATGTAGGAAACAATTTTTTGATATACTGTATGACTTTGCTACACGCAAGGCTCTATTCTATACATAGTAAAGAATGAATAAAATGCAAAGATGAATTTATTTTCTAATACAAACTCTTAAATTTCACTTATTGTCCGCTTCCCTACCCAAACATGTCCCAGCGAAATCCATTTCAAATAGGGCCTCACAATGCCCTGCTATTTAGTGTTTGTAAAATGTTTTACATGTTTTGGATGTTCCTTCAGAGTTAAAGATAGTTTACTTTTTTAGTCCAAACCTCCCACAAAACGAAAGGGGATGGGAGCGGGCACGGTTTGACAGTCGCAGCTATCCGTAGCGACGTGTGAATACCCACGTGTTCTCCCCCCCCTCTTGTTATTTCGTGGGGTGACTCCGCAGAAATAAGTGAGTGATCTTTCCTTTACTTCTTGCTCATCCAAACTGTTGAGGGAAGAAGAGAATTATATATAGATAGATGTTAAATGAAATAGTGTTTTACAAGAAGAGAAATAGCTTTTCTAGAAATGCCAAACTTGATGAATTAATGCTGCTGGAAAACTGAGTTGGGAAAATGTGGCACTGGATAGATCCACATAGAGAGTGAGCATAAAGGAAGGGTCTCAGATTGCCATTCACAACAATAGTAGAAAAAAGGTTGAAATTCAACGGCATCTGGTGATTACAGATACCCAACCTGTGACTGCAGCGTGTATCAAGGATTGGCCTCTTCAGTCACACAAGAAGTTGGAAAAGAGTTATAAAATGCCACAGAGAGAGAGAGAGAGAGAATATATATTTATTTATTTATTTATATTTATAAATATTTTTGAATTATTAATAAATTCTAGAAATCAATACCATGACCTCATTAAACATGTTGTCAACCAAAGCTTACATGAGACTGAACTGTAATATGACCATATTCAGATAGCATAGTCAAAATAAAGCTTGATAAGTAGAGAAAATTAGTTCATTAAATTCAGTTACAATTTTTTAACAAAAATAGTATAGAGAAATGAAGAATTATTCATCAATTTCTCTTTGAAAATAATGACCAAAAGTCACACTACCTGTAACATTCGGCAGACTTGACATTGACAGAGAGAACTATATCATCCTCAACAAACTTCAGGATCAGGTTGTTGATAATAAATGTTACATTGTTTATGATCCTGTTGACAATGCTTTGTAAGTAACCAGGGGGCAGGTCTTCTGTTGGTTGGCTCCGCCTCTTGCTTCTGAAAAAGTTTGTTATAATAATTTGGTCATCAATAAAATAAAATTCTTTTCTTCAAGTTTTCTTTTCAAATATAGTTCTAAAACCAGCCTAATTTCGCCATTTCTAGGAACAATGTAACTGAAGATAAAAGGATGATCATCAAGTTATAACAGAAAATTCTTATTTCCAAAAAAGATCTAAGCTCAATAAGTTTTGCCTATTAACTAAGCACTACTCCACTTCAAATACATTTTATTTACTGATTTAAAGAAATTGGTTTTAAAAAACAAATACCTGGCACACAGAAACAGTGCAGTTTAACCTTATATATGTTACTCACTTATATTAAACAACTAATTATTTAATTCACAAAACTTTCATGTCGTGGCTTAAAGTCAAGCAATAGATTTACTATAAATATAAATATTAATCTCATTACAGGGCTGCCTTTAAGCTGATTTGACCGATTGCTCCAAGCATGGTGCCCACAATTTACATTAAGCATATCACTTTTAAAATGTGGGACTTAAAAGGTTATCATATTTTGTGTAGGTCTATCATATGATTGACATAACTTTAATTAACCCACTGTGTTTGAGTTGCTTCCTATATATGTTGTATAACAAATATTGGTATAACGATCTAATTAACAGTAATAATTGCTATTGTAAAAAAAAAAAAAGAAGAAGAGAAGCCTCGCAAGCATCCATTAAATTGGCCCCTGCAATTCGTAAAGCCGGCCTTGTCTCCTTATTTTCTGAGTTACTTAAAATGTACTTAACCCATTTAAAAAAAAACATTAAATTCCTTTTTACTACTTATGTTTTGTATTAAAATGTTGTCAGGATTGGATTAACACAGTAATCTTTTCTCAAACTTACTTTGCTTGGGGTGACTTTCCCTGAGAGGATTTTAATGGTGACCTGGAGACACCATCATATGCAGTGTCTCTCACCTGAGACACAATAACAAAACATTATTTATTAAATCATAAATGTAGAACATTAACTGAACAGAAGACACATTTTTAAAAAAATGAGCTAGGATGAATAGATTGAAGATGTCTTTCCTCTTTCATTCTTCTTAAGTACCATGGGTAATGTATGCCAAACTAGTTTTTTTGAAATAATTTAAATCAATAAGAATAACCAGTTCAAAATGATAGGATTTATGTATACATATTATTTATTTAGATTCTTCTTTGCCAGGTAAACATTCAAAAGTTGTTTTTTATAGAATAGCTTTTGAATAGCGCAACTTTCATGCTTATAGTGAGTGTGCTTTATAGTGCGCTATGGTCCAATCTTTTTGTAGACTAATGGGGTAAAGGGGTATCTGAAAGAAGGTTTTTGTGCTGCATTTTGGGGCTCAGAAACACAGCTCTGTTCAAAATCGTTGTTTTAAACTTGAGCCCCCTTGATAGGTAGTCAAGCAGATAAACCCAATCCAGTCTATTTCAAATTTGAAAACAACCAGTCTCTCGCCAAATGAAAGTTAATAACTTTCTTTAATATAAAAAGTAATGAAAAGAAATGAAAAAAAAATGTTTAATGGAAAAAAATTTTTTTATACAAAACAATAATCAATAAACAACTTTGAAATACAGAAAATATGTCTAGTTTCAAATAATATATACTATTAATACATTTACAAAAACAACAAGGATAAAAATACCCAATTTCCCAGGTGGGGGCTTAAACACTGTGGGTTTCCATTTAGTTTTTTTTTAATTTTTAAAATGTAATAAAATAGATAAATATATTTAAGGTTTTTACTATAAAAAAAAAAAAATTATATACATCCCAGAAGCGAATCGTCATATCTTCATAGAGCATTGTTAGAGTCTCTTGCTATTGTTCTCATTCTTAACAAAACATGATGATCTCTTCTTATAGAAAAGTTTTTTTAAAAAAATGTGTTCCAATGCATTAGGCTGCATTGGATGAGTCCTCTCAGCCACACATCCCAAGTGTTTGAAAAAAAAAAGTTTGTTTTTTATACTATAATATAAAAAAAGCAAAGTACCCCTTTCAGACCTAGCTATCTATAAGTAGATGATAGAAAAGTCATCTGTGTTTATGGCCGAAACTTAAGGAGGATGTCATGTGGTCAGAACAATAATAAAATATCTTTACTTTCCCCCAAATAATGTCAGGTACCTATTTGAGTTGGATGGAGTCAAGGGTGTCCTAAAAAAATCCCACAATTCAAAATCCCAGTTTTCCCCGAGATTTGAACCTGAGGCAACTTGGTTCTGAAGCCAAGTGCTTTACCAGTTTTTATAAGTTTCTTATATACTAGTGATCAACATAGGGAACTTCTAACTAAAAATGTGTTTTAATTTATTTTTTTTTTGCTATATATTTAGTATACTGTTATCTTTTTTTTTTAAAAAAAATTAGTGCACAATCTATGACTGTGTACATCTTGTATTGTACTAACAGCACACATATTGTGCATACCTTACTATGTAATTTATTGTCTATACCAGTGATGCCCAAAATACGGCTCGTTGGCAGACATGGTTCCATCCAGCTCGCCGAAACGTCTGCACAAAGTGTAGAAAATCCCACCTTTTCAAAAAAAAGGTTAGAAAATGTATCTTACCTACTTTAGGGCCCTCTCTTTTTTTCTCTGATAGATTAACATTTGTATGTTTACGAAGAAACTGCTAGAGGACTCTTAATTAATAATCTACCAGGAAAAGTGAACAGATTTTTACTTTTTTTGTGGAACATGATAATAAGCCAACATATTTTTGTAATAAAGAAAGTTTGGCTGTTTAAAAAAAAAAAGCTTATAAACAGCATCATAAAAATATTTACCAAAAAGATACCTGAAAATAAGTTGATGGAGCAATAACATTGCTATCATTCTAAGAAGAAAAATGAATCCATTTTCTGACGCATAAAAAAAAAAACTTTCAGATATCCCATAAGTTAATGTAAGTACTAGATCTACAGGTTTCTAAAAATAATTTTTTTAGGCCAATTTCGTTTTTGTACTTTTTCGGTAATGTGGCCTTGCAACACGAGTGTTGGAAATTAAATTGGCCAACAGGTCAAACTAGGTGGGGCATCACTGGTCTATACCTACCTTTAGAATGCATTCTACTGTGTTTATGGTAATGACTACAGGTTCAGATCCTAGTTTAGTCCAAGGTACATGCAATCTTAACTCATGGATGTGACCACTCTGAAACATGACTGGTAACTGCAACACCTGGACACAAAACAACAAAATTATATAATAATGGTTAGCTGAACCTTTCAATGCAATGAGAATACAGAAGAAGAAAGGGATGTTTCCTTATGAAATTATTGCAAGATCAACTTAATTTTAAAATATATTGGATAGACTGAAAGACATAATGGGGTTAACCTTACATATGAACAAACCTAGGCATAAAGATCAATAAGAAAAGTTTACTAGTTTAGCTATTATCTTCATCCACCTACCTTTTCTAGTTCATCCAAACGTAAGTCCAGATTATTGAGGACAGCATCGCCTCCCCAAAGACTGAGCTGGAAATCTTCTTGGCGTAGCTTGACATATTTATCAAGATAGCCCATCAAGAGTGGCGTAATGTAAGACTCCAACTTAAACATTGTATAAAAATCTCTGTCCTTGCTTTCTAATTTATTAAGTAAAAATGTCCTCAGTAGAGTTTCATTTTCTGCATCTCTAGACTCTATAGATTCTAGATAGAGCTATAGACCTCTAGACTAGACTCTACATTATATCTTTAAAAGTAAAAAAAAAAAGTAAAACATCTTAATCATTGTAGTCATTCATGGAACTCATAATATCAAAATAGATATAGAGTAAAGTGCTAAGTTCGAGCAAATTAAGCCCACTGGCAGCCATTTTCATGTTTGAATTTTTATAGCTCTGTAATGAAAAAACTGGTGGTATCTATGTTGAATGTTTTATTGAATGTTTTACAGGTTTCGGATGTTCCTTCAGAGTTGAAGATAGTTTACTTCCTAGTCCAAACCTCCCGCAGACAACATGGGATGGGAGCGGGCAGGGTTTGAAGCTGGGACCATTGATAAGTCCGAACAACAGTCCAGAGCAAAAACTGCATGACCAGGCAGCCATACTCTAGGGTTACTACCCCTTTATAGTTCAAGAGCTAAATGTTATACATCAAAGTTATTAAAAATAAAGTCCCTTCATAGCTCAAATTGTAAAAATGTATATAATTTAATAAAAACATGTTGTAAGTATGTATATATTTACAATTGCTTTGCCCAATCTTAAATCAAATTTTCATAGTCAACCCCAGTTCCGGATAAAATCCAGTATTTTCCCAGGGTCGACATAACCAAACAGTATTTTTAAGTTGTGTGCTCCAAAACATTGCCCTCTAATATCCTGATATCTAGAGCAATCAATCCATGGTGAGATAAAAGTCACAGTACACACACAGTGGGGGCTCTTCTCTCTTTCGCACAAGGGAGTGTGTGATGTAGTGTGGCCAATCCTAAGTCTGGACATGGTTGTGCTTTCACTCCTTGTCAGACCATTAGATGTGGACCACCACCTGACATCCGCCACAACCTGTTTACGCTTAGTGTGGATCTCAACCTCCACTGATCCTGCCACTCTCGGTAGGTGGCAGAGGCTATACTCTGTCTTAGGTCAGAGCAGGGAATTCGGGTACATGACAAGCTTGATTTAGGGCTCTGTTTGCTTCTCTGTCTGCCATTTTGTTTCCCTCTATGCCCACATGGGTCGATCAATAATTGTTATTCTACTATTCTGAGCTAGAAAACTAGATTGACATACTGATTTAATCTGCATTTTAAAAATATAAAAATATTTATTCTGATATTCTACAATACTCTGGTACTTTTTTATCATAGAAAAAACTATGTTGATCGAACTTACTAACATGCTAACATTTTGCCATTGGGCTTGAAAAACCCTAATAAAACATTCAGACTCAACGCACAATATATTTAATATAACAGAAGTATTACCTTATATATGCCTAATATTAAAGTCTCTATAAGCTGATAAAAATAGCCCTGAGCCCATAACCTTTCTCTTTCACTAACAGAAGTTTAAAAAAAAATTCCACACCTATTGAATTTGACCTCATCATGAACTTTTCCTTTATGAGGAAAAAGAAATATTTTTAATGTGTCAGAAGTGAAGAGAAAAGGGCCCATTGGATGCACATTATCAATAGAGCAGTCCTTTTGTAAGCTTTCAAATAAAGAAGATTTAGTAAGTAATAATAAGGTGAGCCGATCGAGCCTCTATACTGATACAAATGGGGGCTGCTCAAACTTAGCACTTTACAATTACTCAATTTTAAAAAAGTAGTAGTATTAGATAATTAGTTATATTTATATAACTGTATAACATTACTAGATCTAGTTAGTTACAGGTAGATTGGGTAAAACTTCCCATCGAAGGACCCTTACAGACTCTTAACAGACAGTTGTACGATAATTACATTGTTAATAATTCAAATGATTGTCAAGTCGTTATTTAGATCTAGTTATTAACAATAATAACAATATATAATAGTTATAATTAATTTTTTTATTATAAATATGAATAGTCAAAAGTCAAGATTTCGGTCTACAATTAAGGTATATTATAACTGAAATAACTATTGCCTTCTTGGTCATAGTTGATGATAGAATCTATAGAGTCTAGATCTGGTCATAGTCATGGAGCTATAGATTTAGTCAGTAACTATTACCTATGATCTATCTAGATCTAATCTGATTAGATTTCTATCTCTAGTTCTAGACTTAGTTGCCAGCTCACTTGTTTATAATTTCCTAATAACCTCCCCTTGCTTTTGTACTCTTGATTTTTATTTCGCATTATAATTTTTTTAGTTAGAGTTCTAATTTAATTAGAGGGGGGGGAGAATAGTTGAGTCGATGCGACATAAAGATAATGAAAATTCTACGTAAAAGGTAGATCTAGTTCTAGAGTATATAATTAAATTCGGCCACATTCTATTAAGCATTGGTCCTTAAGACTTAAACATTTATTTTTAAATTAAATTTATTTAAAAGACTCAATTTTTTTTTATGACATTTAAAAAAGAATAATAAAAAGCTAGAATAATAATATTATTTAATTCAGTGCACTATGATCCAATCACTTTTGTGAACCAGTTTGGCAGAGGGGTGGGCATATCTCAAAGAAGGTTTATATGTGCTGCTTTTTCAAAGATATTTTTTAAAGTTGTTTTCTGTTTGGCATCAAGGTCTCGAGCCTCCACAGTGGAAGGCTGACATGTTAGCCACTAAACTGCTTAAGTACTTATAAAAACAGAAGGTTTTATAGCCTAAAAAAAATCTGTAGCTTAAAATTTTTAACAAACAACCTAATCCTCTTCTCTTTGCTTAGTACATGTCTATAAAAAACAAAATTAATTAATTATGAGTATTTGACTAGCTAATTAGTTACCGGTACTTGTCTTTTTTTTAATTCACGTATTGTCATCAACATTTAATTTTTAATTTAAGACAATATAAATTAAGTGTATCAATTAGTTTGAACTAGTCATTTAATTAAATTTGTAATAAGCCTCTGATGAAAATCTATAAAGAGGACTAATTAAGCTTATATCACCACTTCAGTCTAGTACTATTTCTTTCCCTTGGAAAGGGGACAAATTCAACTTATACCACCTATCAGTCAAGTACTATTTCTTTCCCTTGTTTGAAATATCAAACAAAGTAATTATTACCAATAGTTAATTAACTAATTAGTTAATTTTTTTTTTAGTGTTGTTTTGTCAGGTAAAAGAAATAATTGTGTGAAATTTCAGTTTGATCCAAGGCTGGATGTCAGAGAAATAACAAACTTTTGCAGTATTTCCCGTGGCTACCAGCCACAGCTGTGACCTACACATTTTGCCACATCCAGGGCAAGCATAACCATTGTCCGCCGGTGGTCGATTAAGATTTTCTTTTCGCCTTCTGCATCTATCCTCCACAGTGGATTTTCTTACCTAATTGCATTAGCTCAGGAACAAAAGTTAAATAATTTGCAGTTCAGTATATAATTTATAAAACAATAAAAACAACAAGGTGCTGAAATTTTTAAAAAAGAATTACATGAATTACAGATATGGGAAAAATTCGTACATATCTTCTGATCAGAAAATTGCAAATTATTAAGAGCATCAAAAAATAAAAAAAAATAATAATAAAACTACTAATCTTATTCATGGTAAACCAGTAACACAGACTAAAAACTCTAAATACCTAAGCATTTTTATAAATAAAAAGTTATCATGGAATTCTCATATTGAGGGTTTATTAAAAGAAAATTTTACAAACCAATTAGGAACATAAAAATAATATTGTCAGACCAATATTAGAATAACAATATAATAATAATGTATTGTTATTTCTGATTGTTGGATGTGTTAGTCAAAGTAAGTATTCAAGCTTTCAGGTATTCTAGCCAAGCCTGTTATTTTATTTTATTTCAAATCTATTATTAAGTCTGGTGTTTTAGTGAAAGTGAAAATTTAGTATGCACATTCTTTTAGATAAGAAAACAAAAATCTAATTTTAAAATAAGTACAACTAGAAAGTTTTATGTTTTATAAATAAACATTTATTTGAAAATCTTGACAAAAGTTTACATATAATTTAAAATTGATAATAAATATTTTCTTCCAATAATTGCATTAGTATATATAACATAAAACACTCAATAACATAACATAAATACTTTTTACATTACTTAAACAAAAATCTATGCATCATATGTTTCTTTCAGTTCAAACATTTTTTTTATTCTAGTGTTTCTCACTATAGTTTCCAGAGCTGGCCTGTGCACAGAGTGCAGATGATTGTAAGGTTTTAATAGCCACATCTAGCCGAGCCAGAACATTGTCACGCCCAATCACTGACATCAATTCAGCAACTGGAGTTCCTTGCTGAAAGAAAAATTATAAGCCTGTCATTTTTTGTGTAGACCAATTTTACTAGGGCATATAAAATCATCTTCTTTTCTGAAGGAACATCTATAATTTATAAGAACATGAAATAACCATAGCACTGACAAAAGCATATTGATCAAACAGGTATTTAATCAACACAACTCTATTAATTTGTAATTTCTAAAAATAATATGTTATAAAACATCTTTCATGTTCATACTGATTTTTCTACTGTAATACCAAAAAAAAAATTGAGATAAATATTCCTAGGATGAATAAGAAAAAAAAGAATAATCATCAGTAGATCAGCTACACAGAAATTCAAATAAAGTGGCTTTATCTGAGGTAGAACTGTAAAAGACCAATCTAATGAATAAATCTCAAAATCTTATCCTTTAATAGATATGTAGGATGTAATTATTTTCTAAAGAAATATCTGCATTTAAAAGATAATTTAAAAATTGAGGAAATACTTAAGTCCAACAAGTTTTTGAAGTGGAAAGTAAAGGCAGTTGGTTGTTGCATCCTCATTGAAGTCCAACACGTTTTTGTAGTGGAAAGTTAAGGCAGTTGGTTGTTGCATCCTCATTGAAGTCCAACAAGTTTTTGTAGTGGAAAGTTAAGGCAGTTGGTTGTTGCATCCTCATTGAAATCCTTAGACTTAGAAACTGGTGAAACGTAAATCAGTTGCTCCTTGGACCACAAGGGTTCAAAGGGTACTTTACTTTTTACTTTTCTTAGGTTTGTATTTCTTATTTTGGTATATGATATTAATTCAGATTATCAGATTAATTTTTTTCAGGAGATGAAATAAATCCAGGTCTGTTTTCTAGGAAAATCTAAAAACCTTTGAATCCAAGTCTGTTGTTAAAGAACATTGTCATACCTTTCAATCCAAGACTTGTTTTTTAAAGAACATCTCATTCCTTTCCTTTAGTCCAGTGGCCCAAGTCTGTTTTTTAAAGAACATCTCATTCCTTTCCTTTAGTCCAGTGGCCCAAGTCTGTTTTTTAAAGAACATATTCATTCCTTTTCTTAAGTCCACTGGCAGTGCCACCAACTTTTACCCCCCCAACCTTTTGTACTCAAATTACAATTACTGGGAAATATAATATTGGGGGTGTGGTAGCTGAGTAGTGAAATGCTAAGTTTCTGAACCATTGGGTCTAAGGTTCAAATCTCTGTGCTGGCATGGATTTAGAATTTTGAGATTTTTAGGACGCTCTTCAGACCACACCACTCTAATGGGTAACTGACATTAGTTGGGGAAAGGCAGTTGGTCATTGTGCTGGCTACATATGACGCCCTATTAGCCATAAAAAAGAGGACCTTTACATCACCTGCCCTATAGGTCTAAAAGGGAGTACTTTACCTTATAATAACTGAGTCATAGAAAGGGAAATCAAAGCCCTAAATGAATGAAGTCAAAACTACAAACTTTTAGTCCAGTTAAAACTTGTCTTATGGTGGTGAAATACTTTTGAGGCTTTAGCTGTTGTTTCTGTGCCTGCTGTTTCAGCTCATTTCCCAGGTGAGATATGCTAAAATCTGTCAGTTGTATGACCCATTTTTCAAAGTCCAACAAAAGTGACATGAGATTGGCATCTGTGGCAGCCAGCTCTAAGAGACTTGACCTGGAGGGAGTCACCCAAAGATACTCCATCTCCTGTGTTACAAAGTCTGAAAGAAAACTGGTTCTAGCCTGAAAATAAAGATTAATAAGGATACAAAAAAAGTTAGAGCCTTGATGAAGATAAATAACTATTATGATAAGTGTTAGATTAAATGAAGATATCAAGCAATAATGATTAATGGGAGTACAAATAAAGAAAAATATCTATAATATTAAATGGGAGTTCTAGTTAAGATAAATAACAATAATGATAAATAGGAGCATAAATAAAGATAAACAGCAATAACGATAAATGGAAGCACAAAGATGAATAGCAATAATGATAAATGGAATTTCTGTGGGTAGTTGATTTTTCGCTGGGTTATTACTGGTCACATGAAAACCTCCTCAACATAAGGTAATAGAAATGGTTAACTTAGCACCACATGCCCTGTAAATCTTGAAAGAATTTTTATTGGCTTTGTAGCAGGATTGTAGTCAGCTTCACATTTAAAGTTTTGTAATTTCAAGATTTTTAATTGCCTTTTTTGAGTAGATCTGGTTTTGAACTTCCTACATAGTACAGTGCTTGGTGAAAGGAATGGATGTCACAGTAGAGAAAAGGAATGGAGAACACTTCTCTCCAAATAACAAATAGTTTACCAAACTAAGGGACAGATCAAAAGTAAAGTTATCTTTTAGACCTTGTCATCTGTTTCTTTGGCCAATGGTTAATCAGCAGGGTGTCATGTGGCCAGCACATACCAACCACCTCTACTTTCCCAAAAAGCCAGGTGCCCATTAGAGCTGGGTGGACTCAGGGGCATAAAAACTCTGAAATTCAAAATCCCAGTCTTCACTGATATTTGAACCCAGGACCCCAGGTTCGGAAGCCAAGTGCTTAACCATTTAGCCACCACACCCCCAAAATCAAGTTAATGATAATATCTACTCACATCCATTAGACTCCATTTGATTGTGTTGATAATATAACTATCACTAAGTACTTGTTCCCTCAGTTTGGTATTTTCTAGCCTGAGAAATACAAAAAATATAAAAAATGTCACTGTCACTTAACTTTAAGTGTGTTGATTAGCCAAAAAATCCAAGCTTCTTCCATGATAATTTGAAAACCAAACCTAAACCAAAAAAAACATAAATTAAAGAAAGAAAGAAATGAACCTGTCATTGAACTTAATGACAACCAGCTTCCTGACTTGATCAGCTAGTCTGGATACAATGTGAGGATCACTGGAATTGACCATAGCTTCAATCTGGCTCCTGTTTGCCTCATTCAAGCTAGTAGGACTAAGTTTCCCGGGGTTACTTTTGATTTTGCTGATATCAAACTGCCAGAAACATTGATAGAAAAACCTTCATGAACAAAACTGTTTCAAGGAGGATGGTTAGCTATAGAAACATAATATTATGTAAATTAAGAGATCAGCAAAGAACAGTACTTACACTTTCCCACATATCCTGCAATGATCTACCTGCTGAATATTTATCAAAGCCTCCACCTATGGTTGTGATGAAGTTCAAAACTGATTGAGGAAAACAACCTAACTCCTGAAATGAAATTGAATGTTTAATTAAATAGCATAGTTTTCATTGTCAATGGTCCCCACCTTTGTTCCTTTTGTACACTAATTTTGTATAAGTACACAATTTTGGGACGCACTCTAGTTGCTGTGTTCAATGTTTACATTCTATAGAATACCAGATTTCGCAATTTGCGTATAACATATTCATCAAAGCCTGCCTGTGGTGATGCGAGTTCATTATAATTGTGCTAATATTTCTTGGTGCTCTTTTGTCAAACAGTAAAGACAAATCCAATAGTAATATGAACGTTTATTTACACAAGTTTAAGTTTACAATCAATGTCTCACTAGTCTACGCCATATCTTACTTCCGACACCACACTCTACTTCCAATCCTAGGCCCTACATGCATCGTTGTGAACAAAAACACCAGCGTGACTAACTGTCTAGTCAACTAACGGGACAGGTACACTATATAATTTCTTCAGCGCACAGAATACCAGATTTGGCAATTTGCGTTTAACATATTCATCAAAGCCTGCCTGTGGTGATGCGAGTTCATTATAATTGTGCTAATATTTCTTGGTGCTCTTTTGTCAAACAGTTAAGACAAATCCAATAGTAATATGAACGTTTATTTACACAAGTTTAAGTTTACAATCAATGTCTCACTAGTCTACGCCATATCTTACTTCCGACTCCACACTCTTCTTCCAATCCTAGGCCCTACATGCATCGTTGTGAACAAAAACACCACCGTGACTAACTGTCTAGTCAACTAACGGGACAGGTACACTATATAATTTCTTCAGCGCACACAGGGGCACTTTTCTTGACCCTGTGTCTTGGTCGGTCACCCATATCCTACAATAACTGTGTCACCATACAGTGTTTAATCAATATTTGTGGATAGCCAATGATTGTATTACTCTCAAACCTCTGTAACAATATTCAAATTAATCTATGTTTTTTTACACTCTTTATATTGTCAGGTCATCTTCTTTTTTGAAGTAATGTCTGTATTACATAAGATAAGATAAGGTCAATAAATATTTGTAAAAAATGTTTTCATCTAATTCTAGGCATATATTATCACATTACTGACATAAATGAGACTTTGTTCATAAAGACTCATACCCTGTAATGCTCCACATGGATGTCTCCTTGTCTTTTGGAAAGTTTAGTTCCATCACTTTAAAGAAAAGAAAACAAGCGATACATGAAATGATGCAAAAGAAGAATTATTAAACTTCACTCTATGAAAGATTTGCACTGAACTGAACTGGCTAGCACAATAAATGACTATCTTCACAAAAAGTTTACATAAGAGCAGACAGAAATGAGAATCTTATTTTTTACCCCATGTAAATATTTTTTAAAGCATGCCAGACTTATAAACTTATAACCATACTGCCATGCAGCTAATAAAAGCAATCATTTTTTTTTTAAGTGTGCACAATTTAGTTTTTCTTATACCTGAACTCGTTTTGGTCTTAAAGACATTGGCATACTTACAGAAGCACTAAAAAATTACTATAACAATAATTAAAATTACATTTCATTGGAGCATTTACAAATATTTCACATCAGAAAGAAATCGCCATCTTCATCTCACTGACTGACTTTAAATGTTTCAGTTCCCAGATTTAGAAAGTGATAAGTGTGATAAACAAGGCAAAAGACAGGGAGGAATGGAGAAAGACAAGTCTTGCTTGGTGCCCCAACGAGTCCAACATACTAAGGGATAGGTAAGGTAAAGGTAAAGTGTTATATATTTATAAATCATCAATTAACTGATTGAGGCCCTATTTTGCACGAGGAACTCAAAGGAGTGATGATGAATTAACTGATTGGCTTTAAATATTTAAGTTCTCAGATTTAGAATAAGACCAACAATAGGTAATATATTTAAGAATCACCAATTACTGATTGACTTCATATGCTTAAGATTCCAGATTTAGGAAGAGACAAACTATATTTAAGAATTACCAACTTACTGATTAACTATAAGTGGCAAGTGCCCAAACTTGGGTGGTGACCAGCCAAATGCTTTGTACAGAAGTATATGTTTAGGTGTGGATGATAACCACTCCTGTAGGACAAAAAAACCAAACAATCAGACATTTAGAAAGGCTAATCAAGTCTACAATGAGGAGATCAAAGAGTAGGTATGAAGTATAAGAAAAAAATAAAGTTCCAACCCAAGTGAAGGTTTGGATTGTAATCTGATATTTTCAGACATTATTATTATTATATTATTATAGCTTTTATATAGCGCTACTTTCATGCTTATAGCATCACTAAGTAAGCCCAACTATATAAGATACAAAACAATTATTGGAGAAGAGTAAAGGCACTGATCTTTTGAGAAAAATAACTTTTGGATGAAAAAAAAAAAAGGAATAATACTATTGCTCAAGAAACATAAGGTTATTGAACAATGTTTCCAGATTTTTTTCCCTTAGAACTATTTGCTCCTCCCTTTCTTTCACTAGGTCCTTCCGAACTTTCCCCTGCATAGTTACTTCCCAGACTAATAAAATTGGCAATATAAACAAAAGAGAGAGAAATGTTACAGTCTGACAGAGAACAGAAATTAAATGATGCTATGATAACTATTTCCTTTATTCCCAAGCTGGTCATTAAAACTACTCTGTTTCTTGGTTGCCTTGTTGGATGTTGGATGCTTAATCCACTCTGAATTGTTTTTTTCTTGTCCCTTCTCTTTCACGTCGCAACATCACTACAATCTTTCATACTTAAGCAAGAGCTGTCACATCAACCCCTAAGTTTGTTAGAATATTTGATAAGATGTTTTGTATTGGTAAAAATTAAAGACTTAAATGTATTGGTAAGAATGTAGTGCAAGGTTGGTTTAATTCTGTATTAATCTATTTAGTAGTTGGATAATAGAATGAGATGCATAAAAGAGTTGTACAATTCTATTTTAAAAAAGAAACTTACCGAACCTCTTAAAACATGACTAACTTTCATAAGATGATCATCTACAACATTAGCAAAATGATAAGTGGGGTATCCATCTGATTTCATCAGAACCTGCAGCGTAAATATATAAAAGCCATAAATCCACAGCAATCAATACATTTTTTGAATCATAAATAAATGGGTGGAACATATCATAGTTTTTGACATCACAATTTTTATAACAAATTATTTTATTCCTACCTAGAATGCATGATAATTGTATGTGAAATACATTACTTACTACACCCCTAAATTGTTCTCTAAAGGCACACTAAATATGAATTACTGATGATAGTCCACAAAATGATGTATCAGAAAGTTATTATTTTTTAAGTAAAAAATGTGTTTCTTTCAACTTAATTATTTTCTAATCTGACTAGAAGCAACTTCCACTGCAATCACAATAACACAAAGTCAAAATGCTTATGTAGATTATTGAAACTGTTAAATGATTTGCAACATTTTTATTATGCATTATAAGAATTTTTTTTTCAAATCATAAAAACTATTTTTGGATAAAATTATTGCCATTAGATACAAAGATAATATTAACTTACAGGGTCACCCTCAATGTCTATAATATTATGAGCTGTTGGGCCTTTGATCATATCATCCCATGGGTCAGGAGTTGGTTCAAGCTATAGAATACAGTAAAAAAAAAAAGAATTTCTAAAAATTGCTTATGATGAAAATGTACTACAGATAAAGAGAAGACAATTTCAGATCACTGAAACATCCTTAATATTTGAAGCTGTGAGTTAGTATCACATAATCACAATGAAAAGAAAAGATTAACAAAAAATAATTTAAGAGATATATAACAGAACATTACACACAAATGCATTGAGCTACCATTTATAAGACAAAAAAAAATTATAAGTGAAACAAATACAAGACCTTACATAAAAACACATACAATTGACAGAATGGTCTTTCAATAAACACAAAACACAAGAGGTCACATTCTATTAAGTGAAAGGGAAAAAGAAGACAATCTCATGACAATAAAGATATCAGAAAAGGAAAGTCAATGCTTTATCACTACACAATGTCATAACTCAACAAAAAAAAAATTGCTTTGGAAAACTATCACAACTACTAGTCAACCAACTGCTTTAAGAGTATAAAGCATCAGGAGCTATGGTAATAGGGCAAAAGGAAGACCAAGAAAAATGTAAATTAACAATAAAAGAAATGCAACAAGAATTATGACTCATCAAGTATAAGTTCAGCAACAGACTGCCTACTTCCCTTTCCTCAGTATAGAAGCAGAAAGATGAAGTAAATTAAACTAAGTACACTACCAGTAGGTATATAAAAAATGACTTGCAAATAAAAGTGTAACTTACTTTCAACCTAATTACATATGGAGTGCCTTGATCTATCAGTTCCTCCGCCTCCTTTCTAATGACTGACCGACACCGGTTGTCATATTTTGAAGGTTCATTGTTTTTAGCAGCTTCTTTCCGCATAAGCTCTAGACGTCGAGATGTACAAAAGCATGGATAAGCCCAACCATTGTCCAACAGAGTTTTGATATTCTCCTGATAAATACTCAATCTTTGAGACTAATGAAGAAAAAATATGATAAAACATGAGTAGAGTTATGTGCCCAACAGTCCTCAGCCCATGTGAAGTAAAATTTACCAACTTCTCTTGACAATAATTTATGAAAGCATAGTGTGACCAGCACTGGTATTAAACTGATACTAGTCTCTACCAAATCACCACTGGAAGTATCTATTCATTAATAATTACAAATGTGTATATATATAATAAGCTATTTGGTCACTATACACATGCTTGAGGAAAATATAACTATGACAGAAAATAGTTTTACCTGAATGTAGGGACCAAAGCTTCCACCAGGTGTAGGTCCTGGGATAAAAGGAAGAATAGAGGTCACCTCAAAAACTATCAGTGGAACTTAAAATATTAAATGTAATTTTTCTTTTAAATATCAGTTTATGTAAAGATGTACATAGTTTTCTACCTTCATCTGGATCAAGTCCAGCCCAATGGAGTGTATCTTCTAACTTTTCAATCGCTCCTGGTATAGCACGGCTCTGAAAAATATATTTCATTTTTTTATTATTATGGAGTTAATCAGCTAAAATTTATTATAAAATTATCACTATATAGATCTAGACTAGTCACTAGATCTATATACTTACATGGCTGTCTGAAGCTAAAACTTTAATAGACTCTAAATAAGTGGAATAGAAATCTTGATTTATATCTAAAGAACCTATAAATTATACCTAGATACATAATATAGTCTAGATTTATATAGATCTAGATCTATCTTAAGTCACTAAAATTCTCAGACTTTTCACAGCTGTGAGAGAATTATCTTCATTGAATCTACCATAAATCTAGACTGGGCTAGATCTAAGTCATTAAAATTTGCTGACTTTTCGCAGCTGTAAGAGAATTATCTTCGTTGAATCTACCATGAATCTACAGTCTAGATCTAAGTCACTAAAATTCGCTGATTATTCACGGGTGTGTGCGAATTATCTTCATTAGATTCTCTAGTGATTTAGCATAAGTTTAGAATCTAGCGTATTTCTAGAGTAACATAGACATTAGATGTATCGAGATCATTAAATTGACTAAAATTCACCAAGTTTTCATGTTAGGTGCGAATTATCTTCACTTAATCTAAATCTAGATACTATTTCTAGCTAGATGCTTTACGGACTTTCCACGTGAAGTCACTTTTACAGCAAGAAGATTTTAGGCGAGGGAGGGCCCAGCCATTAGGCTGGTAATTGCTCTACAAACTAGATCTAGCACATCTTCAGTTGTAGCAATGAACAAAACAACCATTCTTGCGCTGCCTTCAGGTGAAATGCTTGCTTGGGCCAAGGCTATCTTCAATCACAAGGTCGCGCGTCACAAGTGGGTGAAAGGCAGTGTAGATGTGTCACTGGTCAGCTCATTAACACAGCCAGCCCATTTCACCACGTGATCAGAAAGCCTAGTTATGCTGTTGTTTTTTCCCACCACAATTTTAGCAAGAAACAAGCAAAATTCTATTTTAAAAAATATTGGGTAAAAATTTTAGGAGAGTGGACAAAATTTTTAGCAGAATTCTGGCAATTTTAAGGAGCATTTTAGGAGACTTTTAATTAATTTTAATTTTAGGAGCGCTACAAACCCTGGCGGTAAAGCACTTGGCTTCCGAACCAGGGGTCTGCAATTATAAATTTCAGGATCTTTGAGCACCTCTGAGTCCACCCAGCTCTAATGGGTACATGACAATAGTTGGGGAAAGTAAAGGTGGTTCGTCATTGTGCTGGACACATGACACCCTCATTAACCGTCGTTGGCCACAGAAACAGATGGACTAAAAATCAAGTAATAAAAGTAAAATACATAATTTTTAGATGCAGACTACATCTGAATTTATATTCCAGATCTAGTCTTAATATTTTTGAAAAATCACCTGGTCTGTGTCTTCAATTCTCAAAATAAACTTTCCTTTTTGTGCACGGGCAAATAAATAATTGTATAAAGCTGTTCTCAAACCTCCTAAGTGTAAATACCCAGTTGGACTTGGCGCAAATCGCACCCGAACTGTGCTCTCAAAGTGATCTACGGAAAATTTTCTACATTTAATTAGTACAGGATTGCGTTTAATAATACTACAAAGAATTTTAAAAGGTTTTGGAGAATTTTTCTGCAATGTTTTGATTATGGGCGCAGCCATCTTTGTTACTACAAAACTATTACCAGCAATTTAATATAAATTTTGTATTTCATATAATCACAGACATATATAAGTCTGTGCATTCAATTTACCGATAACATTTAGATCTATTTTTTCTAGATTCTAGATTAGAATTTAGACTAGAATTTTAGATCTATATTGTACATTATTAAATAAGCTTTATATTTGTTAAATATAGATCTATTTTGTTCCTTTTTTGTAGATTAGATCATTATCCTAGATTCTGTTTCCAATATCGATCTCTTACACACAACAGAAATCTTTTTCTGTTGGGAGTTGTAATTGTATGTTTGTATGCCTCGCGAAATTTTTAATTTATAAAAAGCATTTTTAATTTAGTTTAACGAAGTCAAATATACGCAGAGGCGTCACTAGGGGCGTGCGATTTATCGAATGAGTTCTTTTAGCGTTTCATTTGAAGAATTTATTCCAAATGACGTCAAAGAAAAAAATTCACTACGTCACACGGCCTAGTTAGACTAAAAAATATTTTTATCAATGCGAGCCAGTTGTCGAGGGTTCATAGACATTGGTGCACCGAGTTACTTTGAGCATTTCATTTAAAGAATTTATTCCAAATGACGTCAAAGGAAAAAATCCACTACGTAACACTGCCTAGTTAGACTAAAAATGTCTTTATCAATACGAGCAAGCTCATGAGGGTTCAAAGACATTGGTGCACCGAGTTATTTAAGCATTTCGTTCTATATTTATATTTTAGATCTAGTACTAGTAGATATAGATCTTAAGAGTGCTAAATCAGAAGTTTAGTTTAGGTAGATAGATATACATCTTCATTCTAGTTTAATTTAAATGATAATGCCAATAGCTCTTTTGGCAACTGTGCTGGGACATCGAGCAGACGTTCTTTTCTTACAAAATCAATACCAAAAGATTATCTGAAATCGCTCATCTGATCTATTGTACATATTCGGTAGTTGTCATGCCGTAATGTGTAATATATCTCATTATCAATAATGGGCTATTAGTTTGTTATTAAGCTAACAGCAATAAATACATGGTCGTAAGGTTATCGCGCTTGACTGATTATCTAGACGGTCCCGGGCTCATAACCTGCTCGCTGCCATCCTCCGTCGTCCAGCGCGAGGTTTGGATAAAGAAGTAAATTATCTTTAACTTTGAAAGAACATCCAAAACACGAAAACATTTTACAGAAAAAAAAAATTGCAACGCCAAATGAATCTTTGAAACAATATTTTTGACAATCAAAACAAAATCTCGTCTTGAATATTCCTTGCGAATGGGCGGATCAGACAGGGATCCGACTCCGACGGGGCCGCCTCTGACAAACATTGCATTTGAAGATTGTAGTTCAGTGTTTACTTTTGAGTCTATTCTCCTGAAGGCTTTCTAAATTTAGCATGGGCGTAGCGGGGGTGGTTAGGGGTTCAACCCTTCCCCCAAATGAACCCCCCCCCCGCAGGGGAGGTGTTGGATTTAAATGACTGATTTTTGCTTTCATTTTGTTTATTTTAGGAGAGATCTTAATACTAATTAATACTAAACCATCACTTTCCCCAGCACAGCAAAGGGGATTTAAGTTTAAAACCCCCGACCAGAGGGTTTTGGAGTTAAATCACCCTCTTCTATAAAACAAAACACAAAAAAGGCAAACGACAATCCCCTAATTCCAAGAACATTGTTAAGGAAGATTTTGATTTTAAAACCAACTCCAAAATTTACGATAAACCTTCTCTTCAGTATTAAAAAAAAAGCATATTACAAACTCAAAATTCTATGAGCGTAGCCAAAGGGTTTTGAGTTTAAATCCCCCTTCAGCGGGGTTTGAAGCTAAAAAAAAAGTATCTCTTCAATATAAAAAAAGCAAATTAAGCACTCTAAATTCTATGAGTGTAGCCAAAGAGGTTTTGAGTTTAAATCCCCCTTCAGCGGGGTTTGAAGCTAAAAATACCTCTTCAATATAAAAAAAAGCAAACTACACACTATAAAATCTATGAGCTTAGCCAAATGGGTTTTGAGTACAAACCTCCCTTCAGCGGGGTTTGAAGCTAAAAAATACCTCTTCAATATAAAAAAAAGCAAATTACGCCCTCAAAATGCTATGAGCGTAGCCAAAAGGGGTTTTGAGTTTAAACCCCCCTTCAGACAGAGGGATTTAATGCTAAATATTTCTTTAATATAAAAAAAGTAAATTACACACTAAAATTCTTTTGAATTTAAACCCCCCTAGTCCAGATGGCTTTTTTTTAAGTTAAAACCCCTCCAGAGATGGTTTTGAGTTTAAAATCCCCCTTCAGAGAGTTTTGAGGTTGAAAACCTCTATCTTCAATATTATTCTAAAGCAAACTACAGTCACCAAATTCTATGACCGTAGCTAAATGGGGTTTTGAATTTAGAAAAACAACTTCAGAGATTTTTTAGTTTTACCCCCCCCCCCCTCCCCCATTTTCAACAGATGGTTTTGGCGATAAACTTCCCTTTTCGCTATACAATCTAATGCAAACTACAGTCATCTGCCGAAATTGAAAAAAACTAAATGTGGCTCAATGTGGCTCAATCTAAGACAGATTTTAGGAGTCAGTTATATAGAGAGGGTCTAAATCAAGGAAATCCTACGGCTAACTTGGAGTCGACTCCTTCGTAAGGTTGTGAAAGAGCCTCGCGTGAGGTTTGCGGGACATGTTCTCCGACAAAAGGAATTACGCATAAGTAGAGTTACGATGACATCCTAGTACAACTTGGAGACACACTTT
Organism: Biomphalaria pfeifferi; assembly: GCA_030265305.1. Taxonomy (NCBI): domain Eukaryota; kingdom Metazoa; phylum Mollusca; class Gastropoda; family Planorbidae; genus Biomphalaria; species Biomphalaria pfeifferi. The sequence continues at coordinate 3,106,304 of JASAOG010000069.1, forward strand.
AATGGAGGTCCTTAGAGTAGGTGGAAAGAGGCTTCAGACATTGCCAGTGACAGAATTTTGTGGAAACAGCTTGCTGCCAAATGCGCCGAATGGAATAGCACATTAGATTTTTTAAATAAAACTTTTTAGTAGCAGGATATTGCACTGTAGATACCTCAGAATATGCATTTTGTTGGCTTTCAATACCGGAAAAAGTGCTTGGCGGCGGGGCTCCGCAAGGGTCAGCAAGGGCGGGGAGGTCAGAATGTAATAAAGATTAATTATGTACGCACACATACATACATACATACACACACACACATATATTTTTTCCGCAGGGGAGGGGGGGGCGAAAAAAAATCCCCCCCCCCCGAAAAAAAATCATGGCTACTCCCATGAAATTTAGTGATTTTACTAAAGGCGTTTACTCTAGTCAATGTGAATATTCGTTTATTATGAATCTCACTGCTCTACTTTGTGTCTGTTGGATGGCTGCCTGGTCGTGCGGTTTGCGCGCTGGACTGTCGTTCGGATTTATCGACGGTCGAGTGTTCAAACCCTGCCCGCTCCCATCCCCCGTCGTCCTGCGGGAGGTCTGGACTAGGAAGTAAACTATCTTCAACTTTGAAGGAACATCCGAATTATGTAAAACAAACATTTTGTTCCAGTTTCGTAATTTTTCTTAAGTTGATGGGCCAGAAGATGCATATTCTATTATTGGTATTAATAGAACAAACAAAAGATTAACAAAGTTGGAAAAACATGTATTTTTCTTAAAATGATAGTAAATATTGCCAAATGTATAGAATTATGTGATTTTGTCAAAGAAGAGTTAAGGGTAACCTAGGTAAAACACTATAACAGACATTGCTTCAGTAATCTACTTACATTATCCATGATAAGAATGCACAAATATGCACACAAATAATGTAGTAATACTGGCACCTTTTTCATAGTGGGAAAAAATCATTACTTTTCATGTATTTTAACGTTTATTATTAATTTATTAGTAGTTAAAAGTTAGGCAATCCATCATTGAGATCCGGCACCTATTTTCTTTTACAAAAAAATCCATAATAACAGATATGATAAATATAAATCAATTCACCAGAGGAAGCTTAACTTAATTTAGACCTATACATTACAACAGAGTACTAATATGTTAGACCTAAACATTTAATACATTATAAAAGGAAGATAATAACAAAAGAACATGCAATGCAAATGATGTATTAAGGCTATGCAATGAAGTACAGCACTTCAGCATACAGTAGTATATTTATCTATACACTGCTACACACCACACTGATGCTATATATCAGTACTCTACAATACGACTATCTCAAAACATTCTTTAACCTCTTTCATTACGTTATCACCAATCGAACTCGACTTTTCTGTCTGTGCATTCACTCCACTTGGAAGAGATGGGAGTTTTATTCCCTACATTTTTCTTTTTGTATTAATTTTAATTAAATTAATCAAAAGAAAGAAAAAGAAGAAATTAAAAAATACAGATTCTGTTATTGTTTTTGTAGACCAACGTGGTCTAAAACGGACGGTTTCCTTGTTTCGATTGCATCTTGAAGCGAAGTAAGAAGAAAGACAGGAAACCTCAACTCTAAGAGTTATGTCTAGTCAACTCTAGTCTAAAGGGACGGATTTATTTGTCAATACCGGAAGTCCACTAAGAACTCAAGACCAAATAGTTTTTCTATTGGTCTCAAAAAAAAGAAGAAACCAAGTAGGCCTTCGTAGTAAATTTTTCTAATTAAAAAGAAAGGATGTCATTAACAACTAATAAAATGTACTGCAGTATTTGAACATCAACTTAACATTTAATATGTGATACTCTGGGATTCGTTGGTTTATAAAATGTCATCTAGAAAAACGACGGGTCAAGCATCAATAGTGGAATACATGAAAGTATTGAGAAGAGTTGAGATCGATCATGAAACCAGTTCTGATAATGATTCTGAAGTGGAACCTGACCCTGATGAAATAGATAATCCTGTAAAGCTACTGTCGGAGATATTGCTCGATGAAGCAATCAAAGAGAGTAATCTTGTAAAGGAGAAAAAAGATGTGAGTATTGATGACACAGGTAAGAATTTTCACCCAGTGGATAAAGGATACGCCTGGATTGTTATGATAGGTAAGTCCTAAAATAAAATGCGTGAAAAATTATTTATGTTTGTTAATTAAAACTTCTTTATTGCTTTAAAATGTGTATTGCCTTGCTTTTAAACGACTCATCTTTACTATCGTACTTTTAAGCCTTTTTACAAAGCTTTTATCAACTCTCTCTGTCTGGTAACATGTTTGTAGGCCTACACGCTATTTCTCCCACACCCAATCTCGGATCGAGCTGAAATTTGGCACAATTATTTCTTTTACCTAAAAAAAATACTATAATCAATAAAACAAAAAAAAACAACAATTAGTTAATTAGCTATTGGTATTTATTTTTTGGCATCTCAAACAAGGGACAGAAATTGTACTTGCCCGAGCTTCTAGTAGGGTAAAGTTAGAAACAAGCTATACATTCTTCTAATTCCATAAGCACTTTACTAGCAAAAGGAGTCGTTTGAGAATGCGATGAGCCTTGAGTTGGAATTCAGGTCGTTCACATTTTATAAATGTTTTTAAAAAGCGATTACTGTTAAATTCATCCACAAAACCCTTTCTCTCTTTCCCCTCTCCTCCATTTTCCCAACTGGTCCAGATCGGACTAAGTAATAGGATCATAGCGTATTGAGAAAGCTAAAAGCATCAAAAAGCGCTGAACAAAAATAATTGGTAAAAATATTTCTAATTGCACAGATTTATTGTTGTTAGTCTAGATCTAATACATATTTAATTACATGACTGATCCTAACTAATTTATACAACAACACTTTGTATAAGCTTTTATTTTAAAGTATTTTTAAAAAATGTTTTGCTTGTTGGAATTATAATAATAATAAGTTTTGTCTTTAAGTCCTAAGATTAAGGGGGAGTGCTGTCTTTCACGTGGCTACGCGGTTCCATCTGTGACCTACATATTTTGTCACATAATGCACCGTCATAACCGTTGTCTGCCGGTCTGTTGAGGATCTTTTCACCACGGCGAATGGCATCACTAATTGGTAGAAGTGGAAAACATAGATACTTACGACACTCTTTTGAAAAAAAAATATTTGAAATAGCAAATTTAGAAATTATTTATTAGTGCCATTATCCAAAATGTCTGTACCTGGGCCTATATATGTCTGAAAATTGTACCAACTATGTGACACTTGCTAATATAACATTATTCAACTCAGCGAAGTTTATCTTGTGTTATCACTGTTAAGGATGATTACTCTTTGTTTTAAAGCCAATAAGATTTGCTTAAATTTCAACACGTAAGCCTTCAACACACACACATTGTTTTTTTAAGGATTTCATTCGCTTTTTTTTTTTTTTGGCTCTGTGTTACTGGAAATTGATCCGCTCCTGATTTAATTACTAGTCTGCTAGTAAAACATGCACATAAAAAAATACTTTTAAAAATAAAGAAAAACATACTTGGAAGAATTTAATTCCATTTTTCGATATCAAATAAAATATTTAATTTCCAATAATTAATTGACTAATTGGTTAACAAAAATTGTATTCGTGTTTTGTTAGCTAAAACAAATAATTGTGTGAAATTTAATTTGATCCGAGAACGGGTGTGGTAGAAACATTATGTTCAATATTTGTTGCAGACAGATGTTGATAGAAGCTCTGCAATAAAAAAAAACATTTTTGGCAATACTGTGTTTGAATGAAAGTAACGACAGGCGACATAAGTCTCTCTCTCTCTCTCTCGCCCCTCTCTCTCCTTACCCATTCTTTTTTCCCTCTCTTACCCCTATCTCCCCTCGCTCTCCCCAACTTTCTCTCTCTCTCCGTCTCTCTCTCTTAATGTTTAGCTCACCGATCAAACTAACAACAAAACCAAATGGTTTTGTTGAGACATAAAGATATCCTTATAAACTTCTTAACGTTTTCGTAAATTAAGAAAATAGTAATTTTGTTTAAAGTTTAAAAAAAAAAGATATGTGTATATGTGTTTTTTTTTAAAGTTTTAAACAATATACAATAACATATGTATATATATGTAACAGTACTGATCGTTAAAAATATTTTATTTTTGTGAATTGCAAAATTGCATTTATTTATATATATATTTTTTTTTTAAAGTCTGAAATGCTATGCGTATATTCTGGCAGCCGCTTTCGGAATTCAGTTTCTTCTGATTGGCTACATCAGGTCCCTGGGAGTGTTGTTTGTGGAGCTTCAATCGAGATATAACTCCACGTCTGCTGAGGTTTACGTCATAGTAGCGGCCATGGAACTGACAGGGAGTATTGCTTGTATGTAAATCTTCGTTAACTTTTAAGTAAAGAGTTTCGAGTGAACCATATAATATTTAATAATCTCTCTCTCTCTCGCTATATATATATATATAATTCTCTTCTTCCCTCAACAGTTTAAACGAGAAGAAGAAGTAAAGGAAAGATAACTCTCTTATTTCTGCGGATAGTCACGAGAAAACAAGAGGGGGTTCGAGAACACATAGTCACAAAATAGCAGGGCCGGACCTTTGAAACCAAGAAATATCACTTTTTTTTTTTATTTCTACCTCATGTTAAAAAAAAGGGGGGGGGGGAGTAATCTACTCTACAATAACTATCGAGGCGACAGAGCACGCTCAAGAGTTTGGACACCATGGAAAGATCACTCTTTTATTTTTGCAACTCGGACGGAGAGAGTTATCCTAGGTAATTTAAGAGGACAAAAAAAAAGAGGGGCGGGGGGAGGAGTAGTATATATCCGTCACTAAATAGCAGAACCTGCCACGATCGACCGCACATCGCGCTAACGAAGCGAGGGGAAATCAGCAGGTTAATAGGTCGTATTGTGTATGTGTAGATAGATTGATGGACAGATAGACAGACAGAGTGAGAGATAGATTAGATAGATTAGATAGATTAGATAGATTAGATAGATAGATTAGATAGATTAGATAGATTAGATAGATTAGATAGATTAGATAGATTAGATAGATAGATAGATAGATAGATAGATAGATAGATAGATAGATAAATAGATACCAAAGAAAATAATTTATTACCAATAGTTAATTAACTAATTGGTTGACTTTTAAATTGATTCTTGCGTTGTAAGGTCAAAGAAATAATTGTGCGAAATTTACTTTTTTTCGTTGACGTTTTAAAAGCACTTTTTATATGCAGGAATGGAGATCAATCTGACTTAAATCTATTAACCAATCAAAGTTGTGATGCGAAGATTCTTATTAATTGATATACTTTTTTGTTTACATTCCTTTATTTATATTTCTAATTAATAAATTTGCATTTTTTAAAAATTAAACAGTCCCCAATTTTTAATTGAATAAATGCTTTGTGAAGATTAAGAGAAAAACACTAAGGTTATCTCTTTTATTTGAATTAATTGCCAGCTCCCATGGTGTTGGGGTTTGTCCTGAAGCGAACTTCTCCGAGAATCTGTTGTCTACTTGGTTCCGTATTTATGGTCATTGGTGTGGCTGGAAATGCCTGGTTTTCCAGACTGGACCTTCTCTGCCTGACCCAAGGAGCTTGTTTTGGTAAATATAGTCCTGTTACGTTTTGTTTTGCGTTGTTTTAAATTTATAATAATTTATATTGAAAACCAGCTCATCTTCTTGACTGAAGTTAAAGATCTTCATTCGTTCACACTCGACTCGCATGATTACTGAGTCATTATTCCTGAGTGTGAATTTTCGTTCGTTGGTTTGCGTCCATACATTGCCGATGGTACTATACCGGTGTCAAGACTCATTTCTTCTCTAATATACATATGTGTATTACTAAATGTACCCAAATCCTGGGCAATACCACAACGACACATACAACGATAGAACAAATATTCAGAATGCCAACTCACAGACATATAACATGTTTATTACATTATCTGTACTATAATACAGAATCAGTTCAGACATTTGAAATATCCAGTATCAATTTAAAATATATCAGCTTAATATTCCATAGACTGAATAGTGACAACACAGAGAAATAATTAGAGTCCACACTTCTACTATATCTATATCCTAAAGTCCAACTGTCCTGGACTAGGAACAAAACCACACTGCCCTATTATGAGTTACATTATTTTCAACAAAAACATCTCACCAAATCAAAACAACCCAAAACAATAACAGTTTTGAAGTCAACAACCTGAATTGCCCCCCCCTTCTCCTCTACAGTAAACAGGAGACCCAGGCTGACCAGAACTCAGTCCTGACAACCGGTGTAAGTAAAAAAATAAGCAATGCTCGCGCCTATAGTAGTGTATGGTGTGGATCTAATCTGTACCATTGTTTGAGTATTTCATTACCAATGAAATAAACTTGAACAAGCTTCTTTGTAAATTACCAAAACTGAATAAAGTTTGTTTTTTTTAATAACAAATACCCACTTCTATGTAGATATATGTAGAGACATAAATGAAAGAATGATACTGTGAACAAGATCTAGTTCACTAGAAATACACGTCTTTCTGTCACTCGTCGATCTCTTGTTCTCTCTCTTTTCAGCCACACCCTATTTATTCACTCCCCTTCATGATTTTATCAGAACTTTTTCACTCTACCCAACCAAACCATCCGCCCAACCTTAACCCTTAAAGTGCTGAGCTGTTTTTAGGCTAAACTACCACACGCGTTTTTAGGGTCAATTATGGTTGCATGAGAAACACGCACACACAAACACACACACACTCCGTAACATTGGGCAGGGTGGGGGTAGTAAATAATTATTATCATCATTAGTATTACTATGTCTTCCTAGGTAACAGATTTCATGACATATAATTGAAAACTGTTTTAAAATTATTTCTTCATAAAATTAAAAATGATACGTTCCTACAACATGATTGAACCATTCTTTTCTCGTTTGTTCAGGTATATCTATAGGGCTACTGTTCGGAACACCTTTCGTAGCTCTTACTCAATATTTCGACAAACGAAGAGCCCTGGCCACAAGCATTAGCTCATGTGGTGCAAGTCTTGGAGGCGTGGTTTTTCCTTTGCTGTTTAGACGCCTCCTAGATGACTACGCATTCGAAGGCGGTGTGCTCCTAATAGCCGGGGTTCTTTTGCACGCCTTCATCTTCAGCATTTTACTTATACCCATTGAAAATTACAAAAAAAGAAAGAGTGATTTCATGGATTCATTGCTCCAAATGGATCCAATCGATCAAAGTGTGGATGACAATTTAAATAATGAGGACACCGTAGTTCAGAAAATCATTGCACCAGAAACTGCAATTACAATGCATACAAATATCAGTCCAGATAATGATTCATGTGCACTAAAAGACAACAATATTCAAAATTCAACGAACCTATCAGAAGAAGGTCACAGTATTTCAAACACATGTTCTTCGTGTTTGCACAGAAACAGATTATTTCGGTCAGTGACTTTCTGGATTCTTTGCGGATTCTATATGAGCGCCTCCATTGGGTTAGCCGTGCCGCAGACGTTCCTCCCTGCGCTGGCAGAAGAGAAGGGGCTAACAAAAGACGATGGTTCTTTCCTCGTGTCCCTTCTCAACATACTGGACATCCCAGCTCACCTGATTCCTGGGGCAATCGTGAACTTCCGCTTGCTGCGCCCTACAAGGATGTGCATAGTGCCCATGCTGGTTGTGGGGATCATGAGTAATTTAACCCCTTTTTTCGTCTCATACAGGTGGGTCTTCAGCAATGTTAGCTGTAAGCCTGCGAAGTTAACTTCGATGTTACTGAACTTTGCTTTCTTTTTCTTTACAGCTCTATGTTGTCAATGTCAATTGTTTATGGCCTGTTTATGGGAACTTACTTTGTCATGCAGCCGCTTATCGCTATAGAGCTTTTAGGGGCTGAAAACTTCCCCAGAGCTATGGGCATTTACTACGGTATAACGGGTTTAGGACCCGCCATCTCATATCCATTCTGTGGTAAGTATAGCATAATACTGACTTTTTTTTTTTAGAAACAAAACTACAATCAGTACAAAAGGATATTTTTGGTTCTGGGTAGGATTAGGTCCAGCAATGGGCATTTACTAAGGTACTACCGGTTTAGAACCCGCCATCTCATATCCATTCTGTGGTAAGCATAATAGTGATTTTTTCTAGAAACAAAACTACAATTAGTAGCCTACAAAAGAACATTTTTGGTTCTGGGTAGGGTTAGGTCCAGCTAAGGGAAGGAAGATCCTCCTGGTTGTGTCGTGTCCTCCGTTAGGTATGTATTTTCGAAGTACGACGATGTTTGGCTTTATCTCTGTTATTTTGCATACGATCTATCATTTGTATTCAGTCCTTCTCATCTTCCTGCTTAAACGCATGTTAATTTATGCATAGCATAAGGATGACAAGTTATTATAAAAGACCTTCTCTTTTCCATTTCCGAGGTTAAAGTTGATTTTGAGGGAGTTTTCGGGTTGTCCTGTGAGGGATGTCCTGTGAGAAGTTTCCTGTGTGGGGTGTTTTTTTAAAGAAAGTGTTGTTCATGGTTTCACACATAAGTTTTTGGGATTGATTATCTACTTCGATAAGACACGTTGTCATAGAAATGCATGTACAATACTTAATACCCGTAATGAGTTATTGACATTTCATCAAATACACTGTAATGCCAGTAAGTTTGATTTGATTTATTAGTTGTTGTTTTTTTTGTTCCTTTGTGCTAATTTAAAAAAAACAATTTTTAATTGTCTAGACATAATTTAAAATGTATCCTACTCTAGTTGAATTAAGGAGGCGTGTTGGCTGAGTGGTAAAGCGCTTGACTTTCAGACCGAGGAGTCCCAAGTTCGAATCCTTTTGAAGACTGGGATTTTCAATTTCAGGATTTTTAAAGCTCTGATGGGTACCTGACATTAGTTGGGGAAAAGTAAAGGCGGTTGGTCGTTGTGCTGGCCCCATGACACCCTCGTTAACCATTGACCACATAAACAGATGACCTTTACATTATCTGCACCATAGATTGTTTTTATTACTTTACTACTAGTTGACTTAGTCCCCTGTATTTCTCAAACTATTAGTTTGTAGTGATTTTTTTTCCATTTTAAAATTCATTTTATTCAATTGAAGTTTTTATAAAGCTTCTGTCTGTCTGTCCAAAATCTGCAGGAGTTTTTTTCTCACCTCCCATTCTCTGATCAAGTTGAAATTTCGCACAATTATTCATTTTTCCATGACTAATTATGAATTAATAAAAAAAAATACCAGTTCATTAATCGATAAGTGGTAAATTGAGACCATAAACATTACATAGGAAAAGGGAGTTATACATTGCATTATTTAGATTATATGGCAATGATTTTTGCTGTTCTTCCTCTTAGATAAGCTTTGTTTGTTTTTTTTAAAGTTTAAAAAAAAATATTTTTCTTGTTTGTGTCCATAGGAGTTCTGAAAGATTTGTCACAATCCTATACGTGGACGTTTCATTATTTAGGAACAGCAGCCTTCATGGCAACTGCTTTACTCGTGGTTGGTCCAATGGCCAGGAAATGTGACGAGAGAAGAGGAATTTTTCTGACAAAGGGAAATAATAAAGATATAAGTTAAACTTGTAAATATTGGATTGGCTTATCTATCTATTTGGGCACACCTGCATCTAATACTCACATACACACATTCATCTTTACATGTATAACGTGACCTTTTTTTTAAAAGCATTCTATTTTCGTCGTAGTTGTTATTTTGATTTGGTTTAGTTTAAGCACTTGTTTCCCGATAATTGCAAGCTATCAAACGCATTCAAATGTTTTATTTGACCAAATTCATTATGGCTGAGTGATAAAGGGATCCTCTCTCAAACAGAGAGGTCCCGGATTCGAATCTCGCTGAAAACTGAGATTTTTAATTTCGGGATTTTAAGGGGTGCCCTTGAGTCCACTCTGGCATTAGTAGGGGGAAATTAAAGTGGCTGGTCGTTATGGCAGGCCACATGACACCCTCGTTAACAAGTAATAGTAACATCATCTTCCCTGCATGGTCTAAAAGGTGGTACTTTACTTTTAGTCAACAACAGATACTGTTGTTCCTGGGCTGTTTCCAAGCATTTTATGATGAACTTATCAGGCTTATCAGGGTTAGTATGTAATTAACTTTGCCAGAACCAAATTGGGTCATCGATTAACTCAATAAGTTATCTAACCCCCTGTATGTAGGCCACTTTTAATTCTTATCACTCGCGTAATTTGATTGACAGACTACTAACACAAAGCTAAGAGGCCTTTAAACTAAGGTCCAGAATGAGTCCGAAGTTCTTATACAGAATTAATTTAATTGTAATTTTTAAATTTTGTGATGTAAGCCTTCAATGTGCAATATCACCGCATTATTCCTTTTTTTTTTATGTACAGTCAGAAACAATCCATGAACTGCATCATTCATTTTTGTAAATGTTCAGTCAAGGGAAGCGCCGTGGCTTAGCGATAAAGCTCTTGGCTTCCGAACCCGGGCTTCCGAGTTCGAATCCTGATGAAGATTTTTTTTTTTTGAGATCTTTGGGCGCCTCTATGTCCACCCAGCTCTAATGGGTACCTAACATAAGTTGGGGAAAAGTAAAGGCGATTTTTCTACTTATATTAGAAAAGAAAATTAACGCATACACTGTGTCGTTGTGCTGGCCACATGACACCCTTGTTAACCATTTGGTCTGAAAGGCAGGGGCGGACTGGGTATCAAAATCGGCCCGGGCATTACCATATAAACCGGCCCACAAATGGCATGTCATATATTTTCGGCGTGGTGTGGGGGGATTTTTACCCCACTCCGCAATTTATATATATATATATATATATATATATATATATATATATATATATATATATATATATATATATATATATATATATATATATATATATATATTTATATATCGCTAGACTCAGGCCACGAGTTTGGGAAAACCATAAGCTAACTACGGTGACCGAAATGGAAGTCTACAAGGCATGCGTTATGAGTACACTGCTGTATGGCAGTGAATCATGGACCACCTACGCAAAGCAAGAGAGAAAACTGAACTCATTCCATTTCAGATATCTCCGTAGGATCTTGAATGTCACATGGAAAGAAAAAGTGTGCAATACTGAGATCCTTGCGCGATCAGGTATTCCCAGCATCTTTACAGCCCTAAGACAACGCCGTTTGCGCTGGCTTGGATATAATCGCCGGATGGAGGACAAGCGCATCCCTAAAGTCATCCTCTATGGTCAACTCGCGACTGGCACAAGAAAAACTGGTCGCCCCCACCTCCGTTACATAGATATAATAAAACGTGACCTCAAATCAGTGAACATCAATCCTGACGATTGGGGAGACATAGCTCTAGACCGCAACAAATGGAAAGAGACATTGACCAAGAAAGCTATGGGCAGTGAAAGTGCATGGGTCATAGCTCAGGAAGAAAAAAGTACTATCCGAAAAACGGCCAGCTCCTCTACCACCGAAGTAAAAGCCACCTTAACCTGCGCTATCTGTGGACGGGAGTGTCGCTCCAAGTATAGGGCTCAACAGCCACTTGAGGAAGTGTGCTCTAAGATGAACCATAGTTGTTCTACGACTGAAGGAGGCCAATGATGATTGTGTATGTTTTTGTTGTTGATATTCTTGTTGAATTTCAAACAAAATTAATTGTAATAAGAATAAAGTGTTCGGGCCTTTGTGTCTCGCTGCTGTCACTTTTTTTTTTTTGCATTGAATTTTTTTTTTCTTAGGTCGCGACCAGACCGGCCCATTTGGTACCGGCCCATATAGCCAGTCCGCCCCTGCTGAAAGGGGAACTTTACCTTTTTTTTTTACTTATGTTCTGTCAGACACAATGCATGAACTGTATTATTAATATTATGTATAATGAAGTATAGTTAATAAACTGCATTATTTCATTTCCTTACGAATGGTCAAATCTGCCATTTTAAATGAGTTTTTCTACTTCTATTATGGTAAAAAAAATTAAGTGGAAAAAAAATCTTTAAAAAACCTGGCCATTTCGATTATTTATATTATTTAAAATATAAAATAATTATAGATCATCCTCTATGATAGATGTTAATTATTTTCCTGGACAATGTTTTGAGAGTGATGACTAACTGAAATCCAAACTGACCCCCTAATTTATAAAAGCAAAAAGTACAATCAAAGTCACTTCCAAGTGATGAATGTAGCAATCACTGTGTTAGCAAATATAATAGGGCTGCATATTAGCTAAATTACAAACAAAAATATGTCATAATATCATTGATATTCATTGTTTATTAACATTCAATGACATGAAAACACCTTGACATTTGATGAAAGAAGATGTTCATTGAATATTTTATATTACAAATCAAAGTATAATTGTTTTGCAATGTAAATATATATACTTGTATACCGAGCATGAAATACATGTTTAATAGATAGATGAATTATCATTTACAAGTGTGATATTTGATTTTACTACAATAAAACATATTTAAAGGAAACACAAAGATGAAAGGCAACAAGGTAAACGATAATTTAATATGTCATCAAAGAAATAATAGAAATGAGCATTTGTTCAATACAAAATAATCGTAATATTACAAAAGCATATGTGTGTATGCATACATTATATTCTATAATAAATAACCTGTTTCTAATGCAATCGATGACATTTCTGTAAGCAGATTTTTGTTTTAGATTTTTAGTTAATTATCCTTGTCCCTTCAGTGTCCCATCTGACACTGCTTTCTATTAACATTATCAACCTATCACACACACACACATTAACGATAACAGGCAAAGAAAAGATTCAGACAAAATACAAAAAGACTTTTAATAAAAACATCAACATGCGAAAGAAACGTTAACATTATGTTTAGTTTTAAGCGATACATCAAGTTTGTGGTAGACTTAAATAGGAGCGTATTACACGGTAAATTTATACAATCGGATATAGACTCTAGACAGAGGCATACCGAAGGTGACAGACGCCCGGGGCAACCGGGCTACACTATTGGCGCCCCCTACCCCAATCACCCAGCAGTGTACGTAAGTAATATTTGCATAAGAACAGTCGCCAGTAAGCATTACAAAACGTAATTATAATGTCAACTAAATTAATAAACGTAGCGACAGAAATACTTGATACATTTTGTAATGTTTCAAAAACAATTTGGCTCCCCCTACACTCCGGCTCCCAAAGCTGTCGCGCCAATCACTCTCCCCTCGATACGCTGCTGAATACAGAAAATACCTTTGTATTTAGATTTATTATCATGACAAATTTGGAGGCCAATCATGAAACGGACAGACTAAAGACAGACCAATGGATTGATACGTTACAGATCTATCTATTCAGGAACTGATAGGCTATTAGCACTGCGATTACGGTGGAGTACAAGTCAAAGTAAGTAATCTTTCTGTAACCACAAGGGTTCAATAATCTGGAATCTTCTTTGTCTTCTTATTGAACCATTCACGACACCAATACGATTCACCTACCTCCCCCCCCCTTTTCCTTTTCTTTTACACCCGAGTATAAGGTGACGAGTTCAAAGAACATAAGGGGAAAAAATCAATCACCGACACACATTCACAATCCAATAAATACACACACACACACAAACACACGCTGATCAAGCGCCTATGTTATTCTTAATGTTGTCGACGACACACAAACGTAAGTTCATATTTCTGGTAACCAGATCGCTCGCCGCTGAAAGAACTATAAAGTCCCTCCTGACGCTCTGTGCTGACAATGGGCACCAAAACAAAGCAGAACACTCTAAAAGGAGAATCATAATCGAAAAAAAAAATTAGGAAATAATATAATAACTTCTGTTCACGTAATTCAAATAGAAAGAGCGAGATCGATACCTCCCAGCTGGAATAATCGATTCATTTTGAGCTGTGTCAATTAATAAAAGACACTTATTGTGCACAGTTTGTTTAATAAAGCGACACAGTATGACTTATTAAACACTAGACTCCGGCACAACAAAAAACGAGACTCCGACACAGTATAACGTAACAAAAAAAACAACAACACTTTGACATAATATGACTTAACGAAAACATGTCTCCGACACAGTATGACTTAAGAGAAAGAAAAAAAAGACCCCGATACAGTGGGAGTTAACAAAGCACGAGACTCCGACACAGTGGAAGTTAACCAAAAAACGAGACTCCGACACAGTGGAAGTTAACCAAAAAACGAGACTCCGACACAGTGGAAGTTAACCAAAAACGAGACTCAGACACAGGGGAAGTTAACAAAAAAAAACGAGACTCCGACACAGTGGAAGTTAACCAAAAAACGAGACTCCGACACAGTGGAAGTTAACCAAAAAACGAGACTCCGACACAGTGGAAGTTAACCAAAAACGAGACTCCGACACAGTATGACTTTTTATCCCGCCCCTTCTCTTCCGAGAATGATTCTTGGTTTAGCGAATGTATAGATCTACTACATTGATAAACTTTTAGACCCAGAATTAGAAGCCTATGCGCAAATGTTCCTAAACATTAATTGATCAAACTCCTCAACGATTGCTGAAATAACTGAAGACGTAGAGTCCGTTTAAGAGAAATATTGTCTCGTTCTGTAGCCAAATTAAAATTTATTTCTTTTTTGTTTACTTAGAAAAATTACGTCGGTCAAACTATAGTTTCCCCAGTGTGGCCAACGAGCTAGTAATTCTTTTTCCGACAATATACATCAACTGTCAAATTTCTAGGAGGTTTAGCCCACTCCAAAAGTGTGACTTGAATAGCGGTATCGTAAAAATATTTGCACCGTTATACTTGTAGGTGGAAAGAGAGAAGACACAATAATTAAGTCCTTGCTATTACAGAATGTGGACTAAATACATCTGGTAATATCAAAATACTTGAACTGTCTGATCAAATATACTGTTGAGTATCACTACACTTTTCATACAATATTCAGTTCAGAACTTTATGGATCCTGGAACCAGGGGCCTGCATGGAAGCTGATCTCAAAAAACGGCTTTAACGATTTTCCTAGAAATTTAACAGTTGATGTATATCGCTTAGAAAAGAATTAATAGCGCGTTGGCCACACGACGAATACTCCAATTTGACCGTTATAATTTTTCAAGTAAAAAATGAAATAAATTTAAATTTGGCTGTAAATTGAAGTAAAAAAATGTTGCTGTAGTCAGCCGTAGTATATCTATAACTTAGCTGTTTGTTCAATTTAAAGTAACTTATAGTTTATTAATAGATTATCTAAGCTTAGCTTATATTTTTACTAAAATCGAATATAGATTACGTCTAGATAAGATCATAAGAATTCTATATCAGAAGTCTATATCTAGTTCTAGATTGCTATATAATGAAAGTACCAATAAATATTTGCTCAATCATACAATGCTTGCTGAGCCAATTGCTAGCATCGTTCGTTCAAGGCGTTGACAGTGTCAAAATCACGAGTTCAATATCCGGTTAAAGCTATAAAAAAAAATGTTCTAAAAAGGGCAAAGATAATTATTATCATTGAACTTTTAAAAATCATACTTATCAGCACTTTCTTTATTGTGTACACCGCATACACCTATAATGCTTGCTATTTATAGCCTCCATGTATGAAAATCGCCCATACAATTTGTTCAAATGTCTTTGTACATTCACCTCTGCTTAAGTGTGTAGGTAAGAAGTAAAACTCCATGAGCTGGATCTATTGTCCTCGCTCAAAGAGCACGAACAGAGGCATAACAACATTTTGTTGTAAACAAGATAGGATGAAATAGGGGCGTATGAAGAGAATCTATATTTTGTCTTAACACCCCCAAACATATCCTAATTGAGTCACTGGATAGTGGTCGTAATACACTGGGAGGAGAGGAATCGATTATCTCCCCGGCTGATAATGTCATTGACATCAACAGAATGTTAATCCCCTTCGTAGACTAGATGAATTGCGGTATCAGTTTGGGGAGTCTCATCCGTGTAGTTGTAATCCATATCTAAAGGATCGGTATCGTATTCGTCCACGTTATTAACAACGTTGAGCCAAGCTTCTATCCTGGCCTGATTTAATAAATCCCTGTCATCTGCTTGGTAATCGTAATCGTCGATTGGGTTATTGTCTTCGTCTCTATTGGTATTGGTATTGTTGAGTACTACGTTAGAGCTCGCTCTTCGAAGACGATAACTTACATGTTTCGACTGCCCATTAGTTTTGTCCTGAGTTCTTTGAGGCGACGTTGCCTGATGGGCGACTCTGTCAACAGACTGGTTTCGATGAGGCTGTGATTTCCTGTGCTTGGTGTTGTTGGTGTCTTGCGTTAGGAAATTCCCGTTGAGTTTATTTTCGGAGTTGGACCTGTGCATTCTTGCGCGAGGAGTCTCTGAGGCGTTGAGCGACTGCAGCCGGCCTCTGTCTTTCTTGCTCCGGTGGGGACCAGCGCTGGGATCAGCGTTGCTGTTTGTGGCGCTGGTGTTGTTGTTGTCGTCGTAGCTGACGTTGTTGGCGGTACTGATGATGGAGATGATGTTGTTTGTGCTTGAGGCGCTGCTCGCCTTGCTTTGCACGAGCGGCACCTGGTTGGAAGGGGGGCTTTTCGAGAGGAAGACCCCATCAGCATCGTTGCCATGGTTCTGGACTTTGCCCTCGAAGAGAGTCTCTAGCTTATTCTGTGACCCAAGGGTGTCTGTGGCGCACCATGACAGCGCCCTGTTACCATTGGAAAAAAACTTCATCTGCTTGGAGCCGCTACCGGATAAAGCGTCAGCATTGTTTGTAGAATACGACCTGCTTGTTGAGATTGACTCTTGGCTTAAGGTAGAGGCGTTGCCAAGAAGCCCACTCAGGAGGGGCTCGCTAAAATTCCTCGGGAGATCTTTCTTCTTCTTGACAGTTTTTTCTATCCCGGAAATGTTTTTTGCCGTCTCCTGGTTGTTTCCCGAATCTGTGCTGATCAAACGGGATGTGAACGGCTTGGTTTTTATACTTGGAGCTTGTTGGACTAGTTGCACTCGGTGATTTCCTTTCAAATAGAAACAGAGAAAATACAAAAATTATATTGTTTTTATATGAAGATCAACTTTATTATAAAGAGAATAAAATAGAAACTAAGCATGTGACTATTTTTAATATGTGGTCACAATGAAGTGGTGATGATGTCAGAAATTTTTGCTTGCCTTTGCTTCACAAAAACTTTATCGAATTTCGGTCAATTTAATAAGTGACATCAAGCCATCAAAAGAAGTGAAAACTTTTAAACGTGCTTGGGCTCATGATCATTTTAAAAGAGAGAGGATGATGGATCCCTATATTTCTAGGAAGTCGAGAGTGGATTTGTGGATAATCTAGTAGGAAAACTCTGGAAAACTTACCCCTGTATTCAGAGACATCGCCAGGGTTGGTGTCATTCGGAACGGTTTTACACCAACTGTATTCATCTCTTCCTAATTTTAATTTTCCAGATAAAAGCTATTAACATTCAAGGCGTTGTTTTTTGTTGTTGTTTTTTTATTAGCATCTTTGAAGTTCAATTGTTTAGTATTTACTAATTAGTATTTTGCAATATTATGATGTATGTTATAGATGGTAAGGTAATTGAAACTTTAATATAGTGTTTGGATCTCGAGATCTTCATGAGAAGTATCCCTAGAAGTATTTAAGAGTACATGTGATCACTGAAATTCTTTAGTTGAAATTTGTATAACCCCATAGTCTTTCTGTGCAGAGAATTCTATTTATGGCCGAGTGGTAAAACACTTGGCTTCTGAACCGGAGGGTATTAAGTTTGAATCCTAAGGAATACTGGGGTTTCATTCGAGATTTTGAGGACGTCTTTAAGTTCCCACAACTCTAATGGGTACCTGACTTACGTTGGGAAAGTTAATGTCTTTGTTCTGGTTTCATGCACTGTCGGCCCTAAGCATAGGCAAACTAGGTAGCCGCCTAGGGCCTACGATTGGTGGGGGCCTTGCACAGGACTCAAAACAATTTTTAGAGATAAAAAATTAGCGAAACTTGTTTTTAAAAAAGTTATTGTTGGAATACACTAGGTTTTAAATTAAGTTGTTTTTTCGCTGTTTATTATAAATTTTTGTATTTCATTGTGGGCCACCGAATTCACAATGCTTAGGACTTCTAATTATCTAAGGCCCTGTCCTGCTACATGATGCCCTCAAGATGTTTGGAAGTGCCCACCGTCTAAAATGCAGCAAATAGTTTTTCCCTTGTTCTGGAGTGAATTCTTGGTTTATTATGGTTTGATTCGTCTTAGGATGTTGTTTTCCTCCTTTGTTAGGGCACGCTAGCTGTGGATTTACATCATCTGGCTCCCATAGTTCGAAAGGCCCTAAAAGTCTGAAAGGGTTATTTTACTTTGGTGATAGACGCAATACTAATGAATAAAAGTAACATGATATTCTTCAAGCAGAGGCGTAGCTAGCCATGCACGGATTGTGCGGGCCGCACGGGGCATCAAGTGGTGAGGGGCATCAAACTAAGGACAAATTTCTCAGAAAAAAAACATACAAGAAAAAAAGTCTGGGTAAGTATAAGCCATTTTTTGACAGTACATCTGACATCTCAAGACGGGATCAATTTTCCCAAATGTAAGGTTACGTTGTCATGGATAATGTCGGGAAATTTATTTTCATTGAATGGAATAGTTCAAGAAATAATCACTTGATATGACCAATTTCATATACTAGTGTGGTAGGTAAATATGAGTTTTGTTTTCGTCGTCAGCACAGCTATTGAATCCGCAGATTGAAATCAATTTCGATAGTGCTCATTCATAGCAACATTAACAAAAACGAATTTCGTCTGGGGCGAAAGAGACTTCAACGGTTTGTCGCAGTTTCTTCAGAAACCTTTGAACTTCTGAAACAAGGACCTGATTCAGTTCTAGATATTGTCAATACAATTATTGATAAATTAGCAATAGTGTAAAAAAGAATACACATTAATTTAGAAAACAACGTCTTTACGCTGCTTTATTTCGATTATTGTTTTTTTGATGGGGGCATCACGAGGAGCAGCCGCATTGGGCATCATATACCCAAGCTACGCCACTGTCTTCAAGGTTTTAAAATGGTGGTAAAAAAAAAGCTCTATTTTAGTAAATCACATCTTGACAACCAAAGTTCAACAAACAACAATAAACAATAACAGTGCATAAACATACTATCACACCAGGCTTCTGTGGAACTTTTGGAACGCCCTACCCCATTCTAGCCTATCTTCCATTAACATGGTCTCCCCCATAAACACATACTACAGACATAAGCACACACATGCATAGCTATTTACAACCAACAAATCAACGTACCCAGACAACAAGAAGCTACAGTATAAGTTTGTGAGCGTGGGTCTAGGTGTGTATCTCAATGATTGAATGCTTTAGTGTTTGTTATGAGCTTCGCCCTCACAACTGAAAACACCAATCAATAAGCCGGAACAAAACAAACAGCGAATAAAACTATATAAACAACATATTCATTAATTTATAGGGCAGTGCACTCAAGACTATATATAAAACAAATGCTTCTCTTTGAGAACGTGGAAGTGTTCACCTAAAAGTGTTGGATTTCGAAGATTTTCGTTATGTTAAAAGGGTTAATGCTTCAAACAATTTGAGAAGCCTTTGATCTTTTTTTCAAATAAGTCTATGTTTGTATGTGCCTATCGATCAATGCCAATTCTGTGTTGATCTTGTTAGACATGATCCTGTTTTACATATATGTAGCTTTTGAATGGCGTTTGGAATGAAAAGACTGCTTAATTGAGACATGCTTGGTTCAATCACTATTTTAAAAAAAAGGGTCAACAATGAATAGATAGATAGATAGATAGATAAATAGATAGATAGATAGATAGATAGATAGATAGATAGATAGATAGATAGATAGATAGATAGATAGATAGATAGATAGATAGATAGATATAGAAAAAGAATGATGGATAGATAGAGAGAGAGAGAAGAATAACAGATAGATAGATAGATAGATAGATAGATAGATAGATAGATAGATAGATAGATAGATAGATAGATAGATAGATAGATAGATAGATAGATAGAGATAGAAAAAGAATGATAGAGAGAGAGAAAAGAATGACAGATAGATAGATAGATAGATAGATAGATAGATAGATAGATAGATAGATAGATAGATAGATAGATAGATAGATAGATAGATAGATAGATTACCTGTATTACTCAAAGAATTCCGCTTATCTGCTCTTGTGGTGACAACAGATGCTCGCCCTTTGTTATCCACTATGGGCGGAAGTTCAGGAGCACTCATTCTGCGGCTCTCTAACGTCCGGACCTTGTCAGGCTGCACAGAGGCGGCAACTTCAGTCTGAGGGTCATTGGGAACGGTAAACGTAACACTGTTTTGAGACCTCCTTCTGGGTGCACCGCTTTTGACAGCGGATCCCGTTGACGTCCTGCGCTCACGACTGTGCGGTCTACACTTCAAGGGGGTGATAGATGTTTGATACGTTAACGTCTGCTGGGCGCTTGCAATCCCGCCGCTGTCCTCTGTACTTCTGGTGTCAACATTGTAGTTGAATGTGTATTCTGAGTGCCTTCTAAGGGTGGATGTTTTAGGCCGCGATGATGCGAGAGTTGACAGAGCCACCCGATCGCTTACATCAGCCGACACTCTGCGTCCTCTTGCGACGACTAGGTCAGTGCTCTCCGCCGCCACACGCCGCCCGCTGTCTGGGTGAAAACGATGCGCTTCGACGCCCGCCTTATCGTCAGAAGTGTACGTGGCTGTCGCAGACGTGGAGTAATACCCGCATCGAGTGCTAGAGTTCCTCCTCCTGTACCTCTCTGAGTAGAACTGGGCCTCTCCGCGGGCGACGCCTATGGAGGTCTTTGGTCTCGGGGGCAAACTTTGATGGTCTTGCCCCGATGGGATCAAGCTGCGCTCTGGCGAGTAGTCCCAAGGCACACGCTCCCCCGACCATTGAACAAGATCGCACAGTTCAGGTCGCGCCAGGGTGCCAGTCATGGGTCCCTCGCGCATGCGTGATCGTGCGTGCGTGCCGAGAATGTTGACCTAACCAGGTTTAACTAAGAATATAAACTACGTTATCTAATGGGCTTTTACAAGTTGGCGTTGTGTCAGAAATAGTTTGCCCGCAGTTTCATAAAGTCTTTGCTATCGCCACAATCAATCTGTGGAACAAGAATAAATATTTGATCAAAGCAATTAAAGAATAAAAAGTAGATCAACATTTCTAGAAACTATGTCGGTTCAAAAAACTTTTAATCAGAGTATTTAACTAAAGGCGTAGGCCTATATCTGTATTGTTGTATTACGTATTTTAATGTGCACAAGCACATGTATAGCGAATAGTCTTTGTAGAAGTAAAAGAATTTATGTTTAAATTGAGAAGCACAACTTATATATATATATATATATATATATATATATATATATAGATTGCTAGATAGATAGATAGCTTTTATATAGAGCTACTTTCAAGCTTATAGCATGCTCAGAGCGAATGGTCCAACTCCAATCTTATTTGTGGACCAGTTGGGGGGGGGGGGGTATTTGGAAGAAGGTTTTACGTGCTGCCTTTAGGCAGCTCAGTTAACACAACTCCGCTCGAGTTGGGTATCGAACCTTGAGTCCCCCTTCATAGGTAGAGAAGCTACTTAACCTCTTGACTACGCTTCTCACTAGATAGAGACAGTGGGTACGCAACAAGGACGTGAAGGTGTTTATCGCGCCCGGGTCCATGACCATTGAAAGATCATCGTTTATTAAGTTGTTGTTTTTTTAATTGATTGATACATACAGGATCACTAGGCCTGTGTTTGTGTTTTATGTCAGTGTGTGTGGCATTCATAAATTCATTTTTTTTTTATTTTAATTTGTTGTTCTTTTGATTATTTTGTGTTTTGTTTCCGTAAAGATATATTTCTGTAGATGCAAGTGTCTATCTTCAAAATTTGTCAAGATGGTTAGGAGATGGATACTCCGATTTCAAAACTCTGCTCTCATGAGGTGCTTAGAATTCTAGAGTTAACCACATAATATAAAAGAAGTGGAAATCCCCCTCCTTTCATGAGTTGGGACTCTGGTATCCTCTCCGGCTATTGAGTTGGAATCATAAAGTTGAAACCTTGCACCATTATTCATTGTCCATAACAAAACTTGAACCCGTCAAAAAATGTACCAATTTTTTTTATCAATTATTCATAATAATTAATTTCGATTTATATAGAGACAATATTAGCTTGTGTAGATAATAAGGTGGCCTAAAAATTTCAAAGTAACAATAAATAATTATGAACCTATTAATTTTTTATAAGCATTTGGCTGGCTCAGTGGGTAGTGCATCAGCTTGAGGAGCCTTGAGCCCTCAAGTATGAATTCAAATCGATCAATTTAAAAAAAATTGCTTTTTAAAAGCCATAACGGAAACCTCCAAGATACCCCCTCCTTCCCCCTTCCCAACTGGTTCACACTATAGATTCGACTATAGCGAATTATGCATGCAAAAAGCATAATATTACGCTAAACAAAAGCAATCGGTAAAAATATTTTCAATGGCGCAGATTTATTATTGTTATTTTAGATTATTACAAATTAATTCCAAGATGGATTTAAAATAATTAATGCAATTACACTTAATTTTAAGCTTTGTTTTGTTGTTGTTTTTTTTAGTTTTTCTTATATTTTACTATTTTTAAACAGAAAGAAATGGTACTTGACAGATGTGGTGTTATAAGTTGAATAAATCCCCTTAAGGAGGCTTGAGCACTGAGTGAACACGTTGTTTTTTTTATGCATTCAAAAAGCGATCACGGTTACATCCTCCCATCCCTTCCCAACAAGTCCAGACAAGTGATAGGCTCTTAACGCATTAAAAAAGCTAAAAGCATGAAATTGGGCTAAACAAATACAATCGGTAAAAATATTTTAATCGCAATGATTTATTATTGTTAGTCTAGATCTAATACAAATTTAATCACATGACTGATCCAAAGTAATTGATACAATTACACTTAATATAAACTTTTTGTTTGTTTGTTTGTTTTTTAAGTATTTTTTATGTTTTTCTTGTTTAAATGGTAAACATGAATTTTATAAAGTATCGTGACTTAATTTAAACTTAGAAGTCTTTTGTAGAACGTCTGTATTTAGAAGAAGATCAGCGGCGATTTTTCATGTGTTTATTTTATATTCTTCGTGATTTTTTTTGGTCTCTCCACCACTTTCCGCCTTTTTATTATTGATGATCCAGAAAGCTTTTTACCAGCGTAACGCCATTGCACATAGATTTAGATGTAGGCCTATATAAATTGTTTCTGGTGATCGCAGCCTCGGTAACTCCTTTAAATATACTTAACACGTATTGAGCGGAGACGTGTGTTGATATCGACATATGTATGACAACTGAGACGAATGCATGATTTGCTAATAACACTACTGGGCCTTGAGATAACATAGGTAGGGAAATAACCTGAGCACGTTGGTTGCACTATTATCAGTGTTAGTTTTTATCGGGTGAAGCGTGGTTCCTTGACACCGCTCACAAAAAAACATCGCCCTTTCATCGTAAATCAAATTCGCCGGTATGTCGAAACCGGAATGCAGCCAAGTGTTCCGTCACAAGCAGTGCTATCAACTCCATCAAATACTAGATGTAGGTCTAAAAGCAGTTTACTGACAATCTGGGTTGAAATGAGGTAAAGCAGCAGATTTGACCACTGCTTATTAGCGCGACACTCTATCAACTTATCTGACCTGCCATACTACTATGTCCAAAGTTTGGGCTTAAAGTAAATAATTCAATTTTCCCATGCGTTTTTGGTCACTTGACCACCTTTAAGGCTTATCACTTATGAATGTAAATGCTAATAATGCTAATATTAATTGTAATGTCTTCGATTGCGAAGATTAAGGATGGGTTTTTCACATGACACCGTAAACTCAGTTGCTACCTGCATATTTGTCCACATCTGATTAAGTTTTCTTTACTTCTGCGCATGCCAAAGGCAATCTTTTTTTTTTTAGGCGAGCTGAAAGGAGGACTAGTGTTGTTGTTTTGTTTTTTTTTTTAACTTTGATTTCCATGCCAACGGCTCTAGCTGGAACATCAAGTTTTGAAGTAAGATCAGCCCTTGTTTGGTAAAGGGGAGCAATTTTGGTACAGGAATTGTCTCAGCAACCCTACGCGAAAGTCAAAGAATAAATGAGAGACGATGACAGAATATGACGGCGTTACGGTGGTGCCACCCGTCTTCCGTAAACGCCATAAAGATCAACTCAGGCTCCATTTTGCCTTTAGTGGCATAAAGAAAAAGTAACTAGCAGCTAATGACCTCTGAAAGAGACAGTTGGAGATAATAGTAGGAATTGACAGCAATAAAGCTTTCTCGCAAATAGGGGTAGTTATCTTATCTAGAATCCAGTATTAATTTGTATGGGGCCCGTTTTCATTGCAGTGGTTTTTACACATGATTTCATCACATGTTGTTCATAAAAAAGAAATATTTAGGCCAGTGCACAAAGTATGCCAAGAAGTAGCACAAAGTATGCCAAGAAGTAGCACAAAGTATGCCAAGAAGTAGCACAAAGTATGCCAAGAAGTAGCACAAAGTATGCCAAGAAGTAGCACAAAGTATGCCAAGAAGTAGCACAAAGTATGCCAAGAAGTAGCACAAAGAAGCCATAGATTCAAAGTTTCTTAAAAACAAATATCAACTTTTCTAGAAAAAAAAATGCTGTGAAGCAATAAAAGAGTATAAAATTACATTCTCAGTGAGTCTTTTATTCAAGATTCCGCTCAGAATTTTAATACAATAGAACAGTCTATGATTGTAAAACTATTGGAAAACATCCAAAAAGCATTTCTTGTGAGGTGTATATATGTATAAAAAAAAATTAGGTAGCGACGTAATGTCATTCCAAAAAAACAAATTGTTCTCTGTAATACTTCCCATTTCTTATAATGCGTGTTTAATTTAAAATTATAGGTCTCTGTGTAGGACCAGACTTGTAGATTTTCATATCCCGTTTTGGTGAAAATCCGCCACGGTCTCCCCCCTTTTTTTTTTTTTTTTTAATTTTGTTCTAATTTAGTTGCTTGGATATCCAAATAAAATACATTTAAAATTAGACATGAAATTAAATGAGGTCTCACAAGTTAATATTCCTTGTTCCTGATTCTTGTTGAATATTATATCACTAAATTATTTTATTAGACTCTAATTCTAGATATTGTCAGCGTATTTCTCTCAAATGACAAGTTAGAATCACTTCCTGACTATAGCGCAGTGTTTCTCAAACTTTTACCATTTTACACCTCACTTTGGGAATGCTGTAACTTCACTCAAAAAGTACATTATTGTTGTGATTGACTTTTTTGGTAGAAATCCCAATAGCTAAAGCAACTACAAACGCCATTATGAAACTTCAAAATATGACTAAATAGTCCTAGCAGTGGGAATGACGGGACTGGCGATAACTCGATAACGACGGCGGCAGCTGAACATACTTAGGTTTAGGGGAGGTAAGGGAAGACTTCGTTATACGAAGCAAAGCGAACCTGTTATTAAAAACATAATATTAGGCATAATTGCATCTAATATAAGTGGCTCGTTGGTCTAGGGGTATGATTCTCGCTTTGGGTGCGAGAGGTCCCGGGTTCAAATCCCGGACGAGCCCTATTCATTTTGTGCCGTTTTTTTTCTCAAAATCAAATAGTTTTTTTTTAGTATTTTTTTCGTATGCCAATGAATAAGCGCCGGCACCTTGGTTCCTTTCTGTACGGCACCCACATCTCAGATCCACACAGAAGGGTGCATGATAGAAGACGCATATTATTGTGGACAGGGGCGATGTATTCCTCCATACTCTCGCATGAAGAGCCCAGCAGCGCTACTGGCCTATTTCTTTTAAATGTGATGCGTGTTCGAGTGCATGCTTTCCAGACACGTGAAGTGATCAATTAGTTGGACTGAGTTGTTTGTATTGAGAGATGTCCGTTTCTCTTAGAATAAATTGTTAGACCAAACGAAACCACTAGCACCCAACCTTTTTTTCGACCTTACCGTCAGGGAGGGCAGGCAAAGCTACAGCCTAGGGTGAGGGGGGGGGGCCAAAATAGAGAAAAAAAAATTATATTTCAACGGGTCAGCAACTTTATGTTTTTTTTATTATAATTTATTTTTCGCATTGTTACCGACAAGACTTTAAATCTTACAGTTGACAACACTGTCGTGGTTCAAAAGTGTTTGCAAATAGTGTGCTCGTAATATACTGAGAATGTACTACATTGAGTAAACCCTAAAATTTACATGTTTGTTACTAAATTTTGTACATGAAACAATCTTTTTTTTTTAAACGAAGAAAAATTGACAAGAACTTTCTTTCTTTTGTAATATGAATATGCTTTTAGACATTGACATTTTTGTTAATAAGTTCTTGTCAAATCATTCGCTGTACTGTTAAAAGTTCCCTCAACTCTAGATAACATTAAGAAACTAGAACAGACACAAAATAGAGTAGTGAGATTTGACAAACGAATATTCCAATTTGATTAGAGTAACACCTTTAGTAAAATCACTAAACTTAGAGACACTTCAGGACAGAAGAATAAAAAATAAAGCCGCTATAATACATAAAACACTAAAACATAATTTACAAATAGAAAAACAAAACCTAATGAAATACTCAGAAAGACACAAAGATATGGGCACACTTCATATTCAAATACGCTAGAACAACTTTGTATAAGTGCTCCTTCTTCCCTAGTGCCATTAGAGAATGGTATGGGTTGCCTGAATCAGCAAGAAAAACCAACTACTTAGCAGAGTTTAAGTCATTGATTAACATGCATGACTAGATTGACACATGAAATGCGTAGCACGTGATTATCTTCGCTTTTAAAGTAACTTCTGTAATATTTAAGATTTTAATATATTGCAAGGCACTGAATAATTATGCCAAAGCTCAGCATGGTCAAAGAATAGGAAGTGGACGAATAAACGTGACGAAACGTAAC
This sequence comes from Biomphalaria pfeifferi, assembly GCA_030265305.1. Taxonomy (NCBI): domain Eukaryota; kingdom Metazoa; phylum Mollusca; class Gastropoda; family Planorbidae; genus Biomphalaria; species Biomphalaria pfeifferi. The sequence goes on from JASAOG010000069.1 coordinate 3,133,332, forward strand.
AAGGTGGATTAAATCCACATATACATCGACATCTCTCATTAAGTAGCATTTATTCCCCTTATTTTGATATCAATCTAATAATAATAATTAATTACCTATAATTAATAACTTATTGGTAAATGTTTTGATCGATTTATGTTTTGTCAGGTTCGTTGAATACTTGTGTGCAAAGTTTCAACTTGATCCAAGCATGGGAAGTGGGAGAAAAAAAACATTTTTTACCAGACAGACAGACAGAGAGAGTTAATACATAGAGCTCTTGTACACATCTCTTCTCTTATGTTACTTGTTCTCTTCTGTCTCTTACGATTTCCTTATCTTCACTTTTATAAGCCCCCCCCCCCCACATTTTCTTAATATCCTCTTTTCATCACGTGCAGACACCATACAGAATACAAACGTTAGTAGTTCAATAGCCTTCTCCTAATTGCATTGTTCACATTCGTTTATCAAAGACAAAACAATCACTTATCAATTAACCTTTGACAAATTTCCAACTTCACACACACACAAAGCATACGCACAATGACACTGCCATTTTGCGTTAAACATTATACAATAGCTGGTAATGCAGTCATATTTACATGGACCAATTCTCTACAGACTTAACAGGACTATTTGACCTCCCCGACTATCTGGACTTAGTTCGATAAATCCGGAAGAAATGCGGCTTTAATCCCCCGGTGTCTCGATTGAATGCTTTAGCACGTTATAGATTTTTGCCTTGCGGACTGATAAGACCCAAAGTAAACTCAATATTAGACTGCTGCCGTTTTTTAAGCAAGCTCTATTGCGGCACTTCGTCCAATAAATGACTAAAGCTCCTGAACAGAACAGACTAAGTCGAAGGTTGATGACGTTAAATCAAACAGGTCGGGAAGATAACTTCTGTTATCATTTAGCGAAACAAAACACATGTTGAAATAAACGGCAAATTTGGTAGGGAAAAAAGGACATTTTCAGACTTTGCGAAGACTGGGACTTTAAATTTCGGGATCCTTAGGGCGACTTTGAGTCCATCAAGTTCTAATGGACACATGACGTGTTGGGGAAAAGCAAAGGCGGTTGATCGTTGTGTTGGTTCCATGACACCCTAGTTAATCGTAGGCCACATAAACAGATGACCTATAGATCGAAAAGCCTTTTATAATCGGTGTCTTGTATCTCCTTTTTGATGATACAATATCATGAACTAATAGTAATTCTTTTACAATGCCAAGGGAAACGAAATTCAATGTAGCCGCCCCTTAACATTCTCCATAAAAAAAATTGTCTAAGGGTGTGGCTGGTCTGCAGCAGGACCATCGTTCATAAAATAATAACCATGCCACCCCCCTTCCCATGCTATTTAATTTTAAGGAAGGACAGCAGGATCAGGAGCGGAGTTCCGGTGCAAAGCGTTTCTCTGTCTTCTGAGCGATAGAAATTCAGTTTTAATGGGGTTTTTCACTCTGTATACAACATTCTCAGTCTCCAGTGGTTTTTATTTAACATTAGAAGTATTGATACAGATCTCTCTCTCTCTCTCTCTCTCTCTCTCTCTCTCTCTCTCTCTCTCATAATAATACACCAAGGAACATGGGCGTAGCCAGGATTTTTTTCGGGGGCCGGGGATTGGGGGGATTTTTTCTTCCTCCAGCCGCCCCCCCCCCCCCATTCGGAAAAAAAAAAAATGTTTTCTCGTGGACTATCCAAAGAAATAAGAGAGTGATCGTTCCTTTACTTCTTCTCGTCCAAACTCTTGAGGGAAGAAGAGAATTATATATATATATATAGATAGCTAATAATGTTTGTTTACTATTCAGCACTGTAGAATCAAATGTCCAGGCTCTTTCGCTTGTGGCACAACGTGATTTATATCATTTAGAAACTGCGAAAATCCATTGAGAGATCTTAACATTGTTTATCTTCTTCCTATTATTTTATTAAGTTTTTCTTTTTATTCTGTTACATTACCACCACATTTTTTTTCATATCTTTTTGTCTTCTTCTTCTCTCTAAATGTGTTTTACTCAATACATAACCAAAATGTACACAAAATTGTAATAAAAAGGGTTCAAGACCCGACTGAGCTGTGCTTGCTAAGCGCCTAAAGGCAGCGCGGAAACCTTCTCCAGGCTGGACAGGCCCGAGGCGAATATAATAGGGTGACCCCCATAGTAAATCAACAAAAAAGTTAAATTCATGTAACTCCGATAGTATGGATGTATTTCATGGACAATTCATGATCACCAGACCAGAAATAGCGTGTTCCTACCTAAGTACTTATGTAGTCTAACAAGATCTCTAAACATTTTGAATAAAGCTTGAATCATAGCAGAGACCTAGAACTAGGCGAGTAGACATACGAGTTCTGATATGTTTGAAATTTGATCCATTTTCGTAATTTTTATCTAAAAAAACATTTCTTTAAATCTTGTGTGAGGCCCCTACATATCGGAGGCCCTGACTGGTGTCTAGTTTGCCTATGCCTAATGCCAGCCCTGCTCCCGGATACCTCCTCCTCCTGGTCCATAAAAGAGATCGGACATTAGCGCACTGAGCATGATATAAGCATGAAAGCAATTTAACAAAAAAAAAATAAAATCCACGTTTGCTGTACTTACATGTGCCAGTTGCTTTGATACTTTGTTTGAAATAGAATAATTCAAAGACAAGTTAGTGTCTTCTATGTAGGCCTCTGTAAGTTATCAATTACAGATGCACGTGTTCGTGTCCTCCGGAAAGTCTAAGATAAAACAAGCAAAATACACAAAAATACTTTTAAAAAAACAAAGCATATATAAGGGACATAACCATATATATATATATTGTTATAAACCTGGTGGTGGCACAGATGGGGGTGGTGGTGTGTGTGTAGTCAGCCGGCGCAAATCGCCCCGGGCCAGCGCTAGACGAGCAGTCAACCGTGACGAGATACGACGGTCAGCCGAGTCGAGTGTCAACAGGACGGTTCGGGAAGGATCGCCGTCGTGAACAGAGCTCAGGAGCGTTACGAGAGTTGTAGTCATCTGACCACCTAGAAACGTCGAGCTGCGTTCTGTCCGGTTTGAGAAGGCCAGTAGGGACCCTATATAAGAGCGGAGGGGAAGCAGTCAAGACGGTTCAGAGCCTGGTTCACTACAGTTCGGTCGACTACAGCACAGTTCAGCGGTGTGGTTCTGTACGGAGCATTACGACGGTTCAGTGCGGAGTACTGTCAAGTACAGTTGAGACGACTGGCGTCTTGATCTTGGTCTGCGATCGAGTCCGATACAACGAGCCTAGTGTGTGAAGTCAGTCCTGAACTGTTGAACCCAGTGCAAGCCCGGAACGAGACGGAGAGGCCAGTGCAAGAGTTGTTACGGCGGTACGGTGTTATCGGAGAGCTATTTGTACAGTGTACGTGCTGCCAATTGTACAGTATTGGCTGTTATTTATTCAACCACTAAAGTGTTACGTTACTTTGGAGCCTGAGTTGTCAAGTTCTTTAAGTTGGTGGTGTATGGTGCAGTTTGCAGAGAGCCTGAATAGTGAGATTCGTAACAATATATATATTGTTATCAATACTGTAAGATTTATCTAGCTTTTTCCAAATAAAGCAAACATAATTAATTACTACTTAGTTGTTGTTGGTTTTCATTATTGAACGTGTGTTGATTATCGATGTATGTCATCGATTATGAATAAGTGTGTAAAGTCTCAACTTGATCCGAGATTGTGCGGGGGAGATATAATGTGTACTAGATTTGGATCAGAATGACGAGTCAGACAGAGTGAGTCGATATGAGCTTTGTAAAATCAAATGTGAGAGCCGTCGGTCTAAAGTAAAGGGACATAACAAGAAGCTATTTGTCCACAGAGTAATTTATGTAACTCTTGTTATCCCCCCTTCCTTTTTTTGACTTGCATGAGTTGTTACCTTCCTACGGATGGACCATGAACAATAAAGCACAACTTCTGGCGTGGTTGGCCACGTGACTACATTGAAGCCGATCACCGATCAATGAATTATCCCAATCGATTTTTCTTCTCTGTTGTTTTGAACTAAGGCTATAAACACCGGTATTTTAAAACATTACTCTGTTACTGTATATCCGGCAACTATTATAAGACTATGATACATCATACTTACTTAATTCTATGTTTTACAGCGCAGTTATACAATATATCGACTTTTTAAATTTATTATTTAATAATGAGAGAGAGAGAGAGAGAGAGAGAGAGGACGCTTTTAAATATTTTTTTAGAGACTAAGATATGTTTAATAATCTAATTTTTTTCTATTCTCCAGAAAATTAATAATTTTAAAATTTGATTTTCAAGATATATATATATATATATATATATACACACACACACAAAGAACGGTAATTCAGGCAATGCCGTACAATAAGGGAAACAACAAACAAATAATAGTATAGAATGTGCAAACTTCATTCTCTTACTATTGTTAACTCTTTATATACATTTTTTTTTACACTTTACGGTATAGATGGGGCGCTTGTATTATTTAGAGTAATTTAGACAATCAGCTTTTAATTTCAATGGACGTGGCAATATTATTCAATAAGGGAAACAATCGAAAAAATGATTTTATAAATTTTACATAGTTAATTCCCATAAAGTTTATATTGTTTTGTCTCTGTTCTAGGCGAGTCTTGCTGTCCCCACGTCTTGCCCATCTGCTTTGCATCTACTTCCGCCATATATATATATATATCTAATATATAAAGTAGAAAGTAAGAATTATGTATGTATGTATGTCCCGCATAGAAATCAAAACCGTTTGACCAATCTTGATAAAACTTGGGATAAATGTTCCTTAGATCATGGCGGAGACTGTAGTGCATGTGTAATGTCCCAACCACAACCAAACAAAATAACATGTTATATATGACTATTTATATATATATATATATATATATATATATATATATATATACGCATGCACACATACACACACACATGTATATTTTTATATATATATATATGTAATAGCCAGATATGACCAGCGGCCTGTGGACCTTAGTTTGGGTATTACTGATCTAGTATACGCATGCACACATACACACACACATGTATAAATATATATATATAAATATATAATATATATATATTAAGAAAAAAAAATTAATATATTGCATGGGAAGCGTGGTCGAGAGGCTAAGTGCGCTTGAACTTGGCTACCTAGAAGGGGGCTCGAGGTTCGACCCCGACTCGGACCGGCGCCTTCGACATTGGTCACAGGGGTCACGCTCGGGCAGAGTTGCGTTTACTGAGCGCCCAAACGTAGCATACTCCTACCCCCCCCCCCCCCACTTGTCCACAAATGAGATTGGACCAAAGCGCTCTGAGCATGCTATAAGCATGAAAGTAGCGCTATATAAAAGCTATAATAATAATTATGGTTGAAACGCTTACTAGCAAAGATATACCTGAGTAATCCCCTTTTCTTTTGCTTGTTTAATACATCAGTGTATCTGGATTTCTAAATTCTATTTTTATTTGCTATTAAACTTCCTTTGTTCTTGTTGAAACATTTTGTTCATTCCTTCTGAAATGGAGAACATTCCCCTTTAGCACAAACCTCCTACAGGACAACATGGGATGACAGCGGACAGGGTTTTGAACCTGGGTCCATTGTGATGACAGTCCGCACTACAAGGCAGTCATCATTTTTATTACGTCTTGGATTACATGTAATTTACAAAATATATTTACAAAATGTTTATAGCCATTAAATATAATAACAAGACGATTCTAAAAAAACAGAATTTTTTATATTTTTTTTTTATAAAGTTTCCTTTTAAACTCACTCTGTCTGTCCGTCTGTCCGTATATCTGTCTGGTAAAACGTTTGTACATGTTACGTCTACCACGACTCCCACACCCATTCTCGGATCTAGTTGGAACTTTAAACAACTATTTATTACACCTGACAAATTATGAATCCATTACCTAATTAATTATTGGAAAATAATTATGTTGTTTGGTATTGAATAAGGGGAATAAATGATACTTAAGAGATGTGACTGTATATATAAAATAATCCCCTTGTTACGTTTTGTGCTAATTTTTTTCTACGATCAACTTAATTATTAATTGTCGATAACAACATATGCCTGAATGAATGGAAAAAAAAACAGTTACTTAATTTATTGAGGTAATTAATTTAGCTTTATAAAGAAAAAAAGGGAGCTTAAGATTGTTTTATATTTTGCTTTTTATTCTATGAATTTGTTTTATTCAAATTCAAGCTATTGTCCAATGTGGGGGGAAAAAAAAGTTATAATTTGATTGGCTAGGTTTTTTAGACTGCATTCAGATCCACGTGTAGTTTGCAATGCACTGTTAGGAACTAACATTGATCACACTTTTAGTATCGAATCTTCTAAAAATCGAGTACATACAAAATCCACGACAATGCACGAAATGTTTCCTTTTACATCAATCGATCAATACAGTGCTCGATCAACACGATATGATCGACTGAGTACGCGCTTGGCTTTCTCGATGGCCAGGATTTTAAATAGATGACGCTCTTCCATTACCCTCTCTTCCCCCCTCTCTTTTCTCTACCCCCTCTCTTGTCCAAGAAAATGATTTAATCTTTTTTCCGAAACTTTATGGCCTATTAGAGAACGGCTGTGACTCTTTAATGCAAGCTGTAAATTTACTTTGAAAAATGTATATGTTAAGTTGATATATATTTCCTTTGCAATGTACTAGGTGCCGTGGTGGCTAAGTGAGAAACGCATAGCTTTCGAGCCGAGGGATATCGGGTTTCTATCTCGGTGAAGACTTAGGATTTTGAATTTTAGGATTTTGTAGGACGCCCCTGAGTCCAGTTCTAATGGGTACCTAAGTATAATGTCATCTGAAGTCTTACAATAGTAGCCCTCCCCTCTGCTTATTTTTCAAATAATTTTCAGATGTTCGTTCATAAAAGTGGATTACATCCTAAGCCCAAATCTCCTGCAGAACGACAGGGGACGGAAGCGGTCAGAGATTGAACTCGTGACAGATAGCAGTCCAAATACATACCACACAAATAATACAAAAAACATGCATATATGTAACCCTGCCGGACCAAGTAAAACAAAGGACGTTTGGGCCACGAGGCCTTCATCAGCTACAAAACAAACAAAAAATAAAAAACAATTAACACAAAATAGTTAAGTTAACTTATCTGTCCGATGTTGTTCTCTCACTTTTGCTAGGGTTTAGAATCGGCCCACAAACCACGACTCCATGATAGCGAATTAGGAAAACCATATTTCTACCTCTTACCTAAGATTCACAAACTTAACAACCCCGGCAGACCCATTGTCTCCGCTTGTTCCTGCCCCACTGAACTTATCTCCCGCTTTCTGGACACAATCTTTCCACCTATAGTGGAAAAGTTACCTACGTTCATTAAAGATACCTACCATGCCCTGTTAAAAGCTAGCAAAAGTCATGCTACAACCTGACAAAGAATACCTACTCTTCCTCCTAGATGTCAGCTCCCTTTACACTTCCATCCCACATGCTGACGGCCGGCCTTAAAGCCATCCGTTACTTTTTTAATATACCAGAAAACAAACACAAATCTATATCCACTGACATTCTAGTTCGCCTTACGGAGCTTGTACTAACTCTCAACTCCTTCGAGTTTAATGGGCAATTTTTCGACCAAATCAGCGGAGTAGCTATGGGTACGGCATTCGGTCCATCTTATGCTTGCCTAGTTATGGGCTTCTTAGAACTCAACATTTGTTCATCCTACACGGGCCCCATGCCCGAATTTTATAGGAGATACGTTGATGGTGGCCTAGGCATAACATCTCTGACAGAGAATGAACTTATCAAATTTATTGAGTTCACTAACAACTTCAATCCCGCCATTCGTTTCACTTACACCATTTCCAGAACTAGAGTGAACTTCTTAGACATAGAAATAAACATAACCCAAAATTCTCTGTCTACATCCTGCCATTACAAAGACACTGACAGCCATAGCTATCTTCTATACTCCTCAATCCATCCACCATCCTGGAAAGATTCTATCCCCTACTTCCAAATTCTACGTATCCGCCGCCTTTGCCAAGACAACAATGACTTCACTGAAAAAGCAACTGAAATTATAGAGTTTTTCTTGCGTCGTGGCTACCCTCAAGCTATTTTAGACAAAGCCTTATCGCGAGTGGAGAATCTTTAAAGAGAACAAGCTTTCAAGAAAAAAAGATATCTAGCAATGATGAGAGGCCCAAATTGATATTAACCTACCACCCTCACAATGTGAAAGCAAAAAACATCTTTCTCAAAAACCTGAACATTCTCCTAGCCGATGAACATACGGTACCCCCTTTTCCCATTCATCTTTGCCTAACATCTCCGCCCCCTTCCGTTTTCCCGCGCTTTTACACCAGCGTAGCTCATTTCTTTTCTGCCTCGATAGAGAACAACATCGGACAGATAAGTTAACTTAAGACTATTTTGTGTTAATTGTTTTTTATTTTTTGTTTGTTTTGTAGCTGATGAAGGCCTCGTGGCCCAAACGTCCTTTGTTTTACTTGCATGTTTTTCGTATTTTCTATACAGTCGTTTACCCCTGCAGCAGTAAATCTTTGTTGTTTTTTTTTTTGAGTCTTTGAACACACAAATAATAATAATAATAAGGCTTGTCTTCGAGTCCGAAGATTAATGAGGAATACAGTATTTCGCGTGGCTGCGCAGCCCCAGCTGTGACCTGCATATTTTGCCACATCCAGGGCAAGCATAACCATTGTCCGCAGGTGGTTGATTTAGATTTTCCTTTCGTCGTCTGCGTTTGTTCTCACAAATACATACCACACAAATACATACCACACAAATACATACCACACGACCTGTCTGTCCAATCTTCTTTTTTTTAATTTTTTAGGATAACAAAATCGACTGCAGGTTTTAACTTGCAGGGTTATCATTATCAAAACTGGACATTACATCAATAGCCGCAAGAACTTGAAGAGCTCAGCACAAACATAGCTTTTCTCATACAAATTCAGTCTCTCTCTCTCTCTCTCTCTCTCTCTCTCTCTCTCTCTCTCTCTCTCTCTCTCTCTACTTGAATTTCTTGAAGATTCGTTCAAAGGGAAGCCATTCAAGTTATAAATAGATTCTCTCTCTCTCTCTCTCTCTCTTTTACGACTAGATGTCGTGCGTGAGACATATTTTATGGAATCTGAAGTGGTCTCTACTAGCAAGTTAACCCAGTATCGGATGAAGTGGCACAAGATATTGTGGAGGGTCCATTGTAGCGATAAATTTATAACACTTTAATTTGGATATCTATATGTCATTGATAAACCATACCCTAAACTAAATATATAAATAATCTTCAATGATCCAACATTAAGTACATAATCCTCCCTCCTTGCGTTTCTATTTTCACTGAAGCGTGGTTAGTTTTAGGGCTACCAGATCCAGGCGTCCAGAAAAAGGAGGACATGTCCTTTCTAGGGTCGTGTTCTCCGTCGACAGGTATTAACCTACAAAATAAAAATGTCTGGCTTTCACTCAGTTCTTTACTGCAATGACATCGTACCCATCAATAGAATTTAGTTCCATGTGTGTTTCGGATTCATTAAACACACAAGCTAGAATAAATAGCAAATTTTAAACCGTTGACCGCACCAACTCATGATTAGTAAGAACACGCTTCCCCAGGATCTGTGGACATTTTATCGTGTTATTCCAGGACATAATGCAAGTGTTCCAAGCGATTTTTATTTGAAAGCTTATATCACCTCACTTCGTCTGTCTTTATGGTACAACTTTTATACACGTTATTTCTCCCACTTCCCATTCTCGGATTAAGTTAAACTTTTGTAAGATTATTCAATGTCCCTTACAAAACATGAATCAATCAAAGTATTAACCAATTAATCAATTGATTAGTGTTAATTAATTAGTTTATTTTGATATAGAAGGGGAAAAATCCTAAATTGTTAAGGTATGTTGCTGTAAATGTGCAGTTCTTTCCCTAAGCTTTGGTTGGGGGGGGGGGTTATTCTTTTAATATTTTGCTTGTTTTGTTGTTTTTGTTGTTGTTGTTGATGTTGTTTTACTTTTGTAGATCAGTGATGCAATCTTTGTTGTCAAGATAAACAGTGTTCAAGGCTTATTGACCGCCAGTCTTCTAATACTTATGCTATTTGAGTTCACGCTTCAGCAGAGAGGCTGTCGGAATACGTATTAAACAGTTGTGTACTTAATTTATACACAGAATATTTTGAGAAAAACCAATCAAATTGGTGGATGCACAGACATAACTTTGCATGAAATAGAGTCACTTGATACAATGGGATGCAGAAACCCAACAAACCCAGGGAATAAAAGTTAGTCAAATGCCGCGCTTGATATAAATTAGTTGTTGAGATTTTTTTATTACCTGGCACAAGTGGCAGTTATTTGCTTGTAGAATGGAATCTTAGTTGAATTTTATAGGTAAAGCTTTCACAGAGAGAGAGAGAGAGTAAGAGAGAGAGAGAGAAAATCCAGTACTAAAACTATTCATTTTCTTTTAGGTTTAGATGACACTTCAACTTGGCATGGCTGTTGGCTGTATATAACATGGCTTGCTGATTGATAACATTGTAGTCCCCCTGAGATTTTACTGGGATTTCCCGTTAATATATTTAAACCTGATTACCTCGTATGGGAGACTCAAAAGGAGAAAAGCCCTAATTATACAGATAAGGGCGATTGAAGTTGTACTATTGTACTAGGAACTCATTAGTTTCGCCATGCCTCAGTTTCTTGGTCCTTGAGATTGTAATCAGTTTCCTTTTGCTACGGACTGAGTCGGAGTGCTTAAGATATTATCAAGGTCTCGACGACACGGGTAATGGGATATATTTGGATAAGAACAGAGTTTTAATCCTGGATATATATTTTTTTCCCACAGTTTAGACGTTATTAGTGACTTGAATTAAGGGGACTAAATGCTTATAACTTTTAAAGAAAACTGGTTGATGTGCAATTCAGTCCCCCTGAACAATTTATATTCAGGTTGGTTCACTCATCTAAGGGACACATCCAATCCTTCAAGGAAAGCTTGGAGCGTTCTCTACCCCAGTTACAAATTGACGTCAACAACTATTCACTAAGCGTCACTAGTATATTCACAACCTATTGGGTTAGAAGTTACCACATTACTAACTACTAGATTACGGTGGGGAGGTCACAGTGTGTAATTGATTTTTAACTAATTTTAACTTAGCAGTCCTGATATTTTTCACTTCTTTTTTGTTAGGGATGGGGCATTATCTCCCTTTGAACAAAATTACAAATGTATGAAAATTTGAGAGAATGAGAATGTTTAACAATGAATTTATATCATTTTAATCTGAATATAGCAATAAAAACAAATCAAATTTATTCCAGTCTATACTATACTTTCATATTACAAATAACCCATAAATATTTTTCAAACTTTGACTTCTAGATCTATGTGATGTTAATACAAACTAAAATTAGATTGCCACATTTTGATAATAGTATACGCATGTATGACACATTGGACATAATATCACATTTTCTATCCCCTTTCCAGTGAGGTTGGGTTTTGAGCCCTCTAAAAGTTGACCTTTGAACCCTGCGCTAAGTGCCCCTGTAACCTTACATGTTGATCTACTCTTCAATCATGTGGCAGCCTACCTTTTACTATCGTGTCAACTCTTGAACTTCAAATTCGCGTTGTAATTCAGCTAGTGTGGGAGATCAGTGGTTCCAAACATAGCGCCTGTGGGCCACATCCGGCCTCTAACGTGGAGCAATACTGTCCTCGACCCTCGACGGTCCATCGAAACTTAAAACCACGGTGCATCCTAAGTCAGCGGAGACTCAGCTCCTTTCACCACCTAAAAGATGGCTCCAGAAGTTGCAAACCTCAACATCCATACGATCCATATTTAGTGAGCTAAGCTCGCGACATTCGTGGGTTTTTTAAGTGAATTGACTCAACCTTCAGCTAACCTTGTCCTGAGTGTGTTCAGTCAGTCTAGAATGGAGTTATGATCCATGTTGTCATATTTGAGTTAGTCTTTAATTATAAGACTTGTCTTTGAGTCCGAAGATTAATGAGGAATGAATTATTTCCCGTGGCTACGCAGCCTCTGCTGCGACCTACATACTTTGGCACATCCAACGCAAACATAACCATTATCCGCCTGTGGTAGATTTAGATATTTTTTTCGTCCTCTGCGTCTGTCCTCGGCAGTTGCGCTACGTTACTATATAAGTAACTCTATAATTGAGTAGTGATGGAATTTTAATGGAATATATGCTACAGAAGGATCCTAGGTATCACAACCAAGAGATTTGAAACAGAGTTACTGCAGAGATTGGACCCCATGATAACCTACTATCGTAAAAAAAAAACGCAAGCTAAAAATGTACGGCCATATTACAAGGTCTTCGGGGCTCGCAAAGACCTTCCTTCAGGGAACAGTACCAGGAAAAAGAAGCAGACAGAGAAAGCGATGGGAGGACAACATACAAGAATGGACGTGCCTGCCATTGAAAGAGGCTCGAACTAAAGCGAAAGATAGAGAGGAATGGAGAAAGACGGTCGACAATTCTTGCATGGCGCCCCAACGGTCCAACAGACTAAGGGATATGTAAAAAAAAAAGTTACAATGTCTTAAGAGCTTGTGATTTAGGTTGAGCACCGCTGGTCTAGATGTAGATCAAATAGTCTTGAAGTTACTTCCTTATTATTCGCTGGGCTATTCCTGTGTTGTCACAAAGATTAGTCTGGGTATTATTTTTCGCAGCAACTGGGGTTGCGTTTGGCAACTTAGTGAGTCAATACCTTATACAATTTCTATGGCGAGCTTAAAGGGTTCTCAAATGAAAAAGTATACAGGATGGAAACGCGTTGCGGGTGCTGGATCGCACGTGATATACGAGGCCTTTGAATTGCTTTTGTTTAACGCATCTTTCATGCTTATAATATGCTCAGTGCGCTATGGTCCAATCACTTTTGTGGACCACTTGGGGGAGGGCGTATCTGGAAGAAGATTTCCGTGCTGCCTTTAGGCGCTCAGTCTTAGCTCGTGCTGGGATTTGAACTACCCCCCCCCCCCTTGATAGCTGGTGTCCTGTGCAAAATTTACGTAACAAAAACATGCACTGACATGGTATATTCATTAATGTAAAGTCTAGACCATATCACGCAATAACAGAATTAGATCTGATTGTTTACTGTTAATTTATCCTCTCGTATAGAGGGGAGATTGTATTGGCAGTCATTCATAGGGCGTTATGCTTGATAAAACCTAAGGGCTGACGCTTTCGCCTTAGATTATAGGCGTATTACGTTTACAAGACTTTTACGCAATTGATTAGTGTGCATGTCTTTCCGGAAGCCTTGCATACTTAATATCCATATGTATAGCACTCTTAATTGGTTCCCCAAACCAGCAATACATTTACTCAATAATGATAACTGGGCCGAGTCAAAGACTCATAATGGGATGGAATAAACAACCCTCATTAGCCTTATATAGGTCTCTTACTCTTAGAATCGCTGTGGACATGTCAACGACACGCAATTGTTTTTACTTTTTAAAGTATATTTACTTAAATTGAAAATACTGCAGTCACTATGTTAAAAAATCAACAAGCAAAGCTGCAACCCTGACTACGGAGCTTCATAATATCAAAGATTTTTTTTTATTCCCACCTAGATCTCACACTGATTCTGAGTTGTAATGTTGATCGAAGACCACAGAAGCACATTAAAAAAGAAAATAACGGACTAAAAAGCGCCATTGGACACACAATATTGAAAATATTGCTATGAGGAAAAGATGGATCGTTTTGTTAGTAGAAAACTTGTTACTGTTTTAACATGTTTCGGCAGTGGGCAGTGTATGAACCCGGGTCCATAGAGAAGTCCAGCGCACATACCGCACCATCAGGCAAATAGCTGATAGATCTAGATTCAGTTGTTGTATTTTAGCTATTGAAATCAAAAGCAGAGATTTCGGTCCAAACAAAGGGAAAGAGTTTAATAAACGTGCAACAACACACACACAAACATACACAAACATTCACAATTAGAAAAAAAGAAAATGAGAGGCAGCGTTTATAATAACAGGCGTCTGTGTTGAATATGTGTGCAGTTTGATTTCCAGTGCTTAAGCACAAACAGCCACAGTTTCTTAAGTTAAAGTGATTAAAATAAGTTTGGGGAATTTGAGTTGGACAGGCATTGCCTGACAATCGTCACCAAACTTGCCTTAAGACGCCAACACTACTGACTAGCATATCTTTATGAGTCTCTTAACCCAGGTCTGTCACGGTAAAACTAAAGTCCATAAAAAAGCAACTAGATATCCAGTGGCTCCCCAACAATGTGTGTGTGTGTGTGTGTGACTGGGGAAGGGAGAGACGTATATCCTTAATAAATTACGAGGATAAGAAGGTGTTTTTTATAGGCTATAATTCGAAATCTGATCTAGAAATTATGCAACACCGTGGAAACTAAATTTACAACAGATAAACCTTTGAATACGAGACATAGTAGATGAGAATAAGAAGCTGAAACAAAGATGACTCGATTATTTAAGATTGCAAAAGAAATGAGGAGGGGGGTGTCCTTATAATGCATTGCTGTAGTTTAGGAACGAAGTAAATTGAGTTTGTGTTTGTGCGATAGAAGCAATAGAGGCATTATAGAAGTTGTTCTCGTGTGTAAGGCAGAGATATATGTGAATAACTCAAAACTGAGAATTTATTTAGAGATTTATCTTGAGAATACATTTAGAGATCTTATCTTCGTATCTTATATAATACAGACGTTACTTCAAAAAAGAAGGAGATGAAGTTGTAAACTTAAGAAATCATCAACCAGAAGTGTATCTGGGGGAGAGAGAGAGGTGTTGAGTTACAAAAGTGTCAGTGATACATGGATATATTACACATTAGAAAGAGCTGGAGAAATAGACGTAACTAGAGAAAATTAGCGTTTAATTAACAGAGACATGGGCAGAGAAAATTAGCGTTAAATTAACAGAGACATGGGCAGAGAAAATTAGCGTTAAATTAACAGATATGGGCAGAGAAAATTAGCGTTAAATTAACAGAGACGTAAGCAGAGAAAGACACAAACAGAACGAGAAGGTGAGTAGAAAAAGACAAAGCCAGAATGAAGCAGATGTATAGAAAAAGACGGCATAGAAATACAGATTTACAACTAACAGTCGAGTTCAGAGACACTCCAGAAAGACTACATTTATAACTACAGACTTTCAAGTTCAGAGACGCTCCAGAAAGACTACATTTATAACTACAGACTGCCAAGCTCAGAGTTCAAGAAAGACTACATTTATAACTAACAAGCTGTCAAGTTCAGAGACTCTCATATAACTTCATTCATCACAGCAAACATTGATAACTCTACCCACTTATTGCTATATTTAATATTGTTTCTATGAAACTGTGTACAATGTTTTAACGGTCTCACAAAGTGGAGAGTATCAATTTGTTTTGTCTAGCTAGTCTGTCTCAAAAACTAGAAATGCTTTCGAAAATCTTCACCATACTTTGTGGCTTGCTTGTAAGAAGTTGTTTTTTTTATTAAATAAAAATACACTACTTTTGTAACGATGCATATTGTAAGAGAGATTATACGAAGCGTGATATTGGTAGTGTAACATTTATATATATATATATATATTTTGTCGATTTTCAGATTATTTTTTTAAATGCATATTTTACTTTATTTTCTAGTTTATATGCTACTAACAGTTACTTTAGTTTAAAAAAAAAAGAATGCACATTACATGTACAGATCTCACACATTTTTACAACAGAATTTAGCATGCAATAGTTCATATTATTTGTTAACGACAACTTAGGATGAAATCATCTTCTTTTATGAAGTAACGTCTGTTTTATATAGGATAACGTAGGCTGGTACCGCCGTATTAACAAAGTTGTGCCAAATGCCTTCAGCATGTTTTTAACCTGTGGTTCTAAGTTCGAATCTCGGTGAAGACTGGTATTTTGAATTTCGGAATTTTTAGGGTACCCCTGAGTTCACCCAACTCTGATGGGTACCTGACATTAGTTGGGGAAAATGTAAAGACGGTTGATCGCTGTGCTGGCCACATTAAATGACACCTGCTCGTTAACCGTTGGCCAAAGAAACAGATGACCTTAACATCGTCTGCCCTATAGATCGCAAAATTTGAAAAGGGGAAGGACATGTTTTTGTGATGCCTTTATAAATCATAAACATTAAAATACAGATTTTAAGTAAAATCTTAACATTCATGACTACGGAACCTCTTTAAGATGTAGAGTAGTATGTACAAAGAGAAAACTACCTAATAAGTTCGATATGAATTTCTCTTCTCCATTATTCTACTCATCGTTTACTGGCAAAGCGATATTATAGGAACTGTCTAGAGCACAACCACAACCTTAGACGTTTTGGCCAGGCGTAAGAGGCTTATTGGTGATAAAACATAATAAAGTAAAATCAATGGCCGAATGCCAAAGTTGTTTGTTGTTCTGTCACTCAACTACAACGTAACCCTTGATGTCATTAGTTTCAAACATTTAAAAAAGAAATTTTTTTTTGGGGGGGGGGGGGGGGGGGGGGAGGGGGGGGACTGTGCAGCTGTCAAAGATTTTAATGGAGCGAAATGAGTAGCTGGATAAGCAGATCTGTTGTTGATTTGGTCTGTATATGTAAATAAGGTAGGTGTGATCTAGTAGATCTATATCTGCTTTTTAGATCTTAATGGACATATATGGAGAGTCGAGAGAGATATGGAGATATAAGCCTATAGATCACTTCAAACAGTGGCATTCTAAAAAGCATGTACATGATTGAAAAGAACATCGCATTTAGCACTAGGTACATCCACTTCAAGGAGTGTTAGAATGGTTCCACCATCTACTTACCATGCAACACAAACATCAAATCCGATCTTTTTGAAGCACGTTGTCTACAGCAATCATAAGGAAACCTCCGAGATAAACACAAACATGTCTGTTCCCAGCTGCTTATTACCTCCCCTAGTAGTAGTTCTCGTTTCTGTTGTCTCCCTTTCCTTAAGCCCCCCAATCTAAGTAAATTAGTACCATGGTGTAACACGCTCGTGTATTTTGTACTCAGCGGCTCATATAATTACACGCAACCGATTGTTATTGCACTAGCGAAAGACTGTCGTCTGTTTGTTTATTGGTCATGCCTGAAATAAGGGGTGGACAGAGAGAGAGAGAGAGAGAATGTCTGTGTTTGTGTGTTTTGATAACGTCACAGTTCCAGCGGTTCTCATACAAAGTTCATGGTTCTTTGAGAACAGAGTTGACTGAGTGTAGTCTCTTTCAGGATGGCGTATAGATAGGATGTAGTATCTCGATGCAGAAGAGCTCGCTGTGGGGAGTGAAGTTCCTGGGCTCGTATCCTGGGAATATCACGAAATTTAAGGATGAACAGTGATAAGCTGAAAGTAAGAACAGGTGCAGATTGGGTGCCGGAATCGACCTTTGCATTACCATACAATCCGATACTAAAACTGCGTGACTAGTGATAATGATGCGCATCTTTCGTTACCGGTCCTCGTGATAAGTAAAGTTTCAAAATAGAGAACTGATTTAACGCATACGTGCAGGGACGTCCTTAAATAATTTAGGTAAAATGAATGGAGGCCACAAATAAACTAGGGAAAGGGGGGGGGGGGAATAGATAAACGTTAAAAAAAAATAAAAAAAATATGCAATTTATTAAAAACCTCCAACAATAATATTGAGGGCAAGTTTCGATATATTGTCTCGGATTCAGTAGTCCAGTCACCAGAACATTGTAAGAATATGGTCTCAGTGAAAAATCACCAAACACGGAAATAATATTGTCTCAGATTCAGCAGGAAAGTCACCAAAACATGTAAAGACCCATGGGCGTAGCTGGGAAGGGTAAAAAGGCTTCACCACACCCCCGAAATGAAATGCCCCCGGGAGTGAGGGGATTGGGATTTAGTAACTGACTTTTTGCTTTGATTCTGTTTATTTTAGGTGACATTTTAATACTATACCATCACTAGCCCCAGCGCAGCTAAGGGGGGTTTGAGTTTAAAAACCCCTACCAGGGGTTTTGCAGTCGAATCTCCCTCTTCTATAAAATAAAACCAAAAAAAAAGAATGCAAACGAGAATCCCCAAATCCCAAGAGCATAGCTAAGGAAGATTTTGATTTTAAAACCTCCTCCGAAATTTATGATAAAACCCCTCTTCAATTCACTGCACTTTATTAATGGAGCCCAGCCACTGGTAGAAATGTGTAACCTCTTTTGACTAGCTCTTGGAATTAGGTGACTGTAGCTTGCTTTGGATTTTATATCGAAAGGGGACATTTTATCGTCAAAATCATCTGTTGGGGGGTTTTAAACTTAAAACATTTCTGGAGTTGCTTTTTATTAATTCAAAACCCTCATAGAATTTGGTGACTGTATAGTTTGCTTTAGAATAATATTGAAGCGAAAGGTTTTCAGATTCAAAACTCTCTGGAGGGGTTTTAAACTTTAAAAAAAAAGCCAACTTGAGGAGGGGGGTTAATACTCAACCCCTATACCTCGGCCATTGGCTTGTCTATGCTCAAAGAATTTTTATTGTGTAATTTGCTTTTTTTATACGGAGGATGTATTTTTTAGCATCAAACCCCGCCGAAGGGGGGTTTAAACTCAAAACCACAAACAGCATTTTGAGTAATTTGCTTTTTTTTTATATTGAAGAAGTATTTTTTTTTAGCTTTAAACCCCTAAACTTAAACTAAAAACCCCTTTAGCTACGCTCAAAGATTTTAGAGTTTGTAATTTGCTTTTTTAAATAATGAATAGGTATTTTTTAGCTTCAAACCCAACTGGAGGGGGGGTTCAACTCGAAACCCTTTTGGCTATGCTCTTAGAATTTTGAGTGTGTAATTTGCTTTTTTTTAAATTGAAGAGTGGGGATTTATCGTTTATTTCAGAATATTGGGATTGTCGTTTTCATTTTTTTTTTGTTTTACAGAAGAGGGTGATTTAACTGCAAAACCCCCTGGTAGGGGATTTTAAACTCAAAACCCAATTGGCTGTGCTTGGGCAAGCGATGGTTTAGTATTAAAATCTCACCTAAAAAAAACAAAAAACTAAATTCCACCCCCCTGGTTACGCCCATGACATAAATATATATATAAATATGGGCGTAGCCAGGGGTTTTTGTTTCAAACCCCCCCCCCTTAATGATTTTTTGCTTTCATTTTGTTATTTTAGGTGAGATTTTAATACTACACCATCACTTGCCCCCAGCACAGCCAAGTGGGTTTAGAGTTTAAAACCCCCTACCAAGGGTTTTCGCAGTTAAAGCCCCCTCTTCTATAGAACAAAGCAAAAAAATGCAAACGACAATCCCCTGATTCCAAGAGCACAGTTAAGGAAGATTTTGATTTTAAAACCCCCTCCAAAAATATTTAAAAAAAAGCAAATTACTCACTCAAAATTCTATGAGCGTAGCCAAATGGGTTTTGAGTTTAAACCCTCCGCCAGCGGGGTTTGAAGCTAAAAAATAAATCTTCAATGTAAAGAAAAAGCAAATTACGCACTCAAAATGCTATGAGCGATGCCAAAAGGGGTTTTGAGTTTAAACCTTCTTTCAGGGGGGTTTTAATGCTAAAAAGTACCTCTTCAATATAAAAAAAAGCAAATTACACACTAAAATTATTTGAGCGTAGCCAAGGCAATTGGGGGTTTAAACCCTTATCCTACAGATGGCTTTTTTTATAGTTTAAAATCCCTCCAGATGGTTTTGAGTTTAAAATCCCCCTACAGAGCGTTTTGAGGTGGAAAACCTCTATATTCAATTATATTCTAAAGAAAACTACAGTTACCAAATTCTATGAGCGTAGCTAAATGGGGTTTTGAATTTAAAAAAAACAACTCCAGACATTTTTTAGTTTAAAACCCCCCGACAGATGATTTTGACGATAAAACTTCCCTTTTCGATATAAAATCTAAAGCAAACTACAGTCAACTAATTCCTAGAGCGTATTCAAGAAAGGTTACACATTTCTACCAGTGGCGGGGCTCCATTAATAAAGTGCAGTGAATAGTCATCTGCCAAAATTGAAAAACACTAATTGTGGCTCAACAAAGATGGCTAAGACAGATTTTAGGAGTCAGTTATAGAGATCGGGTCCAAATAAAGGAAATCCTATCATTCCTATGACGAACTGGGAGTCGACACCTTAGTAAGATTGCGACAGAGCGTGGCATGAGGTTTGCGGGACATGTTCTCCGACAAAATAAATTACGCATAATAAGAGTTGCGATGTCATCCTAGTACAACTTGGCGCCACACATTCATGGAGGTCCTCAAAGAAGGTGGTAAGAGGCTTCAGACATTACCAGTGACAGATTTTTGTGGAAACAGCTTGACGGCAATTTGCATCGAACGTCGAACAACGTCTAAGTCAGTAAGAATAGCACATTAGCTTTTTGAAATAAAAGTTTTTGATAGCAGGAAAATGCACTATAGGTACCTCAGAATATGCATTTTGTTGGCTTTCAATCCAGAAATAGTGCTTGGCGGCGGGGCTCCGCCCCGCGCTCCCCCAGACCCCTTTTTGGCAATGGCGAGTTAGTCTACTGTAACTCCAGGAAGAATCTATTCTAGGGCACAATAAACGTCTTCCTAAAAAATGAAGGCTCTGAATGTAATAAAGATTATGTATACACACACATACATACATATTTTTTTGCGGAGGGGAAGGGCGGGGGGGGGGGAGAAAAAAAATCCCCCCCCCCGAAAAAATCTTGGCTACGCCCATGTATATATATATATATATGTATTATATAATACAGACGTTACTTCAAAAAGAAGATGATTACGTCCTACGCGTCATGCATTCAGTCATGCATATTAACCAATGACTTAAATTCTGTGTTAATCTAGTCAAATGTGAATGTTCGTTTGTTATGAATCTCACTGCTCTATTTTGTGTCTATTCCAGTTTCTTAATGTTTTCTTATGTTGAGGGGTCCCAAAAAGAGGATGCATATTCTATTATTTGCCTAACCAAGGTTAAATAACATTTTAGTTGTAGGCCTATGTTCTTATTTGATTTATAGAAATTTCTTTTAATAAACCATAATGCTTTGTTTGATTTTTTGACAACTTCGGCAATATGGGGATTGCATGACAGTTTTTCATTTATTATAACACCTAGGTAGGCCCTATTTTGCGTTTTTAGTCTGTGTTACTGGCAGGGCTGGCCCTACAGGTTGCGGGGCCTATGCGAAACGGATTGCGCGGGGCCTAATTTAGGTTGTGATAAGGATAATAAGTGAAAATTAAGATTTTGTATTAACAAATAAAGTCGTCTTCGCATTGTATTTATGCTTTACTAAGTATAAAATCACTGTCAAATTAACTTAACATTTACTTTAGAGTAGATTGTAGTTTTCCAACAAAAAGCCGATAAACATCAGATCTGCCTTTTAGATTTACCATCGACTAGCAAAATATCGCTTTTTTTTTCTCAGAAGTCGAGAAAAATTTTGATCTATATCTGTATGCCAGTGACTAAAAAGGTAAATTAAGTATTTGAACTTCTTGTTTTGGTTAAAATTCGGTTTACTATTACATTTTT
Organism: Biomphalaria pfeifferi; assembly: GCA_030265305.1. Classification (NCBI taxonomy): domain Eukaryota; kingdom Metazoa; phylum Mollusca; class Gastropoda; family Planorbidae; genus Biomphalaria; species Biomphalaria pfeifferi. Next base: position 3,154,980 of record JASAOG010000069.1, read on the forward strand.
ATTAAATGAAAGCTAACAATGCCCTTTTATTTTTATCGCGAGTAGGTTTGGCGTTGTCCATATTGAATGACACCCCGAAATGACAATTTTGTCATTTTTAAGGAGATTCGCATCAGTTTTAAAAAGATTTAAATCATTTCAGGAGATTTTCATGACTTTTTCTTACATCTTATAATTTCAGGAGAATTCCAGGAACGCTTTAGTAATATGTTAAAATGTTTTAATTTAATAATTTACACCTAAAATTCGCATCGCGCGGGGCCTATGAAAGAGCGGGGCCCACTGCGACCGCATAGGTTGCAGTGGCCTAAGACCGGCCCTGGTTACTGGTTTAGATTATGAATAAGATAAGTGGAATTAATTATATATAGGCTATAGCCTATAATACACTGTATACAGGGCTGTTTTTTTGTGACGGTACGCACCGGTACGGGGTACTGGCACCTTTTTGAAAAAAAAAATTACTTTTCTTGTATTTTAACGTAAATAATATATTATTAATTTTTAGTTGTTAAAAGTTAGATAATCAACATTACTGGCAGGGCTGGCCCTACAGGTTGCGGGGCCTATGCGAAACGGATTGCGCGGGGCCTAATTTAGGTTGTGATAAGGATAATAAGTGAAAATTAAGATTTTGTATTAACAAATAAAGTCGTCTTCGCATTGTATTTATGCTTTACTAAGTATAAAATCACTGTCAAATTAACTTAACATTTACTTTAGAGTAGATTGTAGTTTTCCAACAAAAAGCCGATAAACATCAGATCTGCCTTTTAGATTTACCATCGACTAGCAAAATATCGCTTTTTTTTTCTCAGAAGTCGAGAAAAATTTTGATCTATATCTGTATGCCAGTGACTAAAAAGGTAAATTAAGTATTTGAACTTCTTGTTTTGGTTAAAATTCGGTTTACTATTACATTTTTATTAAATGAAAGCTAACAATGCCCTTTTATTTTTATCGCGAGTAGGTTTGGCGTTGTCCATATTGAATGACACCCCGAAATGACAATTTTGTCATTTTTAAGGAGATTCGCATCAGTTTTAAAAAGATTTAAATCATTTCAGGAGATTTTCATGACTTTTTCTTACATCTTATAATTTCAGGAGAATTCCAGGAACGCTTTAGTAATATGTTAAAATGTTTTAATTTAATAATTTACACCTAAAATTCGCATCGCGCGGGGCCTATGAAAGAGCGGGGCCCACTGCGACCGCATAGGTTGCAGTGGCCTAAGACCGGCCCTGGTTACTGGTTTAGATTATGAATAAGATAAGTGGAATTAATTATATATAGGCTATAGCCTATAATACACTGTATACAGGGCTGTTTTTTTGTGACGGTACGCACCGGTACGGGGTACTGGCACCTTTTTGAAAAAAAAAATTACTTTTCTTGTATTTTAACGTAAATAATATATTATTAATTTTTAGTTGTTAAAAGTTAGATAATCAACATAGACATAAATAAATATATATATGTCTATGGTAATCAACTACTGAGTTCGGCACCTATTTTTATTACAAAAAAAAAAGATCTGTCTATGGAAGAAATAAATATCAAGGGCGATTATAACAGATGAACCAAAGCGTTTATTGCTTATTTTTTAGTATTTCACATGAATGCACTCAGCTGAAAGTGAACCGGAAATACTTCTCTGTCACATAGTTGTGCAAGACTACAGTTTATTTTTAGCACCAAACAAACCACAGCGTAGATGATCTAGATCTATTTATTGCTAGAGTTTAAGTTTAGAGTAGAGCCTTGCCAGGCCAGCTCAGAGTTTAGATTATAGACTAAGTCTTAAAACACTTTATATAAGTAGCGCTAGATTAGACTTTCAGGGACTGTCTAGGGTAATTTCTAGATCTAATCTAGAAACTGTGAAAATTTTAATACTTTCTCATCACTCTTCTGAATCTAATAAATAATCAGGTGACAATAAAGTATTATAATAAAGTAAAGACATATGTAGAAGTTATAAAAATAATTTTTAGGTAATCATGAATGTGAGCGTCAAAAATTAATGATAATATAGATCTATAATATCTAGAGTCTATATACATAATATAGAGACAAAGATTCTAGATCATCATCTACTAAATCTAAGACACTATGATAACTAATGACTAAGATCTAGCGATCTAGGACTAGATCTATCTACTAATCTAGTTTAACTCTACTATCTCTAGTCTAGCTGGTCTAGCTAAACTTAAAAGCAATAGAATACACAACATAGATATCTACATTTTCTAAATCTAATTCTTTTATACTTCTTAAAGATTCATAAAGAAAAGAAAATCAACTCCAAAACATTAACCATAATTATGGCAACAACACAAGTACAAGAGGTTAACGTAGCACCAAAAAGCCCTTGGGGTAAATTGGCATCAACTCCAGTTCCATGTTCTCTTGAAGATGTTATGAGTGAACAACTTGCATTGGAAATAGACACTAAACAGTTAAATGAAGCCATTGTAGCTGAACAGCTTATGTTTGGCAATGCTGCTAACACTACTAACAGGTACGTAACTAAGACTAAGTAATTAGATATATATGTTCTTATTTTTTCTTTAAACATTTAGATCTAATTTTCAAGACATTTAATCTAAAGAAGAATTTTGGAGATTATATGTTAGAATTTGTTAGATTAACTTTAATATATACTCATAGATCTAGATTAGGTTTGATTAAATTAAAAACAAAAATATATCGATATTGATCATTAGTTGAAGATAAACTTTTTCTTCTTCCAAATATAAACAAGATAAAAAGTAATTGTTTTAATCAATTTTTTTTACATTGCATCTTGCAAGAAACAGCTCACAATATCATGCTGACCATTCCCCTCTCATTAATTTCTTTTTATCATTCAGTGAAAATCTAGCAAGCAATGTAGCTCCTGTTTTAACTGATGAAGAGCTGGCAGCCAAAATGGCAGCAGAAGAGATTGGGGAAAATCCAAACGATGAACTCATAGCTCGGTACCTGCAGATGGAATTTGACAAGGAATATGATGCCATGATTGACAAAGTGGAAAAGAAACATAATGGTTCAAGCAAAGGTAATACATGAAGTGTCTAAAAATAGTGTTTTTTTGTGTAAAGTAAAATGGATGTATGTATAAAATGAATTGTCATTTTTTTGGATACATGTCACTAAAGATTTATTAATATGCTTTCAGTTTCTCTGTCATTTGAAAATTATAAAATGAAACATCAGCGCCACGAGAAAAGTAATGTGGAAGAAGAGGAGGACGATTATGATGAAGAGTTCCCAGAATTTCCTGCTCCAACAAATTGGGGTAAATTAACACATGTATATCAGCAAGACAAAATACTTATTAATAGATTTTTGTAAGCCTACAGAAATAATAGTTATAAATGTAATAAACTAAACGATGAGGATCATATATTTTTTCATACCTGACTTACAGAATCGCCAAAACCTTCCATTGGTGGAAAAGGCTACGCTGGCCAGGGTAGAAATATTGTGACAAAGCATGACAGTGAGCTTTGTGGCAGACGCAATGCTGAGCGCTTGATGGATGTAAGTGTCATAATTGTTATATGTTAATTTCTTATTACCTCTTACGTAGCCACGAGAAGTATTGCATTCCTCATTAATCTTCAGACTCGAAGACAAGCCCTATTATTACTATTATTATTACCTCTTAGTCTGATGAACTTTTAGATTGCCATGTGTCCTATTCAAACAATTAACAATTAGATATCTTTTTGTCTCTTCAAGGTGTTTGCCCTCCAGGAAGACCTTTTTTAACTCTTGTACGATTTCTTTTTCTTAAACATTTCTACTAATCCAGCAATCTCTTATGCTTTTCTAAAAACTTGTAATAAAAAAAGTTTTACTGTCATTAACTTTTTGATAATCATACAAAATAAATTGCCTATATCATATTGCTTTTTTAGCATTCTTTAATTTTTAAAATTATTTTTTGTTTATTTTTTCATAAGTTCCCTCCCGAGTTTGAATGTGGAGATGGAGAAGGAATGGACATGAGGCTACCAAATCATGTCTACAACAAACTCAAGACCCTCTCTGTAGTGGAAAACAAGAAAGGACAAAGGGTTCATGAAAAGAAAGACCATTCTACTGCTGTAAGTGACTAGCCTATCATTTAGTATTTATATTGATCCTCTTTCACAAGATTGGATTATTGTGGTGCAAGACAGTCTGTGAAATATTTACCTTTTTTGATTTGTGCTTTTATATAATATAATATATATATATAATATATATACACACTAAAAATACCAGACACATTTAGTAAAATGTGGGGTACATTTCAGCATTTAAACCTAAAGATCTTCAGATCTGTTAAAGCTAAGTTTGCCTTGCTCTATTGTGAATGGTTATCAAGTCTGTTATGTGGCCACCACTCTGATGGTTGCCTGGTATGCATTCCTCTGCCATCCTGCAAGAGGTCTGAGTTATGATAAGATGATCTGAAGGAACATATAAAACTGATAACCTTTAACTGTAACTTAGAGCTTGTTGCACTTAGAAAACATGCTAAATTGCTTTTTTAACCGTAAATTTAATTCTGGATCATCACTTAATCTACTGGTACTAAACTACTTCACCAACTTGTCCCTTTGCACACAAAAAAAACCAACAACCTGCAATTTTAAGTACAAATCCATTTCATATTAAATTTCTTACTTTAGATGAAAGCAGTAGATGAAAGGACTAGGCTGCTGATGTACAAGATGGTCAACTCAGGCTATCTGGCATCTATTGATGGTATAACCAGTGAAGGAAAGGAGGCAATGGTTTTTAAGTCATCTGGAGGAATGTAAGTACCTATTGTTTCTTTTATTAGCTTAAGTTCTTAAGTTTTGATAAAAAATAATTGTACACCCTGTATAATCTATATATATATATATATATAATTTGTCCTTGGGATTTCTTGGGGAATTTTAAGCTTCTTTCAAGATGTGCCACTTTTAATGGAAAATCTTTGCTGTCCTCTCAATTTCATCCAGCACATTGTTTTTTGTTCTAAGCTCATGCAGCACATTATCTTCTTGTTTTCTTGGATTTCTCTTCGTATCTTTTTTCATAGATATTCCACTGTAATTAATGGATAGCTTTTATCCTACTATCCTTTCTAGGGTGTGTGCCAGTTCCTTCATTTTCTTTCCATGATTTGGACTGTTAATGTCTTTTCATTGTTTGTTTTTGTATATTATATTATACTCTCCAGTCATGACTATTATAAATTAGACATGTACTCAATGAAGTAATTTGTAATTCTCACAAATTTCAGTCACTGCATGTGTCTTATTTAACCAGTAATGATTCATATGTCATTTAGTCTTATCCTTTTTTCTGGTGACATCTATTAGCATTTCAACCTTTTCACTAAATATCAAATAGGAAAGATGATGAAGAACTCCCCAAGCATATCATCCTCAAAGTGTTTAAAACCACAATGAATGAGTTCCGCACCAGAGCTAAGTATGTCCACGGTGACCACAGACTGTCAAAAGATATTTACAAGAAGCAAAATCCACGCAAGATCATTAAACTGTGGGCTGAAAAAGAGTATCTAAATTTAAAAAGGTATGACTGTGCTCTTTTTTTTTTTGTTTGTTTTGATCTATTTTAAGATTAAATGTTTCTCTGGCAGTCATAGCTGAGATAATTTAAATCAACTTATTTTGAGCATTTTAAAAAATCATTATAATCATTGTTGATTTAAAACAAAATGTCCATATAAAAATACTATTGAACAATAACTATGGCTAACCCAAATATTTATTTTCAAATATGTTAGAAGATGAACACTATTTTTAATCATTTGTCTTTTAGCTTAAAAATTTCTTTGCATAGGTATCTAATAAAAAAAAGAGGAGGTGAAAAGCTAAAATGAATTGAAGATAATTAAGGGATACATAAATAATTAAGTGTTTTATGTAGTTTACAAAAATTGGTTTAAACAGCATGCTCACAATACAACAAGGTGCACTAAATTGTCATCTGTAACAGAAGACTCAGAAAGGGTTTAAAAAAAGAAACGGGGGCAAGAATAATGGAATGACCTAACAGCTAGCTTTCTTCATTTTTTTTAAATAGCACAGTTTTCATGCATATAGCATGCTCAGAGCGCTATGGTTCAATCTCATTTGTGGAACAGTGGGGAAAGGGTATCTGGGAGAATGTTTCAGTCAGCTGCCTTAGGTGCTCAGTTAACACAGCTCTGCTTGAGTCTGGTGTCAAACCTCAAGCCCCCTTGATAGTTAGCCAAGCCAGGCAGGCCCAAGTGTACTAAGCCTCTCAGCCAGACATCCCAAATCTAAAGACAAGATGAAAATGGACTCTGTTATGTCTAGTGCATCACTAAGCATTCAATAATTAGTTTGATCCTCTTCTTTCAGTTATATTTATATATATATTTTTTTAATCCTTTTATTCTTCAGAATGCGCAGACAGAATATTCCTTGTCCTACACCTCTGACTCTTAAAAAGCATGTGCTGGCTATGACTTGCATTGGAGGCGAAATCCCAGCACCAAAACTGAAAGAGGTGAAACTAAATTCAGAGGAATTGCAGTCAGCCTATGATCAAACATTGCAGGTAAAGTTGTAGACACCTCCATATCTTTTTTACTAGACACAGGAACTTAGCTTTAATTTATATACATTTACTTTGCAAATTACATTGTTAGTAGAATTGTATCTAGATACATTTGTTCTCAAGGTTTTGAGCAAAAGGAAAGTAAGATATAGTTTTTGACAAGTTCCATTGAAACACAAGTTTAATGTTACAATGACCTTTGGTGAATGTTGACCTTATCATAAACAGATTAGGATATTATTACAAAACTTTATACCATCCCTATCCTGATCCAAAGAAAGGAAAAATTTAGGTCAATATGTCATTGTGCTGTCCCTTTATATCTGCATCAAAAGTCCCATGGACTTCCAGGTCTTGAAAAGAATGTTATCATTTGAAATAAATATTTTACACCACAATCTCTAACATACAAGATTTATGCAGGTAACTTTTTTTTTCCTATTAGTTGGTCAAGGACCTGTACCATAAGTGTGGCTTGATCCATGCAGATCTGAGTGAGTACAATTTATTATGGCATGAAGGGCAGGTCTGGGCGCTGGATGTCAGCCAATCTGTGGAGAAAGAGAACCCAAACTCACATGATTTTCTACTGCGAGACTGCCATAATGTTTGTGATGTAGGTAGCTTTAATTTAGTTTTTTCTTATAACATCCATCATTTTATTGCAAATTCACTTTGTTTGAACTGCATATAACAATTAGAGATTCACACTGCTGGTCTAATATGATAGAAATTTAAAAAACAGGTCTGCTAAGTATAAAAGCCTGGGTTTATGTGAAATTATTGTACATAACTGCTGAACATATCCCTATTAAGTTCTTTTATATGATTTGTGTAAGTTTCTTGGTCAAAATTTAAAAAAAAAAAAAAAAAATCAAACAAATTAAATACATTCAAATTTATAAAAAAAATATATATATAAATATTTTTTTTTATTACAGTAATAAATTTTTTTTTAAGTATCTTTTTCTTTCAACAGTTTTTCAAACAGTCTGGTGTTCCAGATGTCAAATCAGCTGAAGATCTATTTATGGAAATAACAAGCTACAGTCTCCAAGGAACAGGGAAAGAATTTGCTGCTCAGGTAATATACCCACAGAATGTATTTAGGGCCGGACTTAGGTCACTGCCACCTATGCGGTCTAGGTGTAACTTATTAAATTAAATATATATATAATAAAAGTCTTTCTGCGGTTCCCTGATTTTCCAGGGGCTCCTGGAAATCTCTTGCAATTGCAAAATATACCAAAAAGTCTTGGAAATCTCCTGAAAAATAGACAAAAGCTTTATTTTGAGGTGCCATTGTAAAAACGAATGTATTTTCTAATACAAAACTTAATTTTGACCTTATGCTTTGGGCCCCACACAATCCGTTTTGCATAGGGCCCCAATATTTCTAGGACCAGCCCAGAATGTATTAATAGATAGTGATGTTGAGAAATAGGTCAAGAGCATTTTTTTGGGTGAGACAACTCAATATTAAGCTAATGTTAAGCAATACAGTAAAACTCAGACTTGTCCAGATACTGCATAATATTGTAGGTTGCTTTGTTTTGAATCAATATATTTTTTGCTACAGAGTTACGAAGACAATGACATTATGAAATAAAGATTGATCAGTTATCAGTTTAGTGGGTTTTTTTTTTCAAGAATGCAACTCATTTTACAAGAATTGATAGTTACATTTAAAAAATAATCTGATCTGAATATAAGAATTGTTTTGACTAATCTTGTCCTTGTGCTAATAAATATAGACAGTGAAGTCTAACACTTTCCTATACAATATTTTTCAATCTTTTTATTATGTGACTTGCAGTTGGAGAAGTATAACAAAGCAGAATATGCAGAGTATCCATTTGATTACTACTTTGACCAAGCCGAGGAATTAAGAAAAGAGGCAGAGTTGGATGATGCTGATGAGAGCAGCAGTGAGAGTGATACAGAAGAGCCAAATGAGATTCCAGCAGCAGCAAATGAAAACACCAGTTTTGATATGTCAACCACACAATCCCATAGTCCAAAAAGCCTCTGTTCTGTAGATGGTTCATGATTGGTTGTATCTGACTCTATATAGAAGTGTACATTGTGTTCTACAAACTATGATGATGTGAAATCTTTTAGAAATAAAGGAATCTGCTTTAAAAAAATTTCCAAGCTATTTGTCTTTGCTGTATAATCTAAGAATGCTTACTTAACTACTAACATGTACAGCTAATTCTGGGTTGATTCTTAATAACAAACTTCCAAACCACATTCTAAGGTGTGTTAGCTTTAATGACCTTTTTTTTTTCTTCCCTTTTTTGGCTCAAATGGAATTACTGCTTGGTTGTGTAGTACTCTGCAGATTTGAAATAATTAACTTCATTTGAAAGTCCAATATTTGTAAAAAAAAAAAATTCAACTAGTACTTTACAGAAGGTTAAAGTTGCTGATGATGTCTGGTCTTTGAAACTAGTGAATTTATTTAAGTTTGCTGTGTGTTGTCTCTTATGGTTGCTTTTATTACTGTATCCTAGTCTAGAATAATTGCTTTTACAGTTAAATACAATGAGCTTGTTAAGTCATGGAGAAATCATTAACTTTCGTCATCCACAATTGTACAACCTTTGTAAGAGATGTTGCCCAGGCAAGAACCCAGTACAATATTTCACTTCAAAGTTTCTCTAAATGACTTGTTTTTAGGACAGATTGTGTACTTTTATTTTCATATTTAAGTCAAGTGTGTATTTGTCAAGCCCAACTGTAGATGATATGGTTACCACCACATAATTTTCTCAAAAGTCGGGGCAAAGAATAAAAATCCTTTTCATTTACAGTTACATTTTCATAATGCAGTCACTGACGAGGGTGAGCTCAGTTTGAAACATTAGCTTTTTTCTTTTGTAGGCTTATAAAGTATTGTTATGTGTAAGATAAATTTCCTCAAGGGTAATAAAAGATTATTAATGTTATTGTTAGGATCTCTGAAAATGATGCTTTTAAAAATGACAAAAAAGTTCAACAATGATCCACTAGGACCATGCATTTTGTTTTGAAGAACACTCATCAAGCTTTTTTCTTAAAAGGGATGCATCAAAATAATGTTTTTGCTCCATGTATGGGACTGTAATGGCGATTCAGACAAGGGGTTATAATACAGATTTTAAATTTTGTGGTATTGATGTTAATCATACTAACTTACACTTAACCGTCATTAAAAATAGCTGGACATTTGCCTGGCATTTAAACAACTGTTTTATCTTATGGAAGCTTTAAAAATCTTAATATACCTATTTATATTAACAAACATATTCTTATGTTGCATTAATGAGTTAGTATCCCTGGCTTTTTTTTTTTAATTAACCAACATGTAGAACTCATTTTGGTACTAGTACTTCAAATATGTAATGTATAGTAATTTCCCTTTTTTTTTGTTTGTGTGTCAGGAGAGCTAGTAATCATCGAACTAGATTTCTAGCTTGCTTTTGGTGGTTTTTGTTAACACCACAAAATAGCTTTAAAAAAGAATTAATGATAAAAATGAGTGCAATACTTAAAACAAAACCAGTTTTGTGAAAATGAAATGAATGTTTACTGCTCGCAGTAATGATAACAAATGTTTATATATGTACATACATGAAACTTATTCCATTTACAAAAAAAAAAAAAAATAAATAAACATTAATATATAATAGTGGAAGTTAAAGTAATCTCCCTGCATCACCTGCCGTCAAACACAATTACTGGAATAAAGTTAAGGAATTTAGTCATGCTATTGGACTCAAGACAAGTCCTGTGCTCTAATATTATTATGCAGAGCTTTTTTGTTATTACTCAAATCATTATCTTCAGTGCTGCTTTTTTGTTTTATATGAATGGACCTCATTCACCAATCGTAAACAAACAACATTTAGCCACGTGATAATATTGATAAAACAATGAAAAAAAGTATCACATGACAGCCTTTATGGATTATGTAATTTGTATAGAAGAGATAGAGAATGGCTAAATGTTGTTTGTTAGGATTGGTGAATGAGGTCCATTGAAGGTAATAATTAACCTCCTACAGGAGTCAGCTAAGTCATTGTTTTCCTGGCTGATTGAGGCAACCCGTTACACTCTCTAATGGCACTAGGAAAGAAGGACCACTTGTACATTTTATCTTTTGTTTTAAGAAAAAAGTTTTTTCTTGGACTATTTCTAACCCTAAAACCCTTATTAAAAAAAATAAATTTTAACGATGTGTAAAGTTCAGATTGGTAAAAGAAATTTACGAGGAAGGCAAAAAGGTAAGCCTTAATGGGTCCATTTCCTATACTAATGTTGACCAAGAGTTAAGCATGGTAAAATAAGAAAAAGGATACAACGCCTGGTTCTCTTTTTGTACATGATCCTGTAACCACACTCTCTGCAACGAATTGGGTCCCTAGCTTTTATTTCATTTTCTGCATGGCATTCTGGGGAAAAAAAAGCAACACATAATGACTGTCATTCTAAAAAGAGAGATTTTTAAAAATCAAACTATAGTGACTCTTAGAAATTATGTTTTTGAAACATATGTCTATGTTGAATTATAATTTGAATTACAATTTAAAGCATGTATGTGTGATAAACTCAATTTTAATTACAATTACTTACACTTCAGATTTTTTTTTTAAAGTTCCCCTTTTAGACTTTGCAATCTACAGAGCTGATGATGTAAAGGGCATCTGTTTCTATGGCCCACTGTTAACGAGGGTGTCATGTGGCCAGCATAGCAACCAAATAATGTCAGGCGGGTGGACGCAGAGGTACCCTAAAAATCCTGTATTCACCAGTTTTCGAACCCGTGACCCCTAGATTCAGAAGCCAAGCACTCTACCACTCAGCCACAGCACTTCCCATACTTCAGATTGCATTTAGAAAGTGAACAGGTTTAACTTTAACTTTTTTTTAAAGTCACTATATGGTGATTTTTGAGTAAGAATTGTTAAATTGATATAGTTTAATCAAGTAACTGTATTAAACAGCATGAAGCAGAGAACTTGTATAGGTCTAGTATATGGTTTTAAAAGTCAAAAAGATTTTCCCTTTAAAATTGAACCAATAACAATATGAAATGCACAAGAATAAATATTTTTAAAAAAAACTTATACCATAATTAGACTAATTAGTGCTGACATAATTAAGGTGGATAGAAACGATCATTAGTTTTCATTCTACATCTTTGAAATAGAAATACGTCTCTCACCACCACAGATGTAGATCATTGTCTGCTGTCTTGGAGGAGCATCTTTGCCTTGATCCATGCTTGGTGTTGAAGACATCTTCTCCTACAAAACAAAATCAATTACTGTCAAGTAAAGTATTGAAAGTTACTATACAAGAATATAGATAAAAGACCAGTATGATCAAGACTGTCAAGACCAATTGTCGTAGGCCTGAACACTGAACTGTGGTAAGTGGAGACTTATAACTCATTTTGCCATGTAATGAGGATTACAATGTGGCTTACATATCGCACCATCAAAGATTAAAAATTTGTTCAAAATGATTGAATATTGGGAAATATGATATTTATACTCTTGCAGCAAAAAAGAAAATTAGAAGTAGTGAACACAAATACTAGCAGTGTCAATTTTTTAAATAACTAAATATGTTTCAATAAGCTATAACTGAAATTTATTTAGCTATTTGGAAGTGTAGTACTTGTATCCCTAGGATTCTTTAGCATTTCACTGATTCTTTAGCATTTCAGTAAGAAAGGTGTATTCTAGAAGTGACAATTTTCAAAGCATGTAGTGTTTTTTTTTTTACATATGGCTCGAATTTCACATTTTAAATAATGATGAAATTGATGGAGATACATCAACATATGTAGGTAATCATTAGAGATTGGTGGAGTCTGGGGCATCCTTAAAATCCAAAATTCAAAATCAGTCTTTATGAGATTTCACCCCAAGACTCTCAGTTCAGAACCAAAGTGCTGTTATCACTTGGCCACCACACCCCCTTTTCACTACTTCACGGTTAGTTTATCCTGAATTTCAAAAAAACAAAACATGATGAGATGAATGCCAGGGATTAGCTTAGCTATGGTCAGAACAATGTCGCCCACACAGCAGTTCCATCTTCTTCATGCAGCTTATCTATCCAAAAGAACTACAAGTGCCCACACAGTTTGGGATGAGTGGCGTTGCAAGCTCAGTCAGTGTGTGGCACTGAGTGCTGCAAGCTGCCTAAGGCCACAGGATTTTTCCTCATGGTTGATTCCCATAGCTTTTCCCCATGTTTGGGTATATAGCTGCAAAGCAGCAGAGGTTTGGAATTCAGAGCCCCTCCAGTTCAAAGCTTACTGGTTTACGCACCACTTAATTGCCACATGTGAAGGCCAGTAATAGCTACAGTAGATCTAGAATACTTTAGATTTATTCTAGACTTCTGTATCTGTCTTAGTATCTAGATTCTATTTAATCTAACAATCAGTAACAGTAAGAGTCTAGTCGATAACATTGTGAATCATATTATATTATGATATCTCTATATTTATATCAGAATAGATCTAGATTTCTCTAAACCTAACTTTAATTTGTGATAAATTAATGAATGATTAGTCAATTTAAATTAATATTTAGTTAGTCAATTAATGTATCTAGAGCTAATTAAAGGGAACCTCTGATGGTTTTTCAAATTTGAGACTATGTGTAGTCGGTCATGACAAGACAACCAAGTGATAGTGTTAGTTGTGTGTTGAGTGGTCTGGCGAGAAAATACACACTGCCGTGGTTAGTGAAGCATGTAAATCTACTTTTAATACACTAACAAGATCCTAGATCTAACTGCATAGACCAAGATATATTTTTTTTACGAGAATGTAACCTTTGCTGTATGGTCTCCTGTTATACAATAAGTCAATAGATTAAAACACATTTGTGATGTCACATAGAAACCTGGTAAAAGTCTGACTGTTTTGGATGCGCAGGAAAATTACGTCGGAAAAACATGAATTACTAAGTTATTATTGCAAAGAAAAAAAAAAGAATCATATATATCATTATCTGTAAATCAGAACACATATTATATCAAAAATTGTCAAAACCATCGGAGTTTCTCTTTAATATTAGTTATAAACTTAATTTCAATATTTAATTATTATAAATATATTATTTCAAATTTCATGTTATTAAATGTAAATGAATAGAGTGTCATGAAACCATTACTTTTAGAAAGAAGTACCTTTACCATTAAATCATTATTTATTCCACTGCGCAAGAATGGAAACTTGGAGCAATGCCAAAACCAGCCATAGAACGATAAAACCACCTAAACAAGAAATGTTAAGGCTAAACTAGCCTAAACTAATGACTAAGTCATCTAAGCCCTAAGGCGTCACTAAGGCGAGTCTAAGGTCTTTTCCAAAGAAAAGGCAAGGCAGGGCTTCAGACCAGGTAGAAGCCCTGTTGTAGGTACTTCGATAAACTGACCTAGATCCATTTTTTTTTCTCCCAAAAAAAGGCTGAAAAGTGTGTCAGCACATTTTACCCTTTTTTTAGGGGAGGTCATTTCCATCAAAGTTTTAGCACATTGTATTTGATTTCAGGACTAATTGTGATTACTTTTTGTAAACATAAGATATCAGAGATCATTTTTATTTGCTTTTGAAGCCAATCTGTTAAATTTTTCTTAACAAACGTTTATGTGAAAGTTGACATTTTTACAACTTTTTTCCTATAAAAGTTACAACAATGCTGTTTGTGACAATAATTTTAAAATGTTTTTTTTTTTTGTAAAATGTTTTACATGTTTCGGATGTTCCTTCAGAGTTGAAGATAATTACTTCCTAGTCCAAACCTCCCGCAGGACGACGGGGGATGGGAGTGGGCAGGGTTTGAACCCTGGACCATCGATAAATCTGAACGACAGTCCAGCGCGCCAACCGCACGACCAGGCAGCCATCCATATTATATTATCATATTATGAAATGTGTATATTTCAAATTTCATTAAATTCTCTTGGCGCACTTTAAAGATATTTGATATTAAAATTAACAAAGACAAAGAAGGGTAAAATTTTAAAATTTTTATTAAATAAAATAAAAGTGTTTATAGTTACAACAATCTCACTAATTCTATTGAATTTAGCATGTTAATATATATCTGTGTGCTAAGTTTGAACTTTGTAGCTTGGCGCACTCTTTAGATTTTAATTTTCAATTTTGATGGTTAAAATCTATTTTAGTAACAACCAACACTGTGATTTACTGGAAATGGTCAATTTCTATCTATCACGTCCTATTTTTAGAAGCACACATAGGAATTTTTCATTTAGATTAACTTCTATAATGTTTAAATGCTAGATTATAGAGAGTGAATGTGTCTTTATAATAATGACTTTGTAATGTGCAAATTTTAAAGTAAAAATAAATATTTTAAAATAATAATATAAATTTTTTTTTCTTCATATTTTTAGCTCTGCGAACTATTAATTTTATTTTTTTTCTGTGTGTTGTTTTTTTCTATTAGTATGTTATACATGTAAATTAATAGTTAATAAATGAGTACATTATATTTTTAAAATGATGAGCTATTACTGCACAAAAATTTAAGTAAAAAATCTTTTAATAACTTCTAAATAAATTGCAAGTTTTTTTTTTTTATTTTATGCAAGAAATTTTTCATTTACAATTTAATTTTTAAAGCATTTAAATTCAGGCATTTTAAAATCATTAATTGCCAGTGCTCTACAAAAAGGTTTAAACTGAAGTTTATTAAACTTGTAGTCATTAAATTTTAGCAAATATTTTTCTGCGCAGTGCTATTTTCATTTATAATTTATAAAAATTATCTATCTGATGCTTGTGGGAAGAGTGGTCGAGAGGCCATGTGCGCTTGGCTACCTAGAAGGGGGCTCGAGGTTCGACACCCGACTCTGGCAGAGTTGTGTTTACTGAGCGCCTAAAGGCAGCACGGAAAACCAACTCCTAGCTACCCCCTTGCCCCCACTGGTCCACAAATGAGATTGGACCAAAAAAAGCGCTCTGAGCATGCTATAAGCATGAAAGTAGCGCTTTATAAAAGTTATAATAATAATATAAATAGCTATTTAAATACAGTAGTATTATAATTAAACAAAATAAAACACACTACAGATCTGTTTTATTTGTGATTTTTGGGCTCATATGATGACAAAATCACATATATTTGTATTTTTTGTCAAAGGCTTTTTTTATATATTAATTCACTTTTTTTCAAAGATTTTATTGCTTGGTCTTATTTTTTAAATTCGCTTTAACAGAATACAGGTTAATGAAAAAGAGTGTGAAGTTTCAATCCCATATCTTTAAGACTTTTTATACTACAGTTAATTAAAGTTCAACTGTCAGTTGTTTCGGTCACAGATTTTTTTTTGCTTTACAAAGGCTAAAGAAGGCTAATTTTTGGCCACTAAAAATTTAATAACTTCCCTCACAATTAACTCAGCAATATAAAATTGGTATCATTGGAAAGCATTTCTCAAGCTCTATCTAACCATATAGGTTCCATTGCATTGTGATCATTTTGAAATTTTTATCGAAGTACCTACCTGTTGAACAAATATTTAAAATCAAACTGCTAGATAATACTGGATCTAAATGAAAAATGCCTTCAACACCAAAAGAAACCAGTGTACAGTGTTGACTTCAAAATGCTTTCTTTTCTACAATGACTCTGATGAGTCTACAACTCGTCAACTGCTATGCTTGAAATTTACTTTGACACTTTTTAGTCTTTTAAGTTGAATTGGGGCTGTGTGGATGGCTGCCTGGTCGTGCGGTTTGCGCGCTGGACTGTCGTTCAGATTTATCGATGGTCCCAGGTTCAAGCCCTGCCCGCTCCCATCCCCCGTCGTCCTGCGGGAGGTTTGGACTAGGAAGTAATTATCTTCAACTCTGAAGGAACATCTGAAACATTCAAACTCAAACATGTAAAACATTTTACAAACAAAACATTTTAGGATAGCTATCCTGAAATTAATGCCATAATGTACTATCAGTTACACATTCGATAACACTTATGACTTACAAACTGAATTAAAATTAACTTGGTTGATCACACACCAATGCCCACTAGATCTAGATCTAAATCTAGTATTCTGGATTCTATCTGTATACTAAAAATCAAATATAGCACGTTAATTTTGCGTTTGACAACACTTTTTTTTTTTGACCCGGAAATAAAATGTTTTCATTAAGACTTATCGTTCTTGTTTCGAAATCTGGTATGCCAGGTTGTTAAAATAATAAAATGGACGGGAAGACTTGTGAAATACATAATAGAGATAGAAACAATTCTAGCTTCTAGATCTATATATATAATTATTCCGAAGGCAAATGCAGTAGTTAAACTTACATCCGAAAAATAACAGAAAAAAAATCCGACTGATTAATTCCATCTCACGCGCCAATGACAAAGACTCTGAACAAGGCAAGCATAGCGCATTTGTGAATTAAATTTAATTAAATGACTTATTCAAACTAATTGATACTATTTCACTTAATATAGATATAAGGTTTTTTTTAAAGTAATTTTATTTTGCTTGTTTGTAGTAGTTGTTTTGTTTAAAGCTCTACTGCACGATACAAGTAGCCTTCTTGCGAAAGCTTCTTGGCTGTAACATATTAGTATATATGAACATTTGCACTAGTTAGTCTAGTTGTGCAGTCCGTTTGTCTACTATATTATAGCACGGATGCAGTGGCGTAGCATCCATGGCGCGAAGGGGTTCAATGAACCCGGGCCCACGACCAATAGGGGCCCACAGCTGTGGCGTAGCAACCATGGCGCGAAGGAGATCATTACGCTTGGGCCCATGACTCATTGCCAGTTGGAGCCCACAACTTAGGAAGAACATTTGTTTGTTCATTTGAAACACTTTTAAGTCGTTTAACTCTGTTAAGAAGCTGTAAAATCACTGACTTTTAAGACACTGTTACTTATATGCAGTCATAACTGAATGAAACGTTATGACATAATTACTTATTTTTGTAAAATGTACGATCTTTATATGGGAATGTGAATGTGCTGCCTGAGGACTGTAGTAAGGACCTGGAGCGAAGCGGGAAAGGCTGTCGTTGGTCCGTATTCAGGTTGCTGGTGAAAGGACTGGTAGAATTAGTAACATATTACTCTTGGAATGCAGAAGCCTGTTATGTGTTTGTCCTGGTAAATAAACACATATTTATTTACTGTAGAACCTCGTTGAGTTGCCTGCCTTAGAGTTACAATACTGTCTCTAATACAGTCACAAGAAGCACTGGTACTTGATTTCCAACATCAATTTATGCTATCTCCCATTTAGCTCGAGCCTGTCTTTATGGTCCCTTAAGCTATGTCTAATTCTTGTGCAGCTTTCACATTTGAATAATTGTTATGCTACAATCAAGTGTTGTAACACACATGCTAGTCCGCACAGCTTTTCAGACGCTCTTGAAAGAACTGGATATCGCTTTAGTAAACCGTTAAAACGTTTAATTACAGGAAAAATGGTCGTCGAGTCTTCTACTCAAAGCTTCTCTATTTTGCCTTCCCTTAAATCCGGCCCAACTGCGATAATTTACAATCAAAGCAAAAGATCCTGCCTGCTAACCCTTGTCTGAATAGATCCGACGTGAACATTACCTATATGACTTTATAGTTTTAGACTTTAAACAAAGAGACAGCAACATTATTTGTTTCTTTTCATGCTCATACCGAGGATGGGCGAACAAAGATAGACTTGAATAATAAATAGTACTGCCTAGAATTAATCTTGTTTTAAGAAGCACACATAACTGAAATTAGGTTACATGCCAAAATTTCGTACGACAAAGTAGCGCTGACAAAATGGTGTATTTAAAATGTCGGTAAAAAATCATATTTATCTGGAGGCAGCAGAGGTTCTTATTCTGAGTTTTCCTTCTCCCTCGGGCAGGGGGAACTCGTTAGCTTTAGGTGGCAACCAACCTTTTGTCCTACACGCTTAGCTCCTAAACGTTATCACTGACGCACATCGGGGGTGGGATGCGGCTGGAGGGCGCGAGACAGCGGGATGATTGGTCATGAGGCCATAAGGTAAAAATCTGCAAAATCACTAACTCAGATTTGACAATATATTTCAGAAGAGGAAAGAAATAAAATAGATTCCAGAAACAACATTTTAGATACATGCAGATCTAGGTATAATAAAAGACCAAAGACCATATTTCCAAATAAAATGTTGCACATGTTTGAATGATTGATTGTTGAGCGTCTCGCTTATGACACACAAGTCCTAAGTTCGATCCTTATACTAAACAATTTTTGTCAAGGACAAAAAAAAATATAAATATTGTTATAGCTCTACATTGCGCACTGTCATTAGGTGCGAGATTGTGCACCATTAGACACAGGACAGAGACACGCTAAAAGATAGAGGAAGTTGAAGATGACCGATAATTAGATCTAGGATGTAAACAAAAAAGAAGTGTTGTTATTATTGATTACGCTAGTGGTATATTTGTTATCGCATTACTATTGTTCTATTATTAAACTGGTGTTTTGATATATTCCTTTCGTTAAGGTTCTTTGGGCTCGCTGTTGGCTGATTTACAGCAATATGTTAAATGTTTTCTTGGAGGTTCAAAGTGTGCCGATTTAAATTATTCCGACAGCGGATTCCAGCGGTGGTTGATTTTGAAACCAATACGATGCCAATGCCCACTCATTCTCATCGTATGACCTCAAAACCATCCATTCGAAGTTTTTTTGTTTTCTTGCGGTAGTTGATTTTGAAACCAATACCATGCCAATGCCCACTCATTTCATCATATGATCTCAAAACCATCAACTTCGATGTTTCTTTTCTTGCGGTGGTTGATTTTGAAACCAATATGATGCCAATGCATTTTCATCGTATGACCTCAAAACCATCCATTCACAGTTTGTTTGTTTTTTGTTATCGGTTTGAAAGTCTAACCTACAAGATTTCAAAAGAGAGTTTGTGTTTTCTGTCAAGAACTTGATACCAGCTCTTGACGGCTAGAGCTAATATCAGAGATGACGATAAAGTAAAGAAATACAATAATAATAATAATTATTATCGCACACTTCGGACACAAATTCTTATTTGAAATTGATATATTGATTTACAATTAAGCGTTAACCACCAACATTGAAAATAATTAAAAAGAAGTAAGTTGATGTTTATTAATATATCAAGTTAGCAAGCGTTTCGAACGACAGTAGGGACTATAATATGTAAAAAAAAATTAATAGTAATGTTACGATCTTCTCTCCTACTATCCAGGCTCCCTTCAGACTGCACCACACGACACAACGAACCTCACAACTCAGGGCTCCAAAGTAACAGTAGCAATTTAATTTCAAATACATTACAACACTGTACAGTTGGAAACAATATAACAATAACTGTCCAAAAACCTAGCCTTGCTCCGCCTAACTTCACACACCGTGACTTGCGTGCGTAATATTTACGACACTGGTCCTTGCTGAACTGGCGTGTACTGTCACTGGTCACGGTTGACCGCTCGTCCTGCGCTGGACTGTGGCGATTTGGGTAGGCTAAAAACACTGTCACAATCTAAGATGGTGCCAGATGTTACGATTATACTTGATCTATATCACACCATCAATGATCGTGATTGCCGAGGATCTTGAAATCGTCTTTAATAAGATGATCGTATAGAAGTAGCTAGATCTAGTTGATAATACGATCATTCAGAATGTTGCCAGTTGATAAGAGGATCATCTAGAAGTTGCTAATCGCTAAGTCGATCTAAGTATGTTACCATATTCAATGAAGAAACTTCTCTTCGTCTAAAACAATTACTTTAATTCAGATTTTGGAAAAGCTATTCACAAATAATTACAATGGTTAAATGTACTTGAATAGAACAGAATAAATATAATTCTGCTAAATAAATGATTTACACAATAATGCAAAATATACATCTGAATTCTAACACGTTCCGCACGACACTGACTAAAAATCTAGAATCTTTCCCCGGGTATAACGTTGTCACGTGTCTAACATCCCCTCGTTGCAATGCCAACCAATAAATGCAGCTCAATGTACAATAATTAATATTTCAAAACCAATCACATTTATTCTGACACATAGCCCTGCCGCGTGATGGAATTCCCCGAGCTAACAAGTTCTGTCTGGTAACCTTGGGCGGCTAAATATAGATACTGTGTACGTGACAAACACACAGCACTACTCCCATCTGTGTCACCACCAGGTTTACAACAGTAATATTATAAAGTGTTTTGTTTAACCTGTGTGATTCCAGAACAAGAATATAGTAAATCTTGAGACATTAATACTTGGCTACGATGGGCTTTCTCTGTCTGTCCCTGTCTCTTTCTCTCTCTCCTGCACGGATCCTGGAGACCAACGTCTCTGCGCAGTAGCCTACCAGTCAGTGGCGTAGCATCCATAGCGCGAAGGGGTTTAATGAACCCGGCCCACGAGCAATAGGAGCCCACAGCTATGGCGTAGCAACCATGGCGCGAAGGAGATCATTACGCTTGGGCCCATGACTCATGGCCAGTTGGAGCCCATAACTTTGGAAGAACATTTGTTTGTTCATTTGAAAAACTTTTAAGTCGTTTAACTCTGTTAAGAAGTTGTAAAAACATTAACTTTTAAGACACGTTACTATTACTTATATGCAGTCCTAACTAGATCAAACGTTATGACATAATTACTTATTTTTTAAAAAAAGTACGATCTTTACATTGGAATGTCTTTACATTTAGATTACTCATTTTTTGTCACACACTAATTTTGTCTTATTGGTTGGAAGGGGGCCCACCAAGATGCTCTTGAACCCGGGCCCACGTGAACCTTGCTACGCCGCTGCATGGATGGGTTACCTGAGTCAGCCAAGAAAACCAATGAATTGACAGAATTTAAGTCGTTGATTAACATGCATGGCTATAGATTGACATAGGAACACGCGTAAGGCGTAATCATCTTCTTTTCTTAAGTAACGTATGTATTTTATAATATAAGATTCTGCTCGAGTACATTGTTTGACTTTCTCTTGATCGCTATAACTTCTTGTCGCCATGTAAAACAATTAACAAGACAAGGGTTTTTAATGGAAGACATATTAGGAACTCAGTTTATTGTAAAACTACAAGCGGTGTTACGCTGTCACTTGTGCTAATGTACATAAATACGAATATGTTACATTGGCCTTACAAGAATTTTTTTAGGCGCCAGGGGAGCATCGAGTGGTCCAGACTCGTCCAATCCCTGCCATCCCTAATGAAGTGTCCGAAAAGAGTAGGAGAAATACCTCTTGATCATAAGAAAGGATTTCTCCAATGTGTCTGAAAAGCCCCCCCCCCCCCCTTTTTTTTAATAAAAAAACTGGAAGCTCATTTAATCACATCCGCTTCATAATCATGTCTACGGCTGAAGTGACTAGGCCACCATGGGGGAGCTTTTCATGTCAACAATATCATGTAGCGCTTAAAACCGTTGGAGAGCTGCCACCTCGGGTGCGACTCCCTCCAAAATTTACGATAAACCCCCTCTTCAATATAAAAATAGCAAATTACACACTCAAAATTTTATGAGTGTAGCCAATGGGGTTTTGAGTTTACACCCCCCCCCCCTTTTTCTTCAGTAGGGCTTGAAGGTAAAAAAAATACCTCTTCAATATAAAAAAAAAGCAAATTACGCACTTAAAATTTTATGAGCGTAGCTAAATGGGTTTTGACTCAACTTTAAGTTTACCCCCCCCCCCCTTTCAGCGTGGTTTGAAGGTAAAAAATACCTCTTTAAAAATAAAAAACAAAGCAAATTATACACTCAAAATGTTATGAGAGTAGTCAAAGGGGTTTTGAGTTTAAATGCCCCTCCAGTGGAGTTTGAAGCTAAAAAATATCTCTTCAATATAAAAAAAAGCAAATTACTCACTCTAAAATCTATGAGCGTAGCCAAATTGGTTTTGAGTATAACCTTCCCCCACCGCCAGTGGGGTTTGAAGCTAAAAAATGCATCTTCAGTGTAAGAAACAAAGCAAATTACGCACTCAAAATGTGTTGCCAAAAGGGGGTTTAAGTTTAACCCCCCTTCAGAGGGGTTTGATGCTAAAACAAATACCTCTTCAATATAATATATATACACTAAAATTATTTGAGCGTAGCCAATCCAATTGGGGGTTTTGAGTTTAAACCCCTCTCCTACAGATGGCTTTTTTTTTTAAAGTTTAAACCCCCACGGATGGCTTTGAGTTTAAAATCCCCCTACTGGGCGTTTTGATGTGGAAAACCTCTATCTTCAATATTACTCTAAACCAAAGTACAGTTACTAAATTCTGTTACCGTAGCTAAATGAGGGTTTTGAATTATAAAAAAATGTAAGAGATTTTTTAGTTTAAAACCCTCAACAGTTTATTTTGACGATAAAACTTCCTTTTTCAATATAAAATCTAAAGCAAACTACAATCACTTAATCCCAAGAGCGTATTTAAGAGAGGTTACATATTTCTACTAGTGGCGTGGCTCCATTCATAAAGTGCAGTAAATAGTCATCTGCCAAAATTGAAAAAACACTAAATTTGGCTCAACAAAGATGGTTAAGACAGATTTTAGTAGTCAGTTATAGAGATCGCATCAAGGAAATCCTATGCCGAATAGGGAGTCGACCCCTTAGTAAGATTATGACATAGCGTCGCGTGAGGTTTGCGGGACAAAATGAATTACGCATAAGAAGAGTTGCGATGACATCCTAGTACAACTTGGCGCCACACATTCATGGAGGTCCTCAGAGCAGGTGGGAAGAGGCTTCAGACATTACCAGTGACAGATTTTTTTGGAAACAGCTTGACGGCAAATGCGCCGAACGGCGCGGGAGTGTCAAAGTCAGTAAGAATAGCACATTAGGTTTTTGAAAAAAAAACTTTTTAATAGCAGGAAAATGCACTGTAGATACCTCAGAATATGCATTTTGTAGGCTTTCAATACCAGAAATAGTGTTTGGCGGCGGGGCTCCGCCCCTCGCTGGGGGAGCGCCAGACCCCTTTGCTGGAAATGGCGGGGAATCTACAATTTTTGCACTAACTCCAGGAAGTACCTATTCTAGGGCACAATAAACGTCATCCGAAAGAATGAAGCGTCAGAATGTAATAAAGATTATGTACACACACACACATAAATACATATAAATATTTTTTTCGCTGGGGGGGGGGGAGAAAAAAATCTCCCAAACCCCCCCCCTCGAAAAAAATCCTGGCTACGCCCATGATATTGATGTATACAAACGCAACATTAAGGTCTTCTAAATCAACAGCAGCAGTTGGGGAAAAAGTGACACTGGATAGATGGGAAGCAAGCATAAAGGAAGGGTCCTTGATAACAGAAATAGAAAGAAGGGTTAAAGTGCAAGAACGTCTGGTAATTGCAGATTCCTAGCCTGTGACCACAGATGAGTATAAAGGAGTGGTCTCTTTAGTCACATGAGAAGTTGCAAAAGATCCTCTCACGAGACGTAGGCCTAAAATGCCACAGAATATAAATCCACTAGTCGACCCGCGGCGTAGCATATGCCGCTATTTACTATTTAGTGACTATTTTTTCGCCGCGAAAGTTACGTGGGGTAACTCTAGTCCGACTTGCAGAAATAAAAGAGTTATTTTTCCATGATGCGTGTCCCGCATGGTCGGGCGACGAAGAGAATTATATATATAGATATTATAGTATTGATTAAGTAAAACCGATTTTGTAACCGATGTTTAAAAACTTAAACTACCAAAAAAAAAAATGCGTCTTTCATCTTATAATAAATAGGCTTGTCTTCGAAGATTAATGAGGAGGGCAGTCCTACATATTTTCCACATTCAGAGCAGACATGGCCATTGTCCGCCGGTGGTCGATCTAGACAGGAGCGGATTTAAGTATGGGGAGGCCCTGGAGCAATATTTTTGTGGAGGCCCCTACACTCTTTCGAAAGCGTTAATAAAATCCACAAGTGAATAAAAAATACTAATATCTAAAAGCATGTTTTATTTTAGAAAAAAGAAATAGAGTATTTGTAAATTTAATCTCGCTTTCCTTTTCTAAAAAAAATATTTAATATGCATATTTTAGTTTTTTAAAGTGTATATGTTTGAGTTTGTGGAGGGTAAGGCCCTTGATAGATACATTGCTGAAAATCCGGAGCTGTACAGTTATTTACATATTCCCATCAAATACAACTAAAAGAGGACACTTCTTAATCACGACATTGTTGCCAACCGAGGTAAGATTTAAAGTGTTAGCAGAACGGTCGAATTTCTCTCAAGCGCCATAGGCCTACTATACGTCTTTTATAGTGACCGAAAGAAAGATAATTTTTTGTAATGCTATGTCTCTTTAGAAATTAGTGTTTTTATCAGTTGGTGTTACTAGTGTGGTCGTGGCTAGGCTTATGTGCTCTGGACTGTCATCTTGATGGTCTCTGGCTTCAGGGCCGGCCTTAGGCGTAGGCAGTTCCCGGTCATTTCATCCCCGGTCACTTCATCCCCGGTCATTTCATCCCCTGTTCTTTTCGTCATCTGATATAGTTTTTAGATGTCCATATTCATTAATAAGATAGATAGGCTATTGTAAGTACAGAAGACGATGTTTGTAATTCTCTTTGCCTATAACACAATTTACAACCTTAATGTTTAAAAGAAATTAAAGCAAAACTTATATAGGCGACATGATATCCTGTGGATGGGTGAAGTCAGCCTTTATTAGAAAAAAATAAAACCTTTTTTTCAAGGCTAAAAATGACGCTCCCATTTTCAAGAAATAGCGTTTGAAAATTAAAATAAAGTGAAAGATGGTCGTCAGGAGTTATCAGCGGCATGATCATTAGTATTCTAATCGTTCTATCTCTTAAATGATTTCCACTACTTCCACCACACATTGGCCTTTGATAATAAGTTATCAGCGGCATGGTCATAATTATTCTATTCATTCTCATCTCTCAAAAGATTTCCACTACTTCCACCACATCTTGGCCTTTGATCATTAGGCCTACGGCATGCGCAGGATAATATTATACCTATAATATTACATCCCCCACATCCAATAGAAGCGCTCTATCTAGGAACACATCCCGATTTACAATATATTATAAGATTTTTCATCAAGAATGTAAAGTTGAAGGCGAAACACTATAAACACTTTAATAAGACAGACCATAATCTTCAAATACAAAAACAAAATGTAATAAAATACTCAGAAAGACACAAAGATAAAGGCACATTCCTCATCCCATATGATAAGGACAAATTTGTACAAATACTCCTTCTTTCCTAGTGCTATTAGAGCATGGAATGGGTTGCCTGAGCTAACCAGGAAAACCAGTGACTTGGCAGAATTTAAGTCATTGGTTAATATGCATGACTAAATGCATGACTCGTAGGACGTAATCATCTTCTTTTTTGAAGTAACGTCTGTATTATATAAGATACGATAAGTGATCCCAAACAGAGGATGTATATTCTACTATGAACATGTCAATGTTGGTACTATGATAGCACGGAGATCGAGATTTACTATACTATTCATAAAAGTCTTCTAATTTGTTCGCCATTTTCACCCGCATTTTTAAAAATTATTTTTCTAACTAAATCGTCAAAAAAATCTGGTGCGTTTACCAAATGCTTTAATTTGATTGGTTGTTATCTAAAAGATTCCCAAAATTCGAAATCAGATGATTGCAAAATTACCCACGTAAAATGTACATTTGTTTGTTTCTTAAGTTTGTTATTTACGCTGATTGATATAATTAATTATTAGATCTAGAGTGTATTTGTAGTTAAGATCTTAACTATTTAAGCTCTAGACTAGGAAATTTCGATAGCCACTCCCATTTTTTTTTGTGTGCATAATCCTGGGCTTAGGGCAAAGGGTTGAACTTCAGCTTGGGCCTGCCTTGTAATTTGTAACGTCAAACTTGTCTTGATCATCTCATCTGTTCTGTGATTTTTCTCCTAGTCCTTGACGTCGTCAGGTTCTGATACTTATAGATCTAGTGATAGTGACTAGAGCCAGATCTATCATTTAGTCTAGACTACAATATTCACGTTCATCAAGATTTACTCTAGATTATTAATTTATGATACATTTTAAATTTTATCATATACTTCATTTAGTGTTAACGTGCCTAAAAATTCGCGGAATCTGCAGCTTCCTGTGCATGATTTGGACTAGCTAGACCTAAGTAAGACCTAGACTAGATCTACTAGTACTAGACTCTATATATATCTAGTCAATTCTAGTCTATATAGATCCAGAGTCTAGATTAAAGATTTTAATATTATATTAAATACTAGGTCTGCTAGATTAGATTCTAGACTTTTTGAGTCTAGATCTAGCCGAATGTAGCCTAGATCTAGTCATCATACTAATCATAGACATATTGATGATATTCATATATAGTCAGAAGATCTCATATCATATAATAAACTAGCCTTTATTAAGTGTAAAGAGTGTTTTTATATTCTCAACTACTGTATCCTTTACTTTATTATTTATAACTACACTCTACAGTTACAACTAGATATAGATTCTAGTTAATGTTATTATATATAAAATATAGATTTATACTTTATTTCTATAGTATAGTATAGGCCTACTAGTTACTAGACTATATATTAGGATAGACTACTAAAGTACTATAGATCTACTGCCAAATGTCACTTTGACTTTATTCACACCTTGATAGTAATAAAACCATACTCCATAGATAAGATAGTGATCATTTCATGACATATTTAGATCCAAATTAGATCTTTAAAAACTGGGGCAACTCAAATCTACTGTGACTGTGTCAAGTGTGTTACTAGTGTTAGAGTGTGACAGTGTCATGCAAGCAGCAAATGGAAATGGCATTTATGACAATGTTTACCCTGCTGCGTTAAGAAAAGAAATCACACACACTGCTGCATTAAGAAAAGAAAGCACTCTAACTCATTGCTGATATAAAGTTTTAATTAGACACTAGAACTCAGTACTGAATTGACAGCAATAATTAGAATATCTCATTCTCATTTTGACATTTCCCACATCTAAAAAACCCCTTGTTTCTGGAAAATAAGCAAAATATTTTCCAGATAACTAATATACATTTTTTTTTCTAAATATAATGTCATGTTTCGAATTCTATTAACTTGTGTGTAACTTTTGCTAAGGTCTAATATTTAGAATGACTGCTAGTCGTTAGATTTGGGTTCTGGATTGTCATTTGGTGCTCTCGATAACCCCTAGTTTGTACCCTGCCTGCTGCTATACCTCATCGTCCTGAGGGAGGTTTGGGCTTGGAAGTAATTATTTTCGAATCTGAAGAAACATCCAAAATATGTCAAACATTTTAGTAGTCACCTGGTAACTGTCATTTGTTACACATAAGACTTTTGTCTAATAAAATTACTACATTTAGTAATATGTACTTCTTATTGTAGCTGATTGTTGCTTTACAATACAATGGATTAGCCGATTTTAAAAATAATTGTAAATTTTTAATTTTTATGTTTAGATGGAGTTTGATGAGGCACAAAAACTTGAAAGTCAGCAAGATGAAAAAAAGATGGAGAAAGTGGATTCATCAACCTTACCAGATACTTTTATTTTTTCTACACCTCTTTTGCAACGATCCAGAGCAAAAAATAATTTAGGACTAACCAATTCAAGTATTGACAGTGGTTTTGGTAGCTCCTCAATTTCTGCTGCCAACACTTTTTTTTCTCCTGATGATGAAACAAAAAATGCAGGACTGTTGAAGTCTGACTTTTCTCCTGTAAGGGAATTCTCTGGTTTGCAAGGCAGGAGACTAACATTTGAATCAAGTGAAATTCTAGACTATTTCCCATCAACCGATTTAACATTGTCATACAGCAAGTTAGAATTGTTGAGGGGAAACATTGAAGATGAGAAAGTGGAAGAAAATGTTATGGAATCCACAAGCACTCAGGAATCTACCAAAGAAGCATTCCCTAAAAGTATGCAGTGTTCTAGTCATTCTAGCTCATCACTTTCCAGTTCTGAAACTGACTTGGAATTTAGCCTTCAAGAAATGTCTCTTGACGAGCTGTCCTCTCCTGGCTCATCAGGCTCCAGGTCTTCTCCAAGTTGCATGAAACAGACTGCAAGCCTGGACTCATTAGATATTGTGCCGCATTCACTTGACCAGAGCCAACAAGATCATGAAAGAGATAGAGACAGTCCAACTCACTTGGGTGACTCCCCCAGAAGTAGACACTCTTTTCGGAAATACTGTCATAAAAGAGATGTGACTCTGACAAGTGATCTCACCTCTTTGCATAAAAAAAGTAGGTCCAATTCACTGAAGAAAGTTATTAAACATTTCTTGCCACCAGAACCATCTCGGCTTATTGGTCGTAATACAGGAGTAAGAAAATTTGACATCATTCATCATCTTAGTGTGAACTTTCCTTCAATAGTGCAAAGAATCTTCCAGTTGCTAAGTCCTGCAGATCTCATGAGGTACATTTACTGGTTATGTATTTAGATAAATATAATATATGTAGATACTAAGACTGCTTTATTGATCCTTACGGAAATTTGTTTTGATTACAAGGACTCTTTTCTCATATAAAGACAACACAACAGAAAAAATACACATAAATACAACAGACAACATAACGAGTTCATTCAGCGACTACACACAGGTATCTTGGTGCATTTCATGTTCCCTGATCAATGAGTGGCGGCAGTTTGTAAACTCTTCTATCGAGCTTCGATACTGAGTTTCGTCTCCTGCAATAAGACAGACTATGGCAGTATCATCAGCGAATTTAATGAGTTTAACTGAGTCATAGATGCTTCTTATGTCATTAGTGTAAAGAGTGTATAGTACAGGAGAAAGTACACAACCTTGTGGAGCACCCCTACATAGTACTCAAGTTGACAATTTGGTGTTGTTGACTTTAACATACTGGGGCCGTTGGGTTAAAAAGTTTAGAACCCATGCTTGTAAGTAAGGGCTTACATTTAAGTTACTCAGTTTGTTTATCATTAGATGTGACAGTATGGTATTGAAAGCCGAGGAGAAATCTACGAAGAGGACTTGTGCATATGTTTTGGGTATATCGAGATGCTTACAAAGCTGGTCCAAAAGCAATAGAATGGCATCCTTAGTTCCTCTAGCTGCTTTGTATGCAAATTGGTGAGGGTCTAGGCTGTTGACTTTTGCTACAAGTTGTTTAAGCATATATTTTTCAAAACATTTCATAACAATAGGTGTTCGTGCTACTGGGCGGAAATCATTTAAGCAATCTATTTTTGGTTTCTTAAGCACTGGTATGATCTCTGAAGTTTTCCAGATGTGTGGAATTACCAGTCATTGCAAACGTGCATAATTCAGACAGAAGATAGAAGAGATTTGCTCTGCGCATAGCTTGATCAGCTTGCCACTAATTTTGTCTGGTCCAGAAGCTTTTGTTACGTCTACTCTTTTAAATAACAAGGTCACTTCATCCTCAGTTACAAAATTGACATAGGGCTCTTGTTTTCCTTAGGACAGAGTGTTGAAAAGTTCTTTGTCAAAATGAGAATAAGAATAATTGAGTTCGTTGGCGAATTTCTCATCATCCACTGAAATTTGTTCTCTTTTTGAGGCGCAGCCTGTTATTTTCTTAAATCTCTCCCAGCATTGTTTTGAGTTGTTATTTGCTAAGAAATTTTCAATTTTTTCTTTGTATGTTTTTTCCCTTCAATTATTGCTTTTCTCAGTTTATTTTTAGCATTTATAAACTCTTCGTTGCTAGCCTTATACTTTGTTTTCTTTTCAGTAATAAGGTGTGAATTCTCTAGGCAAGTAGTAAGGCCTAAGTGTGACACACATAAGTTCAATGTTAGGGTCGCAAATTTTATTCCTGATGTTCACATTATTGGCGTTGCAGTATTCCTTGTTTATATAGATTGCGAGTCCTCCTCCTTTTGACTTCCCACAATTAATTGTTTTGTCTGCTCTATAAACGTAAAATTTATCGAGATCAACAGAAGAGTTGGGTATCATATTATTGAGCCAGGTTTCAGTGAAACACATTAAGGAACACTCTAAATTGATACAGATGTTCACAGCAACCTGTTAATTCTTCCATCCTATTTTGTAAAGACCTAACATTGCCTGTTATGATGGGTGGAAGGAAGCCTCTTTGACCTCTTTTTCTACACTTAACTCGTATTCCTCCTCTACATCCTCTCTTCTTACGTTTTGTGCTAGGAAATTGTTCGGTTAAAGCCTTGGGCTTAGGCTCGTTATTAGGTTCCAAGATGGCGGGTGTGTTGTCCATACTGTCAAGCATCTTACCACAAAACTCCACTGTGTATTTCACGTTTCCACACAAATTAAAATCCATACCAACATTAGAATCCAAAAGACACAGTGCACATCCATTGAAACATTGGAGTAGTAACAAATTACATGAAATATTAACAGAAAAAATTAGAAAAAAGAGTCCAGTATAATCAGGTCGCCTGCTGTGCAGCGCCCCGGAAGGTAAAAAAAACAACAACCTTACAGTGATTATATTGTTATGACCCTATTGGCGGCGCAAAAGGGTTAACTATAGGCTCAGTTGACACACACGAGAATCACTCAGGTCAGCGGGGGCCATGGACAAGGGACAGTACTACGATTACATGATTACACGCAAATATGACCAATGTTATGGTCATGTGATCGAAAGCCTGCGTGTACGAGTGACACAGTGGATAGAAAAGGGGGAGTTCAAGACCGGAGAGCGTCGAGACCAGCACAGTTAGTCGCCATGAAATCGGTCCTGGTTGAGTCCTGATGTGTTGATGTACAAGTCCAGAAAGAGAGACAGTAGAGTTTAAGTTGGTGATGTACAGAGTGACATTTTAGTTGTTGATGTGTTTGACGCCAATTGTCTAGTATTGGCTGTTATCTACTTATTCACTCATTATTAAAGTACCAGATTATTTGGAGCCTTGTTGTCAAGTTCTTGATGTGTTGATGTATGGTGTGTTTAGCAGTGTTTACAGAAGGCCAGAAAAGGAGAGAGAATCGTAACAATATTTACAAATGTTTTTCATAAAATGTGTTAGTACTCTTAGTAGTTTTAAACCAACACCCTTGTAAGTGTATGGTTGTGTTTTGAAAAAACAACATAGGACTTAATTGCAAGCTTCCAAGTTATTATGATTAACAGCCGCTGATGGGAGGGGACCATATTTTGGTGTTTCAAAACATTGATGTCAGTGAAGTGACCCTATATTTTGTTTTCTAGGAAGGATAAAGTAGTTCTTAATATCTGACTGAGGGGCGTAAACCATTTGGCTATCTCAACTGAGGATTTCAAGATTTCATGCCAATGTAGAATAGGAATTAATTCAAGATGTGACTTGTATTTGCTGGGTGTCTAAAGACAGCATAGAAACGTGAGCATCCACAAAAGAATTTAGAAGTTGTGCTAGATAACAAATGTAAAGTAGTTGTATTTACAAATTCTTGTGGCACGTAATACATATAGGACATGAAACAATGTAAGTCCAAACTGATCATGTATAATGACATTTCATTAACCATTAATTTATGATAAATACATTTTTTTTTTTTTTTTTTTTAGTGTTTGTAAAGTGAGTTTAAATTGGGAAAAGTCTCTGAACAATGATTCTAAAGCATTCCAAAGATACAATCAGTATTTATTAGAGTCTACAAAGCAGACCTATCTAAAAGAAAAGGACAAGGTTGGTACTTTTTAATAAATTCTGGTCTCTGTTTTATTAAGATTATATGCATACAGAAGCAGCTAATGATTAATCCTGCTCTTCCTATCTCAGGCAAGAATAGATTTCATTACCGGTACTATAACATTTGTTTTATTTGACTTACTCTCTGCCAAAATAAAAAAAAGAATCTATAAATTCATATATTTATTATACCATACATACACATTTATTTTCTACATAAACTTAAAATTAAATATATTTTTTTGTTGAACCTAGACTACAGACTACAAAGCAGTGGCTTGGTCCTAGCAAATCTTTTTAGATGTATTTTTTTTATGTAGTCTCGATCTAAAGTCTTGCTAAACTTTGCCAAAAAGTATTTATGTAACTTATTGTAAATAATTTTGGTGACAAATTTTTTTTAAAGATAATACTACAAGATTTTTCTATTAATCCATCATGAAATGTTTAATTGCATTTTGTATAATAAAAATTGAAACCAATAATTGTTTCCCTATTAATCTTTACCTAAAGAGAAGAAAATACTCAACATATATATTCACTAGACCGTCATAGAATATATTGTGAACAAACATTGACACTGTTTGTTATTCCACATGTAGTTTGTAGATAAATGCATTATTTAAAAAAAAATCTTCTGCAGGAGAATAGCTCTGTGGAGAAGCCCTTAGAGGAAAATCTACAAGAGACTTTGACAGGTACAAGAGGTCTTCTGACCACTTTACAATCACAAGCCATAACATGCACAGAAAATAAGACAACAGGATTAAGTTCATGCCAGGTGAGTACTCGTATTGAAGATTTTTATTCAATTTTCCTTGGCATAGACTTCGAAAGAGCTTACACCTCAGCAGCAAAAAAAAAAAAAATGGCTAGAAGAAGAATAGTTAGGATAGTTTCTTGATACAGATGTTACTGAGAATTGACCCCACCCTTTGAAAACTTAAAAATCTTGAGAGAAAAAATTATTGGGCGAAACATCAATTGGCTGATCTCTTAATATCGGCTTTGTTCTATATCATACTACCCTCAATTAGCTGCATTACGCATATACTTTTTTGGCTAATAACTGGACTCAATAGGATGAGACAACATATGTTCTGGAAGCTAAAAATTGGGACTAGTGAAACTTGCCTTTGTGGAGCATCACCAGAAAATGCCAACTATGTCCTTTAGAGCAGCATAGTCTATCAATAGGCCCAAACAAGACAATGATCCCAGAACCATCCTTTTCAAGAAAAAACTATTATGAACTGCCTGATCTGGAAACTACTGTGCAGTTCATCTCAAATATTTATGAACCCTCCAGCATAAAATGAGAACATAGAAAAAGTCCACACTATGTCATTATTCTTTTTATATTAAGTGAAATAAGTTTACTATCCTATGGCACCCCTTTGAACTTAGCAGCTTTAGAACAATAATGTGTTCAGGTAGCAGTTTTCGTCATTGATTTTATAGCATTACTTTTTAAATACTGAAGAAGAAAAAAAAGACTGAAATAAATGTATATTTGTTGTTTTTTGTTTTTTTTTACAGACAAATTATTTCCTGATATGTGAAGACACTCTTCGGAGATGCCCTCTGTGTCAGAACTCTGCTATTATAAAACCTGCAGAAGATAGGGCGACATGTCTAAATGAAAAATGTGGCTATGACTTTTGTACACGCTGTTTCTCTGCCTTCCACCACCCAAAGCGGTGTAAGCCCTTGTGTAGATTGGTTTCCACTGCAGGAGTGGCAGGCACTAGAAAGAGCAAAAAAAACCTCAAAAGACTGTGATATATATATTTATTTTTATTTCTAGTCAATTGTATATATAATATTTTTAGTTTCTGCTCTGTAAATACTGTGTATTGTATATTATTTTAATTTATTTATTAAGGTAACCTTTTCATATGCTCAAATTTTTATAGGATAATAAATTTTTTCTTAGTATTTAATTTAATAGTAAGAATTCTCAATAGTAATTTTTTTTATGTATGGTAATAGCATTTATCTCTTGTTTTGCTTGTTTATCTTATCTAGTTCAATATTTTTGATCTATCAAGACATGCATTTGGTAAGAAAAAACATTTTCTTTTTAAACATGAAAAAGTATTTCCTCTTGATTTATAATAATTTCAAGAAATGTAGTAAATTTTGGTAATAACCCAAAGCTAAATCAAAAGACAAAAACTTTTAGATTTGCCTTTTGTACAAACTGGCAGCATAACTTTAAGGATTATAGTGCACATAACTAAGATTACTTACTGTTAATATGTTGAATGAAAGATACTTATAAATAAAGTGTACAGTTATTATATTTATGATTTGCTCATTAAGTTACATTTTTATGAAATTTAGTCAAAATGCATTTAATCATATTGTTTCCTTTTTAAATAGAAAAATCTAATTTTACTTTCAAATAATATCTGTAATAAATTTAGAGAATAAAATTGTGTAATCATCTTTATTTAAAGAAACAAGTTGTATGAGAATTTGCAGAAGAGGATGTAGTCCAACTAAGAATACCAATTTATTGTAATATTTTATTATGGGATTCAATTTGTAATCTAAAAATGTTTTATAAATATTTGTGATAATGTTTTTAAAAAAAAAGTGGCAAGTAATACTATTCAAGTCTTTTTTTTTTTCTTCAGAAATCATGTACAAAGTTTTGATAATGTATATTTTCATGTCAAACTTCTTAGTCATGTGTATATAATGTATATTTATTATTGATTTGTTTATATTTACCCCTGATTTGTTAATGTTTTTATTAATTTATTAAGTTGACTGATAATAAATAGCTATATATTGAAACTTATTGGAATGTTGTCACTTAGTGTTATATTTTGTTATATCTTAAAAGCCTTCTTTATTCATACAAATTGTAACTCTCAGGTTTGCATCATTAATATCTAAGAAAATCAGATGAAGAAACAGGCTTGAAGAACCATTTGCAAATCAACAATGCTAGGTATTCAACCCAATAAACACAATGTATTGTGAAGAAGCTCATCCATTATATTTTCATCCACTTTTGCAATCAATAACTTAGTTTGATAAACAATTAGAATGTAGCTTGAGTTAAATTTAATATAGAGGGTTTTAGGATTGTCAGTTTAATATGAGAAAGCATACTACACTAATTTGTGGGCAATGTAAAGGGAGGGGGGTCTGATTAAGTGAAAAGGGTGTTACTTCATATTTTTGGTGGTAATATTTTTACAGATAAATTAATTACCAAAAAAAGTCTTGGATGCTTTTAGTTTGCTTACGGTACTTTAAATGTATCCATCAGTAAAGAGCATGCATGTTTCAAAAACAAGATAATGGATGATAAATAGAATGAAATCTAGTTCATTTGTAGTGTTTAACATTTCTAATGTTTCTTCAGATTTGAAAATTATCATCCTAGCCTAAACCCTTTATGACTTAGGAGGATGTCATCTGGCAGGATGCAAACCCAGGACCATTACGTCCAGAGTACATGATCAGACAACCATCTTAATGTGCCAGGGAATGTGGGAGTGACTTCCAATTACACTATAACAATGGAAATAACATATCATTATTATCAAACTCCATTTGTGTGAAGGCTTGAGAGGCTCGGACCCTCTCGCTGTTGTGTGAGATGCACATGTCACCATACAGGTACATTCTGGGGTAGTCAAATAGAATGAGATAGTTTACTCTTACTTCCTGCAGCAGGGTACCATGAGTCAAATTTGGCCTGAACAATAGGAAATATTAACCAAGAGGACAGTGGCCCATCCTGCACTGTGCTATAATAGTTTGTTCAGGCTTGTCAGGGCACCTCGTGTGCTCCTTGACTTTTTGGGATGTGTAGCAGCACTGAAACCATTTTTCCATTTCTATCAGATTGTTAACAGATCATGAATGAAACCCACAGGCTGCTCAGTAGTTGGTGTTGGCCCTCAAATAAACTTAATAAAATAAGGACAATATAAGAAATAAAAATTCCATTGCAAAAATTGTAAAAATAATTAACCCCTCAGGCCCTCATTCCAATGGAGTTGGATGATGATGACAATCCCTCCAATGTTAAGGACATGAATGCAAAATAAAAATGACTAAAGTTTTGTCAACATTTTTGTTTTAATAAAAGATGCAGTGTAAAAGTGAATATTTTCTCTCACGAAAACAACATTTAAACAAAAAAGGTCATACAAACTACCAGAACATGATAAGGTCAATAAGGGTTACTGTATTGCACCAAAAAAAAAAAATCCTTTGTCCCCGAGAGCCATAATGTTGGAGAACAATTTTCAATCTACCTAATAACATATTTAGTTCACCCTTAGAAGATCTGCAACAATAGAAATATATATATATTTATAATAATTAAGTCTGCATTACAATGTAAGTTTGAAATGTCCACACATAAACTCCACTCATTACAATCTTGCTATCAAGGGACAAAGTGATCTTACAAGGAAATAAGTGTTATACAATGGCTATATTAGATATTTGTAACCTAGGCCTAGTGCATAATTAGGTAGCTTTGATTTTTAAAAAAAACATAAATTTGATATGATTTTTACCTCTGTGATTTAATAATGACAACAGTTGTGTAAATTTGGCTTTTATATAATCACACTACTAGTCTGGTAATAGATTTTCTCATTTTGTTTAAACTACCTCTGTACTTTTAGGCTGGAAGAAAGTGAAAGCTCCTAGATTTGAGTCACGATTTGCAAAATAAGGAGTAGGTGGTAAAAGTAGAGACTGTGTTCATGGTACTGGTGACACAATACCCTGTAAGCAAATGGTCTCAATCATGGTTCAACTCTGACTTATGACCCATTATTTAAAAGTCACCTGTTCTTGAAACCGTACTAGGGAAGGGGAGGGGGGAAAAAACCTTACAAGTACCAGTAATAAATAAAAGTCACAAAAATGAATTTTAAAAAAACAACTTTGCAACACAAAATCAGAATGGATGGCTTCTTTGTCATGTGGTATGCACACTGAACTGTTGTTTTATCGTCTCAATGGCCCTTGGTTCAGACCCTGCCCACTGCCATCCCCCATCATTTTGCCGGATGATTTGAGCTAGGATGCAGATTACTTCAACTCTGAAGAAACATCCAAAACGTACAACATTTTACAAACAACAAACAAGGCTATATTTCTATTTAAAAAACTGCTACAATGGAGGCCATTACAACTTTCTTCTCTTTACAATTGTTTGATTTGAATTTCATTGACAACTTTTTAATTTGTAAATATACAACTTATTTCATCAAATAATGAAAAGAAAAAAAAAAAAAACAATGACTAGATGAAGAAAGGAATGTAGAAAAAATGCTTTAAAATTTTATACAATGCTATCAGTGACCTAATCTATTTCTATTATACTGAATTTGGATAGTTAGAATATTTTGTCTATGTCTATAATTTATAGACATAAAAAATGAACCATTTTGTTGATCAGGTCTTTCTAAAAAGTGTGAATATGATTTAAGATGAAAATATTTTTTTTATGAAATTTATTTCATTAACTTTCCAAATGCTACTTTCGTAAATGTATGCCACAGAAATACATTAGTCCCATGTCACACTGGTTTACTCAAAGTTTACAATTAATTTAAACCAGTGCCTCTTAAACATTTGCAGTTGATGACCCCCCCCCCCCCCCCCAATCTCCGCCTTAGCTAGATGGGGACCATGGGGAGTGATGTAGGTTTTCACAGTGGGGTCCGGAAGAGGGCTTTTAAAATGTAATGAAAAACAAAAGAAACTTAAAAGACATAATTATAACACAATTTTCGGTTTTATTTTGTAGAAACGAATGTTTAGAATCCAAATTTACATACTAGATGTTTATTGAAACTAGTCCATTTATCCCCGGCGTCATGCGTTTTCTGCATTCTGAGCTTCAGAACTCAAGTTTTCTCACAATAAGAAGTCAAATAAAAAGTAAAAAAGGATGGGTAGGTCATATTTTTCTTGCAAGAGTGTAAATTTATTATTTTAATTTTAAAAATGTAGCAGAATAAATTTAGTCTAGGAGGCAGCATTGGGCATACTATTATGTGAGAACATTCGAGTTACATATGTAATGGGTGTCATCATAGTAAGATCATTGTCCTGTTAAGTGTCTTGCCCTTGATCTTTTTATTTTTTTTTGTCGCACAAAAGTTGTCAACGATGTACAACAGTCAAGAGTGATTTTCAATCATTCTAACATAAAGTTGAGAAGTATCATCTAAGCAGAGAAGTTTTGAAACCGATATTAAACATTAGTAATAATCTTATTTTACCTGGTTGATAATCAAATATGCATTTTAAATATCTGCTTTGATCCACTTTTTTAATATTGATTATAACTTTAATAGCAAACCATTAAATATGTCGTTTATATTAAGCATCAATTCAGAATTAACTTTCTCTACCACTTCAAATATTTGGTTTGAAAAAAGAACTGAGTGATCAAGTTTTATCTGCAATTTTTTTTTTTTAGCTGTAGAGAATCAATCAATATTTATTACATTTTACCAAAAAATTCAAGTTATCCCTGTCCACTTTATGGATGTATAAAGAACTTTTCTATTGTGATCCACACTGCAAATTAAAGCTGTCTTTCTCACATTGGAAGCCAGTCTCCCATAGGAAACAATCTCTAAGCTTGGTGTTTCATCATATTGATTTTTACAGATGGCGATATAATGTGAATGGTACCTTGCTGGGTCACCTGTTATGTTTGAACAAAAAAAGTTTTGGATATTAAAATCTAGCACAAAAAAAAATATATAACCAAATGTAATTTCGTTATATGTAGTGATTCTCTTCTCCTTTTGACAGTTAAAAAGGGTGATGTGTAACCATGACAATGACCAACCACTTTTACTTTCCAAAGTAATCAAGTACAGATCAGGTTGAGTTCTAAAGGACATCCTCAAATCCCAAATTAAATTCCTAGCTGCTATCAGAAAAAAAAAAAAAGAACTATACAATTTTGAAACCATGCCCACCATCTTTGACTTTATTTGTCTAAACATTTACTCTTGATATTACTAAGAACTGTGTCCTTTGCTTTGATAAGTCTAAGAATAATATAGACACAGTTTTCGTTTACCTGGATAAACTAAAAAGTCCCCGCCAAACTTGCTTCCTGATGTCATGTAGAAACCTTTCTTCCACAAGTCCTTAAAGACTAAATATCGAATCAACTCTTTCTCTGTGTTCGGGTATTCCCAGTCTTCATAGACATGAAGGCTTTGATTCCATGGGGACTCTGTTGAAAGGTAGCAACACGTATTTACATAAAGATAATAGCAAAAATGGTTGTATGCAAACGCGACATGAAGCTCTTCAAAATCGACACTAGCAGCTGGGAAAAAGTAGCACTGAATAGATCCACATGGAGAGAGAGCATAAAGGAAGGGTCTCGGATTGCAGATGTCATACACAACATAAGCAGAAAGAAGGGTGTAAATGCAACAGCGCCTGGTGATAACATATGCCCAACCTGTGACCGCAGCTGTGTATCAAGGATAGGTCTCTTTAGTTACGGTACACAAAAAGTTGCAATGGGAAAAGATCGTCTCTCGAGACGTAAAATATATTTATATGGTACACATAATTCATAAAATATAGAAAGTTAAAGATAGACTCTTAATAAACCAACATATAGCTTTTAGAAGGACATTAAAGCTTCGGACCTGTATTGTTTTTAAATCACTGTCATCAAATGAACTGACTTGAGTAGTTCAATATAATTTATGTTTGCCTGTTCTAACTCACATATCATTGATACTATAAATATGACAACAAAGACAAATATAAAAATATTTACATTTTACATCTTCCTCACCTGTGAATATCTGAACCAATGCATGTTTTGATGACGGCTCAGACTGGACAATGTCCTGAACTGTAAGCTTATCTGTTTCATCATCTGCATCACTGATTGTATTGGTGCCATCTCCACCTCCAGGATTTCCAGATCTCTGTGGATCTTCATTTTTGCTAGGGTCAGATGCTGTTGCACTATTCTCTTTCAAATTATCATCCTGCTTGCTGGAACTTTGAGCAAGTTTTCTTTTCTTGGCTTTCTTTCCAGCTATGATATCTTTAAATCTGTGCTGCACTTCCTGTTGACGTACTTCCTGATAAAGTTTTTGCTAAACAAATAGAAAAGAATATTTAAATTGCTGCTAATTATAACTACTATAACAAAAAATTGCTTTGAACCAATGGTGCCAATCTATTATATCTGGCAGATTTTTTTTAAAAAAAAAGAATATTTTTCACTTAAGATTCCACTGTTTCTCTCAAGTCTATTAATAGTTTTCTGATCTAGATGACTGCCTGGTCATCTGTTATGCGCTTGTCAGACTGTCAACAATAGTTCCTAAGTTAAACTTCTGCCATACTGCTAATGGTTTGGGATCCAGAGGAATAATTTTTATTACTGAAGGAATGTATGAAATTTATAAAAACAAATAATTTGGTTTTCTGTTTGAACTTTAAGAAAGATGCACAGAAGAGAACTTTAACCTCCCCCCCAGAAAAAAAAACACAACTCAATAATATTAAGGAATTAAGGCTACTCTTAGTTAGTGACCAGTTTACATTTTAAATGAATAATAATTTACTAAATTTTCTTAATCTTCAAGATTAAGTTCAAGCAAATATAGTCAAAACAAGAAAAGCATTAAAAATACTTTTTAAAAAGAGAAAACCTCCTTTATACTACTTATAGAGCAATTTTGTTTTCTTTTAATAACTAATGAATATTAGATTTTAAAAAAAAAGGAACATTTTTTACCATGTCCTATTCCCTCCCCCCCCTTGAGAATAAATCCTGGTTAAAGAGTTTTCATCCAGTGTGGCCAATAAGCTAGTAGTTCTTTTCCTAATGATATACATCCACTGTCGTACTGCCAGGAAAATCATTAATGGCCATTTTCGAGATCCAGGTACAGGTTCTGCCCAGAAGGTTTTTCCCACCCAGAAGTTTCCACAAATTTATGAATTGAACAGAGATATTGTAATGAAAGTTGAAACTAACTCTGATGTGTCCTTTTTTATTTTTAGTTACCTGAATCTTGAAGTTTTCTTCTCTAACTTCTTTAAAAGCCTTTTCTCTCTTTATTTTCAAGTCTTCACAAACTGGATCTTCCTCGACCACTACTGCAGCTTCTGTAGACAAAATGGTCATAAATATTTATTATAACATAGGCTACAGTATTCCCTTGACTTTTGCAGGGGATATGTTCCAAGACCAATGCAAAAGTCAAATTTCTGCAAAGTGGAGACGCAGTATTTAATTTCATTTATGTGTACACACTATTTTTGGATATGTATAGTGTTGCACGACATCGCCTAACATTTTAAACCCCTAAATAACTATCGCCCTTTTCCTTTATGACCTTTACAAACTTTCAAAATGCTCCTTAAATGTTCAGCAAATTTTAAAAGTGCCATACAGCACTGTACTGCATGTCGCATCAAAGTATAAAAAGAATTGGTATGTACAGTGAGTGTAATGTTTGTAATTTTTTTTTTTTTTTAATTTGTGATTATAATGCAATCTTTGTGATTTTTATGCAATAATCTGTGGTATTCAATAAATCAATAGAGTATATTTTTTGAAAACCCATGGTAAAGCCCTTCTATTCTATGAAAGTCATTCCCTGAAAGTCAAAGTACCA
This sequence comes from Biomphalaria pfeifferi, assembly GCA_030265305.1. Classification (NCBI taxonomy): domain Eukaryota; kingdom Metazoa; phylum Mollusca; class Gastropoda; family Planorbidae; genus Biomphalaria; species Biomphalaria pfeifferi. The sequence continues at coordinate 3,196,948 of JASAOG010000069.1, forward strand.
CTTGAAGTTAGAGGTGAAGGTTTGTGTTAAATATAAACAAAGAAATTTAAAATATATGTTTATCTTTATTTAGAAAAAAACTAAAGCAATACTGTGAAAACAACTCACTTTAAGAAAATAAATAAATTTTTCTCTGCATAAAGTCAGGCTGATAATTTGAGATCCTATCCTCTAATAACAATAAAAGTATTTCTTTCAAAATTGATAGAATAATAATTTATATAAGTGTTTGATTATAATGAGTCGGATATAAGTTTGGCAAACCAAACATAAAAATATGTTGACCTATATCTACTAATAGCTTGGCCTCCTCTGGCATCAGCTGTAAAGGAAGCCCCAGATAATTGTTTTGCCGGGGTGCCCGCGGTAAACAGCCAGTCAGCTTTCCCATAATCCTGCATTCCTCACGCAGCATCTGAACATCTGAAAAACATTCATATATATATTCTAACATATAGCTTAAGTAAACACATTTAAATATCTAATCAAATGCATATTGAGTTCAGCTGATTCTATCAAACTGGAGATTTTCAAAACAAAGGTTAATCACAGTAAAAAGTAAAAGTAAAGTTTTCTTTTCAGACTTAGCGATCTATAGGGCAGATGATGTTAAGGTCATCTGTTTCTTTAGCCAAAGTTAACAAGCAGGGTTTCATGTGGCCAGCAACAACCAACCACCTTTACTTTCCCCAACTAAGGTCAAGTACCCATTTGAGTTGGGTGAACTCATGGGTTCTAAAAAAAACAGAAATTCAAAATCTCAGTCAACACCCAGGACTCCAGGTTCAGAAGCCAATCGCTTAATCACTCAGCCACCGTGCCCCCTTAACATTAAATCTAGTAAATTATATTCAATGAGCAATGCTGATCTAATTTAGAAAGCTAGTCAATTTTTTTAGATCTATTTTATCAATTCGACATTACAAACATCTTGATCCCTTATCATACTGAAAATCCTATTCTCAACATTCTCATCAAAAGCTTAAAGCCCAAGAACCTCCAATTAAATTTTTTTTAATTTCATAATAGATTATAGATTAAATAGATTACTAATCTAGAACTAGATCAATATCTAATCTATACTGTCATAATCATCTTCTTTTTTTAAGTAATGTCTGATAAGAGATACTGTCTATAGTTCTATAGATAGATTATATATAATAATATTAATAGTCTATATAAAATTATTATAATATATATTTTGTCTAAGAAAATTAACAATATTCACAATATATTATATATAGATCTATATCTAATTTTTTTTTTCTTTAAAAAAAAAAGCTTCCTTACCTTCTGCATTCCAAAGAAAAAATGATCATTATATATAGATCTATATCTAATTTTTTTTTCTTTCAAAAAAAAAAGCTTCCTTACCTTCTGCATTCCAAAGAAAAAATGATCCATGAGTGTAAAATATCTTAATTTTACCATCCAAATAAGCATCGGATTCTATGTAACTAAGTGAGCTTGACTCGTCACTTGAAGATTCTTCTGATTCTAAAGAAGTGTATTCATCATCATCTTCGTCATCATCTTCATCTGATTCTGTTGTGTCATCATCATCCAACACAATTTGGCTTTGAGGAAACTTTGGTTTCATAAATACTCCACCATCAAGAATAACTACATCATCATCATCATCATCACTTATAATCTGTGCTGATTCAGGCCTGTCAACTGGTTGAGGTACAGTAACGCCTAGGGTAGGTCGATGGTTTTCTTCAAAGACTTCAGGTTCTAGATCTAGAACTGGTTTTGATTTGGGCGATTGTGTCGGAGATGACAACAACATCGTTTCATCATCATTATGATCATTATCATTGTTATCAATATCAATTTTATCATCATCTTCATGATCATCTGCTGGTGGTATTGATCTAGATTTTCTAACATCATCTGTGATGTTTTCTAGGTTTGAGCTCGATTTGTCACAATCTAACAACAATTCTTCTTCGTCATTTATATTGCTAGCCATTGTATTTTATTTTAAAAATGATTTTCTTTCGCAACAACTAATATAATTAAATAGATTTACATATCTATATTTATATCAAACATTTTCCATTTGAATTATGTATCATGAGCAGCGCCATTTTTTTTTTTTTTTTTTTTTTTTTTGTAAATACTTCCGTAACACGAAATATTGACTTAAACCGCAAAATATGATAGATCTAGATCAAGAGTTTAGAACTTTTACTCGGATATTTTCGGTCATTTAATATTTCCCGCGAATTTTTTTTTTATGCAGCATCGCGATGTTTCTTCATAGATCTACTCTAGATTTAGATTAGAATCTATATGAAAATTAAAGTTTAGATTCAATCTATCAATGTCAATTCTAAGTCTATAGTCTAAGATTCTATTACTAATAGTAGTGATAGATCTAGATTATTCTAGATCTATATATATAGTTGATTATAGTTGATAGTATCAGAGATCACAGTTTAGTCTGTCAATATAAAAAAATTATTATCATGGCTACTGAAATTGATCAGCGCCTACGTGAAATTCAAAGAGAATATCTTGATTTTCTGGATGACGATGTAAGACATTTTAACCTAGACTGGTCCTAGACTAAAAGTTAGATTAGTTAAATGTCTTATTATAAGATTATTTGTATTAGAGATCACTAAGACTAGATCTATCAGTCTAGCTAGACTAGAATCTAGATCAGGCATGTCTAACTCATGATTAAGCTAGGCGTACGGCCATGGGCCACATAAAAACTTACTTTGACCTGAGGGGCCGAAGCCAAAAATCAGTTGCAAAAAGCCTACTAGTTTTATGTAAATTAGAAACAATACAATAATTAATGGCATACCTGTCCCTTACTGGCCTTTCTTAGCTAAATTTGTAGTACTATTTGCTAATCATAAATTCCTAATATTACTCACTGGTACACATTATATATATCATTATTATCTCTGTCCTGATGCTTGACATCCTTTCTGGGATACATGTTTATTAATGTCAGGTTGAAGCTTGTTTGGCACTGACACTTTCATCATGATCACTGATACCAAATTTTGATCAGATAATTTCGAATGGTGAAGTGTTTTGTAGCTTTCATTATGGAAAAGAATTGCTCACGGAGATCAGTGCTTGCAAACCTAGCAAGAATTCTGGCTACAAATTTCCGCAATTCAACGCACCGTTCAGGTAAATAAATGTAAAATTTTGGCACAGCCACTTATATATAATTCACTTTCAACAAAATATCAGACTACTATTCTATCAGTTCTAGTTGCACATTACCAGCAGCATTTTTAGAAGCAAATGAAAATGGGGATACAAACAACGAAAATTCTTGCTCGTATGAAACGAAGTCAAGAAAAGCATCTACTAACGATTCCAGGCGTAGTACATATTTACCGAATGTTGCAGTCGTATTTTATCTTTGTAGTTCCTGACACGTTGAGAAGTGAAAAAGGTTTTCTCTTCATATTTAGTTTAGTCGTAATTTTGCTTGAAAGCACTTCACATGATTACACACACAATGTTGTCTTTACTTTGATGCTTCAAATTCAAGTATTGCAGGTGATCAGTGAGATCTTCAAATGCAAAATCCTTAACCCATTGGTCACTTTGGAAATGTTCAACATTTCACCTTTCATGTTCAGAAACAAAAACAATACAATTTCCTCAATCAGTGCAAAAAAATCTCAATACTTTATGACAGTAGAGCCAGCGGACTTCTGTGTAGTAGGGAACACAATCAAATTCGTGTTCAATGTCATCCAGAAACATTGAAAATTGGCGATGATTTAAATCATGAGCACGAATAAAATTGAAAGCGACTGAAACTAGTCTTATGACATGTTAGAACTGTAATTGCTGTGTGCAGAATGCTTCTTGGTGATGCATTGAAAATGAGCAAATTTAAAATTAGCATCAGTCTCTCTAATTTTGTAAGCAGCTTTGCATCAAAACCATTTCATTTTATGGTTGGTGCGCCATCCGCTGTTAGACTAGCTAGCTTTACCGAAGGTAAATTGTACTGCAATAGCAGTTTCTGTAATTTCTCACAACCTTCCCTGCTTGTTGTGGTGTTAAGCATAGAACAGAGCTCAAGTAGCTCATGTATCTCCACATTCCTGTCATGGGGCCTTATGAATATAGCCAACTGTGCTACACCCATTACATCAGTTGACTCATGGAGAGGCAATGATAAGAATTGAAAATCAACTATTTTGTTCTTTAATTGTTCACCCAAGTTGACTGACACATCATTTATTCTATCTACCACAGTGTTCCTAGTTAACGTTATTTCTTATTTTCCAGCGTAATAGTCTAACATTATTTTGATAATTTTTGAGGTGGTCAAGCGGGCTGCATGCAATGTGGTCTGCCCCCGAATGCCGTGTTTGACATGCCTGATCTAGATATAGAGAAAAAAAAGATATTAAAGTTAACTGAGCTAAACTATAAGGTAGACTAGATCTAGGTATATAATATATGTATTATATATATAACATAGTCTAGACAGTCTAGTATTAGTAGATACCTATAGCCTATTTATAGGCTCTTCAGTATAATTAGTATAAATAATACAATCAACAATGCATGAAATCTTATCCTATCACTCAGTATAGCCTTCTATAGTCACTTCACTAGACTCTATATAATTAAATAATTAAGCTGATCACAGCTAATGACAATGATTATAATTATAGAAAATTTAATCTATTCTAGATTGTCAAGATCATTAATAGTCATTACATAAGACATTAAAAGTAAAATTGTAAAATCCTAATGAAATGTCATTTGTGAAATAAGTATCTAGATACTATAATATTTATTATATTATAATTCTTAGTCTAAGACTAAGGCTGCCTAAGTAAGCAGTTTGCAGTCACCATTGCAGTGTTATTTATAAATGAAATTGAAAACCAAGTCACTCACTGTTTGTTGCCCAAAGTACCAAATTAAAAGATTGAACTAGAATAAATCTACCCACCTCTCACAACCATGAACACCTTAAATTGTCACACATTCACCCTTTTGGCATAACCACACAACTTGGTACCTATGTTAGATTTTTAACATGGACTACTTACTTAGACGGCGCATTGTGCGGCAAGCTGTCCCCATAAAGATCTGTCTTTGGCAATGTCTGAAGCCTCTTCCCACCTGGTGTCCACTGTTCAGAGGTCCTCTATAAAGGCATGGTGCCAAGTGATACGAGGATGTCCCTGTTTGCGCTTTCCTCATATTAGCCTCCATGTCATTACAACTCTTGGTACAATCAACATCATTTAATAAGTTTTTAAAATAAAATCTGGATCTTACTCTTAGGTTTTACTTGTATCAGGCAGTCAGTCCTTTTCTCAGAAGTGAGTTCTTTTAGCTGCAAAGCAAATTTCAAAATCTTGAAAGCTCTCCAATAATGACTTTTTTTATGAACCATAATGAACCCCCATTTTAAGGAGGCACCAGTGACCTATTAGTTGTTTTACAAATATCTCTACATCTAGGCACAAACACTTATGGAACAAAATGATCTGGGGGATGCTTTAGAAATAAAAATGTTTTGGGCATAATTATTTATTTTTAATGTAATCATTGTTTTTCACTCTAACCAGAATGATCAAGGTATTTATATTCAGAAAGTGAGAGACATGGTGTCAAACAATGAAATTCGTATAAAAGTTAATGTCAATGACCTGAGGAGAAAGAACCCCAAAAGATGCTTCCAGTAGGTATTTATAGTACTGAGGACTGTAAGAAAAAAATAATAATTTCAATAAATTTGAGATTTTGTTATTGCGTTCTGCATCTTTAATTACAAATTCTCATTTTCTAAACCATAACAGGCTTCTTAATGAATCATTCGAGGAGCTTATCTGCTTTCAGCGTGCTTTGAAAGACTTGATTTCCTCGGCTGATCCCTTGTATGGCAAACAACATGAGGAATTTTTCATTGGATTTGAAGGGAGGTAATGAATAAAAAAAAATTATATGAACTTCTTAGTTTTACTTCTGTTTCTATTGCTTCCCTAATCATACTATGTGTTGATGTGTGTTTATATAGGTTGCACCAATCGGTGTTTGGGAGTAACATCCCTTGTAACTGTTGTTGTCAACCAAGATGGCGTTAGATTAAACAGCTGATTTCATGTCTTATAATTTATATCCAGAGTCTTGTTATTATTCGCTCATGATTATCAACATGGTAGCAGCGGTAACAAGAATTATATTTAGGTTTATATCAGTGATATAAAACTAGTAAAAAAAAAAAAATAGATATAAAGTGTAGATCTAGAATCTAGTAGATTCCAGAGTCTCAGACTCAGTCTAGAGAGCATACATAGAGACTAAGAGAGGTTCGGGGTTATTCAGTTACAGTATAGTAAAGTTTTAATTGAAGATGGCAGAAGGTCTACTTAAACCACCAACAGAGTTAAATGTGACTGAAGGTAATGTCAGTGAAAACTTTCGTCAATGGAGAAGACAAGTGGAACTGTTTCTGTTAGCAATAGGAGCTGAAGAAAAACCTAAAATCAGACAAAAAGCAATAATACTACATTGTGCTGGACCTCAGACCCAAGAGATTTGTGAGCAGTTGCAGTAGGATGAGAATGAAGACGTGAACGACCCGCAAATATTACTAAAGAAATTACACGACTATTGCAACCCCAGAAAAAATGAAGTTCTGGAAAGTTTCAGATTTTGGAACATAGAAAAGGTGTCATCCTGTGATGTGTTCATTACGCAGCTTAGAGCTCAGGCTGAAAAATGTAATTTCAACGAAAAGGATAGAATGATTAGAGACAAAATCGTATTCTCCGTGGAGAAAAGACTGCAGGAGAGATTATTGAATGAGGATGATCTTACATTGAAGAAGTGTTTAGATATATGTCAAACATATGAGCAAACTGCAAAAGGATTGGCAGAGATAAATAAGGAAAGTGCTGTGAAGATAGATAAGATAGAACAAAAGAAAACTGACAACAGAAACAACCTAATAGATTGTTGGTTTTGTGGAGGCAGACATGCAGTGAACAGAACATCATTTCCGGCTTGGGGGAAAATTTGCAATAAATGCAAAGGAAAAAATCATTTTGCAGTTAAGTGTAAAACTAAGAATAAAATACATATGCATGATGCTATGGATGAATTTGACCAAGAGGAACACTTAAACTCAATAAATGTGTTGAACATCAGTAGGGACAGAATGACAGCTCTATTCATGATAAATGGTCAACAAATAAGATTTCAACTGGACACAGGAGCTGATGTTAACATTATATGTAAGAAATATGTAAAAAAAGACCCAAATTAAGAAGACTGTTCAAACATTAACAATGTGGAACAATTCCAAATTAAAAACAGAGGGCACTGCTAACTTAATAATAACGAATCCTTAAAAAAAAAAAAGAAATATTTGGTAACATTCACAGTTGTAGAGAACCACTATCAATGCTTATTAGGCCGTAAAACATGCCAAAGTTTAAGTCTGATCACAATAAATGAAGATAGATTCATATCACAAGTAAACACTATGGATTGTCATCTGGGAGATTTAGGTGAAACGTCATTAACTGTCAATGAGAACATAGCTCCGGTGGTATCACCTTGTCGTAATATACCATTTGCATTTCAAAAGAAAGTGGAAGCAGAAATAGAGACATTAGTAAAAAGGAAAATATTAATTCCTGTAAATGAACCAACAGATTGGGTCAGCCAGATGGCTGTGGTTCAAAAGCCAAATGGGGATTTAAGGATCTGCATTGACCCAAGACATCTTAATGCTGCTTTAAAAAGAGAACATTTTAAGTTACCAACTTTGGAAGCTGTAATGCCACAGTTCCTAAATGCTAAAATATTTTCTAAATTAGATGTAAAGGAGGCTTACTGGCATGTACGTCTAGATGAAAAGTCTAGTCTACTAACAACCATGATCACACCTTATGGGCGGTACAGATGGTCAAGACTTCCTTTTGGACTAAGTGTAAGTGGAGAAATATTCCAGAAGAAGTTAACAGAAGCATTGTTGGGATTAGAAGGATGCATTAATGTGGCTGATGATATTGTGATTGTGGGATGTGGTCAGTCTAAAGAAGAAGCAGAAAAAGATCACTCTGACAAACTGAAGAGATTAAGAGAGAGATGCAAAGAGAAGTGCATTAAATTAAATGAAACAAAAACAGTAGAGAAACAAGACCAGATAAGTTTCATGGGACAAGGCATAAAGCCTGACATAAAGATCAAAGCTATTCTGGAAATGAAGAAACCAGAAAATAGCCAGGAAGCAAGAAAATTATGTGGAATGGTGCAGTATTTGTCAAAATTTTTGAACAATCTAGCCGAAGTGTGTCAACCATTAAGAGAACTAACAAAGAAAGATTGCAATTTTAGATGGACTGAAAAATGTGAAGAGGCATTCAACAAGATAAAAACAATGATTACAAATACTCCAGTCCTTATATTCTACAACCCTGACAAGAAACTTGAAATACAAGTGGACAGTAGTCAACATGGACTTGAAGCTGTACTAATGCAAGAAGGACAACCATTAGAATTTGCCTCTAGAGCATTGACACCAACTGAAAAACGGTGGGCTCAGATTGAAAAAGAACTACTTGCCGTTGTTTTTGGGCTAGAAAGATTTAATCAATATACATTTGGAAGACATGTCATAATAATAAATGATCATAAGCCACTTGCAAACATCTTAAAGAAGCCTCTAAACCAGGCTCCAAGAAGATTACATAAACTTGATGTTGAGGAGCAATCGTTATGATTTCTCATTTCAGTGGGTAGAAGGAAACAGTTTACACATTGCTGACACATTATCACGACTGTGCAATCAAGAGGAGAAGCTAGATGAAGTTTTCAACATATGCCAGACACAAGTTGTGGACATACTGGATCCGTTATTAGAAAGAATAAAACAAGAAACAGACCTAGATGACACATTAAGTAAATTATCAAAGCAAATTATGAATGGATGGCCTCAAAGAAAACAAGATTTAGACAACAGGATAAAACCATATTTTGATTTTGCTGATACTTTGGGACTTAGTAATGGAGTAATTTTGAAAGGAGAAAGGGTAGTCATACCTTTCAGTATGCGTCAAGAAATGAAAAAAAAACTGCACACAGCACACATTGCTTATGATGGAATGAAGAGGAGGGCCCGACAGACGATGTTCTACCAGGCATGGCTGATGAAATAAAGCAGATGGCAGAGACATGCACTGCTTGTCAAGAAAGAAAACCTATGAACCAGAGAGAAACACTTATACAACATGATGAAGGAAATGTACCATGGGAAAAAGTTGGAGCTGACCTGATGGAAGTGGATGGAAGACAGTATTTAATTACTGTTGACTATTACTCTAATTTTATTGAGTATGATTATCTTTCAACAACAACATCACAAGATGTGATTAGAAAATTGAAAGGACAATTTGCTCGTTTTGGTGCTCCAAAAAATGTTAATAACAGATGGCGGTCCACAATTTAGTTCAAATGAGTTTTTGAGATTCACAAGGCGATCAATCACATCAGATCAGATCCTGGTTATCCGAGAACAAATGGGAAGGCGGAAGCTGCTGTAAAGATAATGAAGAATTTAATACTGAAAACTAAACACAATGGTGATGATCCATATGAAGCTTTACTGGAACTCAGAAATACACCTCAGAAATACACCTCGGCAATGTATCAGATTTAGCCCAGCTGAAATGTGTCTCAAAAGAAGTCCTCAGACATCGATTCCCAGCACTTCAAAGTGTTTAAATGAACATGTTGTAGCTGAGAAGAAAGAGAATTACAAACAACAAGTAATAAGACAATATGATAAGCAAGCTCGGGATTTACCAAAACTCCATCTAGGGCAAACTATTTATTACCAAAACCCAGGTCAAACAGGATGGTATCCTGGAATGATCAGGGAACAACTATCTCCAAGATCTTATAAGATCAAGGGAGATAATGGAGGACTATACATACGCAACAGATTTCATATTAGGCCAAGGAAAACTATTTTGAAAGACACTGACACTGATGTCTATGATGGGAATGTCTTGGATGATGATGATGATGATAATGAAAGGCTAGATTTCTCTGATAACTGTTCTCAGCATGCATCACAGTCTGAAGTAATTTCTCATGTACCAGACAATATGTACTAAGAATTTTTATGACAATATTAATATTGATGTTGAAATATTTATTCTATATGTGACACACTCTCAATTGAAATTGATTGTTATTTTTAGTTGTTATAATATTCATAAAATAAGATGAGTTGTTAATGTTTGTTATTTAATTGCAAATATTTCTGATATGTGTTTTGTTAGCTATAGAAAGGGAAGGATGTTGATGTGTGTTTATATAGGTTGCACCAATTGGTGTTTGGGAGTAACATCCCACAAGAGTAGTTTTTCTTAAACTAATTTTGAAAAATGTGTTCTATTTTTTAATGTTTATACTTCCCAAATTTGATGTATATGTAACTTTGTAAGACTTTATCAACTTTATAAATTATTGACTTTTTCTGCATATTCCAGTTTTGGAGATAAGCACAATACACCAAGATCACTAACAAGTAAATATCTTGGAAATATGGTGTGTGTTGAAGGAATTGTCACCAAATGTAAGTTAAACTTGTGGTGTTGGGCCCAAACTAAATGCTGACTTTGTATATATTAGTTTTCTATAAAAAAAAAAATGCCATATAAGCTTTCTTAAAAAAGATTCTTCTTTTCTTTTTCAGGTTCTTTGATTCGCCCAAAAATAGTTAGAAGTGTCCACTACTGCCCAGCCACCAAAAAGACTCTGGAAAGGCGTTACACAGATCTCACATCTCTTGAAGCGGTTCCAAGCAGTGCAACATATCCAACAAAAGTAAATTTTACTTTGAATTATTTTTTAGATGTAACTTAGTTTAAAAAGCATGGTTAATAGGAACACATACAATATTGTACTGCTTCTATTCCCTTTGTCCCTTAGAAGATAAATAATTACAATAATCTTGTCCATGAGATTATAAAGCTGTCCCTGTGATGTGATGTTTAACAGATGTGGTTGGTGTTATCCATAGACTATATATATACAGGACTGCCAACACTAAGGGTAACTAAGCATAAGTTTCGTTCAACTCCAAAATGTGAGACGAGATACTTCTGGTATAAACTTATTTTATGACATTCACGATGTTTGAATGATAAACCAGCTTGGATAATATATATTTTTTCTCTTTTCAACACATTTGACAGTTTCTTTTTACATTGTATACTATTAATATGAGTTAAATAAGCGAGTGTCATTTATTATATGGTAGCCTAAAGGCCTATAATGGGTGATGGAAGTTAAGTCTGTGAGTGAGTCAGTCTAAAAAAAATAACAATAATGAGTCCCTGAGTCTACACACTGACATCTTTACCAACTTTTATTTATATCTAGATTCTATAACCATTTTTTTAAATTTATTTGTAGGTTTTTTTTAAAGATAGTATGCAGTATATATATATATAGATAGATATATATATATAAATAGATAGATAGATATATATATTAATGGAGAATGAAGTCATTAAAAATTAAAAGCAATCGTGTATTTATGACTAATTGAAAAATATGCATAAAACTTTCAGCTCTGCAAGTTATTAATTTTTTAAACTAATTAAATCCTTAATAACATCCAATTATTCTAAAAGCCACACAAAAAAATTAATTGTTCCAGATTTTTCTTCACTTAATAGAATTCTAGAATCATTGTTCTACTTCAATAAAAATATATTTTACACGTAGTAAACAGGTAAACTTTGACCCAGACTTAGTGACCTATGGCTATAAACTATATCTACATATACAACCATACACACTACTATAATTTGTTTTTGGAAAAAAGTGCTTAATGGGTTTTCAATTATATATATAAACTAGTTAGAACACTATCTATGTAAATGCTCTTTTTTTAAGTTGGTAAATCAGATTTTGTTGTTATAAAAATCTGGCTACCAAAATTATGACTAAGAAATATTTTGAACGAAGTGTTTATCTTTAGTTATGATTTCTTTATATAGTAAACTAATTCACTGGAAGTCATTCTTCTAACACTACACTGCAACCAAGGACGCTTGGTGTACGGGACTTATTTAATTGAATAATATAGGCTTGGTGTGCACAGTTGGCAGTCCTGTATATATATAGTCTATGGTGTTATCACGTCAAAAATATATTGTATCATCTCTTCAGCAATAGAATTGTTTCTCTCTCATTAAGTTCTTGCTGCCATTCTTTTTTTTATGTATTTAATACATCTAAGGGAAAATATAAGTCTTTGGCTGTAACCATCAAATTGGATGTTCAATTGTATACTTTCATGTTAAGTTTAGCTGTTAAAATAACATACATAAAGATAACTTGTATGATTTATATACTAACAACTATATAGGATGAAGATGGAAATTTGCTTGAGACGGAGTTTGGCCTGTCTGTGTACAAAGATCACCAGACTTTCAGTATTCAAGAAATGCCAGAGAAAGCGCCACCTGGTCAGCTACCTCGATCTGTAGATGTTATCATTGACAATGATCTTGTAGACAGTTGTAAGGTATGAATCATGTTAGAGGTATAACATCATCTTTGTCACATTAGGAGTTTGTAGAGACATTTAAGGCAGTGTGCCATCTTGCTTTCAAGATCATCTGCATTCTCAAAGTTTAAAAACATTTGTTAGTTAGTGCCAAGCCAACTGATTGATGGTCACATGCCTTTCAAAAGTTGAACTAAAATCTGGCTTTACTGAGTGAAATATGATTAAAACAACTGCTTTGCTGGCTTTCATTTAATATAATTTTAGTATTAGAAATTTCAGAAAAGACAGAAAGAATAAAAGATAAAACATATCAACTAGATTAGCCAGTTTGATCAAAATCTGCTTTAAGCACAGATTTTTTCAGCACACCATCAGTTGTACCATAAAAGAAATAAGATTTCATTTCGTACTTCTGTAATTTAGTCATGTAACCCATTTGGCTACCTATCAAGATAGTGATAGCTCGAGTTTGAATCCTGACTCATGCTTTGCTTGCTGAGTACCTAAAGGCAGCACGGAAACCTTCTCCCATAGTGTGACACCTAAGACAGAGTGCTATTCTGTGTTTTTGAAAATCAAAACATAATTTCCGACTCTTATAAAATGTATAGTTTATCCAGCTTTTAGATTACATTACCGAAAAAAACTAACTTATGTGTATCTTTCTTAATTATTTTAATTAGATTATTTATTTATCTGTTGTTTTGTCTTGATTATTTAATTTAAAAGCCTGGTGATAGAGTTCAAGTTGTGGGGATGTATAGATGCTTGCCTGCCAAAAAAAATGGTTTCACAACAGCAACATTTAGGTTTGTTTATAATGCTTTTTTTTTAATTCTACTTAGGCTTATTAGACCTTTTTATTTAACTGATATTGAAATTAAATTAATACATCTTTTGCTCTATTTAACCTGACAGAACTGTCTTGATTGCCAACAATATATCTTTATTAAGCAAAGAAGTAGCTCCACTCTTTTCAGCAGATGATGTCGCTAAAATTAAAAAGTTTGCAAAAGATAAGAAACATGTAAGCTTTTTTTGTTTGTTTTTTACAACTCACAACATATTCTTTTTTTTTTTTTAACTTAACTCTTAATCTTGTAATACAAAAATAAAATTATTTATTTAGTCATATTGTGCCAGAGATTGGTTAAAACTATTTTAATACTAGCTTTGTTTGCATTGGTTAGGATGCATTCGAGTTGTTGTCTCGCTCTCTGGCGCCATCTATTCATGGACATGATTATATCAAGAAAGCTGTTCTGTGTATGTTACTGGGAGGAAATGAAAAAGTTTTGGAAAATGGAACGAGGCTAAGAGGAGACATCAATGTTTTGCTCATTGGTGATCCCTCAGTTGCCAAATCACAAATGTTGAGGTATTAAGTTCATAATAAGATTTGTTATAATTATTATATGACCAGTTTTATATTTATATTATTGTTGGCTTATTTGAAGGCTATTAATTCAATGACAACAGAATTAACTTGTCTTATGGGACCCATCCAAAACCAGCCCCCTTGTGTCATTCAACTATTGACTTTCTCCAGTTTGTCACTAACAGATTCATCAGAGAAGGCTATACTTAGTCACATAACTTGACAATGCAATGCTAATGCATTCAAAATAGTTTTGCAAAGAAATATAAAAACCTCTCCCGCCTTGACTTTGCAATTTTATGCTAGCTGAAAACAATGTTACCAAGCTACATTGAGTTCAGAATAGTTTCATGCTAGTCTTAATGTGATTCAGCAACTGCTTTCCTGCTGCACTAAGTTGATTTTTTGAGTGCAAGAATCTACCAAGGTTTAAACCTTTTGTCATCAGTGCATCTACAACGTTGAAATGTCCTTATACCTTAGAAACTGATATCACTCTATATGTACTTGCACTACTTTGTTTCTTCCAAACCTATACTGTAATTGACAATTATTTTTTTACACTGATCTAATATTTAGACCAGATTCTTCATTACATTTAAGCCTTATCTACTCAAAGTTTACTTAGATTAGTTAGGAATTACGTATGTTGTGCTTATAAAGCACCTTGACGTAACATTAGATTAATTAATTAATTAATAGTGATATACAAGTTCAATTATTATTATATAGTACCGGTATCTAGTTAAGAACTGTTCTTCTCAAGAATATTAAATGAGATTGTTTCTATTTAGAAAAAAAAATTAGAAGAAGTTACATAGTTTATTCACTACTCTGAGAGAATGCATTGTATAAGAATGTTTTCCTACTATTGATACATGAATCTATTGTAATGTGTTAAAAGTATCTTAATAAAGTTATCTTATGCTCTCTTCTCAGATATGTGCTCTTCACAGCACCCAGAGCTATACCAACAACTGGTCGTGGTTCTTCTGGTGTTGGTCTTACTGCTGCAGTCACAGTGGACCAAGAGACTGGTGAGTCAAGAATTTTTCACAAAATACAATACATATATACAATATTTTGTCAAGATGATTAACCAAGTTGTTGGCACAATTTTAAGAAAATGTGACAAAGCATCAAAGGTTTCATGTTTGTTAAGTTTCAGATATCATGCTTAATAGTTTATTTAAATAAAAAAAAAAGCTACCCTATAAAAAATGTTAAATTTTCACTTTCAAGCAGTCTTTTTACTTGGGTATTTTGTTGTCTGATTTTTTTAAGTTTCTCAGAATTATATTTCAAGGGATTCTGTCATTCATTAAGACATTTTATTTTACTAAAAATGTAAATATTTTTACTAACAAATAAAATTGTTAATAAGCTCTTATTTTTTACTATATCTGGATACTAATTAAACATTTTAATAAATCTATGTTGATTTGTTGCATTTACCAGTATCAAGCAGATAGTGTTTGTAAAGTCCAACTAACATTAAGAACTGTATTTTAAGATTTAAAATGAGATGATAAATAAAGAAAATAATGGAGGGTAGACTTTGTCTTCTAAAAAGCTAGCTACATTTTAAATTCATAAAAAAAGTATGCTTTTAAGACAGCTGTGACACTTTTCAGGTGACAAACGTCTTGAAGCTGGTGCCATGGTGTTGGCAGATCGTGGTGTTGTGTGTATAGATGAGTTTGACAAGATGTCTGACATTGACCGCACTGCCATTCATGAAGTTATGGAGCAAGGTCGTGTGACTATTGCCAAAGCTGGTATCCATGCCAAGCTGAATGCCAGATGCAGTGTATTAGCTGCAGCTAATCCAGTTTATGGAAGAGTGAGATGTTTTACATTTAATTTTAAATGGAAAATTTCTTTAGGAAAATAAAATAAAGCAAGACTATTAGTTTCTAGAAAATAAAAAATTTTAAATAGTCCAAACTTTCATTAAAATTTTAATTATTGAAATGAACAAACTCAAACTATAATAATTTTAAAAAAAAACAACTTAATGTCAATTAGACATTTCTTTTTATATTTTCCATATGCACCGCTACATAAATTTATTACATTTGTAAAAATTCACCACTTTGTTGGGTTTTTTTTAACTTTAATGGAATAAAATATATTCATACTTGGTATCATTTCTTTTGTTTAAATTAGTATGACCAATTCAAGACCCCAATGGAAAACATAGGATTACAAGACTCTCTATTGTCTCGTTTTGATTTACTGTTCATTGTACTTGACAAGGTAATTATTTCAAAAAAAAAAATTTTTTTTTTTCATTTCTTGTTATAATCATTACTTACAATTTGATTACATATATTTGTTTAAACAAATTTTATTTCTATGACAAATTTTTTCAATCAGTCCTGGTTTTTGTAATGTATTTATGTTTATTTTGTTTATTGCATTTGATGTAGATGGACCCAGATTCTGACAGGCAGATTGCTGAACATGTTTTGAGGATGCACAGATTTAGAGTGGCTGGAGAACAAGATGGAGATGGTAGGTGTATTTTATATACATATATAAATTATCTTTTATCAGTCATATTTTGTGGGTTTCCAGTATTCAAAGAAAATGTCTAAACTTGTTTAAGTGGACTTACTTTACACCATTAACTTTTGTGTAATAATGTTTTTAAATTATGAGGCTAGCTGATAAGAGGCAATTGCTTTTTCCATAATACATTAAGATAAGAAAAGTATTGGTCAAAACTAATGGAAATTCAGTTTCACTACTATGTCCACCTCAGCATTACTACTTTAACAATAACAAAATAGATATTTATTTTAATCATAATCTTTCTTTTTTTCTGTGTGAAGTGGTTACAGTTTTCATTTGTTTCTGTTTTTCTGCTTCAATGGTTGAATCTTCATATGGTGATATTAAGTTATATATTATATCAACTTTTAAAATTATTCTTATTTCTAGTACTACCCATGGGAAACTCAGCTTTCATGTTGGCCACCCAAGATCCTGATGCTGACACTCAAGAACTTCAAGAGACTCCAATATATGAAAAAAGAGATACATTTTTACATGGGCCAGGAAAGAAAGGGTGAGGCAAATTTACAACTGTCAATAAAAAAAAAAGGTTCTTTTTGGTTAGAAAATTATATAGCTTATTGTATATTGCTAGTATATGTAAGGATTTGTTTTGGAGAGCAGTGTTATCTCTTGAATTATGTTAAATGCAAGTTTGGAAGTGTTTCTATTTGAACACACGGAAGAAACAGTGTAGAAGATATTTTCCTTGAGATTAATGCCTTCAAGCTCAGTTTAATAAAACAAGTAATCCAGCAATGAACAAATTTACATAAAACAAATCACTTGTACAATTAGTATAATAACTTAACTGACATATAATATATATTGTTAAATAAATAAAGCAGAATGAAGATATTGATGATCAATAATTATCCATTAATTTTTCACAACCACGGAATAAGGGCCTTGATAGTTTTACTTCTCTTATATAGTCTCGTACATAGACTTTTCTGGATCATTTAGATAATTAATAGTTTTTTCTTCAACTCGCTTCAAAGCTCATCTGTTTCTATAATCACTTGTCAATTAGCTTAACCAACCTCCTTTACTTTCTCCAACAAATGTTAGGGTGAACTCAGGCTTGTCCTAAAACAAATCCTTCTTCCCCAACATTTGAACTTAGATTTCTTGGTTCAGAAGTCTGGGACTTTATCACCTGGCCACCATGCCCATTAAGTATTATAGCTGTGGTGTTTTTTTGCCTTTTCTCAAATATAGTAGAATTATTGCTATAAATAAACTAAAACACGCTTAGATGTGACTTTTCTTTTGATAAATTATGGCATCAAGTATAACTCATTTTATATTGTCTCAAAGAATTTTGTTGTAATTTTCAGGGAGAAAATTGTCAGCATGCAGTTCATGAGAAAGTATATCCACATTGCTAAAGGCATGAAACCCATCCTGACAAGGGCTGCTTCTGACTATATTGCTGAAGAATATGCAAAATTAAGAAATCAAGATAACTTAACACAGGACAATATTGCAAGGGTAAGACTTTTACCTATCTATATGTCTATGTATATTACCTATATATCTCGAGAGAACATTATATTTATCAATTTATTTTAAGTGATGTTACTTTTCTGTTCAATAACAATTTAGGGATTGTTAATTAATTGAGTAATATAGCTGAGAATAAGGAAAGTCTTTATGAGAGGCCTTTTCTTTTTACATCACAAGGTACACTGTCCCACTAAGGTGCAAATATACAATTTTTTAATAATAATTTATAGGATTTAGTCCAGCAAGAATGATTTTAAAATTTATAAAATAGAAAATTCTTTTAAAAAATATTTTTTTAAAAACTTCTCTGATGATTAGGCTTAACTTAGTTATCTTCAAACTGCTGTCATTACTGTCCGAAGTTATCCAAAGCTCAGTCTGTTAATTATTGCATTCCTCATTAACACTTCCTTAGCACTTGATTATTAAATTTTTTTCTTCTTTTTTTAGACTCAACCAGTCACTGCTCGAGCTCTTGAAACAATCATTCGTCTTTCCACTGCCCATGCTAAAGCAAGATTAAGTAAGCATGTTGAAATGCAAGATGCCCAAGCTGCGGTTGAGCTGGTGGAATTTGCTTATTTCAAAAAGGTCAGTTTTCCAAAAGTGACCTTTTCAACTTTGTTCATATTTGTTAGATTTTTTAAAATTAGTAAGTAGGTGTAAATTGTGTTAGAACTAAAAGGACTTGTATACGAAATAAAAGCTTGTAATTATATATTATATTACATATTATAAAGTGATAATGCTTCTAATACAAATTTTAGGTTGTCAATGTTCATGAACCTTTTTTAAAAAACAATAGGCTATTGAAATTCAATATTACTATTTCAATCTTTTCTTTCTAGGTTTTAGAAAAAGAAAAGAAATCTCGTCGCCGAACGCACAAAGGTAGTGATGACAGTGAAGATGAAGAGGATGAAGAAGACAGCCCTGCTCCTAAAAAGTAATTATTATTAGCTATATCTGTCTTTGATCATTTATTTCAATCACATGAATGTTAAAAGAATATAGCATTGTGACTAATCTGTAAACGTTTGATTGTGTTTTAATGATATTTTTAAAAAAAAAAAATTTATGAATTTATCACACTCCTTCAGGATTTGTTGTTTAATGATTTATTGTTTCTAATTTAGGAAACGAACCTCAAGGTCACAGGGTAAAGATGGAGATGAAAGTGATCCGTATGACTTTGAGGAAAGTGTGGAAGAACCAGGTAGCTTTAATGTCATTGACAGAAATTATAGTATTTAAGCTCTGGTTTGGCTGAGATCAGCCAATGTTGTTATGTTTTTAGTGATTATTTTTAATTAAAATGTACATGATCTTTATGTTCAGATACAGCTACAGTTATTGAAGAACAAAAGAAGAGAAGATTATCTGGCTCTGCCCCTTCTACTCCTGCAGCACCCACACAGATAACAGAAGAGAGGTGAACAGTAATTGAACTCATTTTTAAGTGGATTAGTCTAGCTTATATCAAGTCTGGTCAAAATCTTTTTCATGCCATTTTTCTCACCTCCCATTCTCTGATGAAGTTGACACTTTTCACACTTTTTCATTGTCAATTACAGAATGTGAATCAATCAAAAAATTAATCAATTAGTCATGTTTAATTAATTCTGTTTTGTATGGAAAATGTAATAAACTTGCAACCTGTGGCAATAATCACAATAATGTCTAGAATTAGGTCATTCCAAATTTAACTAACTATAGATTGATAAATCCTTGTTTTATTGCAAAGCATGTAAGCCTCTCATGGTTAATGCATGAGTAGGAATTCAGACTTGAGCAAATTTTTTTTTAAATTGCTTTTGGAAAAGCAGCACAGAAACCTTCTACCAGATGATTCAAAATAATTAATGCAATTTCACTCAGTATAATCACGTTATATATATATAATTTAGATAACCAAAAAAGTCATTGCATACAATACACTCATTTTTTTTTCCACTCCACCTATTACTGAAGAAATGGGGTGACTATGCCACTGCTTGGCTATCTATCAAGTACCCCCTATTGGATCATAGCGCACTAAATATGCTTATAGAATGAAGTATTTGCTGCACAAAAGCAATTCAAAAAGAAGATACAATCAATCCAATTCTTTCTAATGCTAGTTGAATTTTAAAGCACATTCATAACCAATCTACTCCAAGGTGTTGCTGTATCAATTCAAAGGTGCTGTAATGCTTCATAACTAATTATATTACTGAAAGTTTGTGCATGGTTTACAATAGCATCTATACAGTTAAGAAGATATGAAAGAGACCTTAAAGCTACCTGCACTGTTTTCATAAAAAATTTAATATAATTTGACACTTTTTTTTAAAATCTATTTTTTTTTCTTTGTGCTATTTTTTATCTTAGAAATTATTTTGTTGTTTTGATCTCTCTCTCTCTCTCTATATATATATATATATATATATATATATATATATATACATGTCTGTAATTAACTTGATATGCTTTGTTTCAGATTAAAAGTGTTTAAGTCATCTTTGAATCAGCTTTTCAAGAAGTCCCAGACACAGTCTATTAGTCTGGACTTGGTTAAAGAACACATGGCTTCACAGCACAAGGACACACCTTATACAGAGAGTGAAATTTTGGGTGCTATAGACAAAATGATGGATGAAAATCAGGTTATGCTATCTGACAATATTGTATTTTTGATCTAAGAAATTGAGTGTTCTGTTATGATCTTTAAAAAAAAAATAAAAAATCAATGCTATATTTTGAATTTTTAATATTGTGATTAAAATGTATTTCAGTAATGTATTTTTTCATCAATTTGATACATTCAACTATTGTTTTGTATGTTTGTGTAAGTCTTGAAAATATGATACTTCCATTTCCAATGCTTAATACCTTAGATTAAATATAAATTATTGAAAAAAACAACTCAAAATGTACAATTATTTAGTCATCTGTTATCATCTTTCCTTTTGAGTTCCTCTTGGAACATAGGCCTCAGTAAAAACATGCCACTCTCCAAGGTCTTTTGCTAGTTTTTTAATGAATCTTTCTTGTCCTCTCTGCTTCATCTAGTACATTGCGTCTCCACATTCTTTGGTGTTCCTATGCGTCTTTTTGCCCTGGGGGTTCCACTCTATGGCCTGTCTACTCTGTTGTTGGTATCTTTTCTAAGGGTGTGATCAATCCATGTCCACTTTTGCTCTAAGATCTGCATCTCTATATTTCTCTGTCCACCCATCTCCCACAGTTTGGTGTTTTTCTGTGCTGTCAAACCAGTGTATTTTCAAGACATCTGTTGATGAAGGTCTGTACTTTTGTTGTTGCTTCAGTTGTTCATGTTTCAGAACCATACAGTAGGACTGCCTTTTTTTTTCTTCTTATTTTAGTCTTGTTAGAGATGTAGGGAGATTTCCACATTGGTTTTTATGTGTGTGAATGTCTGATGTGACATTTAATGACTTCATCTGTACTGTAGCGTCTGTTTCATTGCTTGGATCCTCAACTCTTGATCTGCAATCAGCTTCCAAGATTCGCAAGCATATAAGAATGTGGTCATGACCGGAGAGCACATCGGTCTGATTTAGTATTGAGGGCTATGTCTTTGTCTTTCCAGAGTGTTTTGAGTTTTTCAAGTGTTGCTAAGGACTGTGCAGTTCTGGCCAGTAGCATCTGAGATGATAGCTCCATGGTATTTAAAAGTACTGATGCTTGTCAGCTTTTCGCCTCCAATACTGATATCCCTTTTAAAGCCCTGTTGGCTATTGGTCATAATTTTTTTTTGGCATTAATTTGCATGACTATGGAAGTCTATGTGCATCACTATGTTATCTGCAAAGCACATGTCAACAGTAATTCTTCCTCCTATGCTTACAGTACCTTTGTAGCCCTCCCTTATTTTTTTTCAAGGTTTGATATGTTTAGTTCTTTACTTGAAGCACTTGTAAAAGCATTTTGAAAAAAAAAGATGTTTACAAATCTTTCATGCATTTTTTTGTAATAGTTGTAAATACTTGTGTATTATATTTCATTAGTAAACTTTAATGTATTATAATAAAGTAGATGGAGTAAGCAGGCATTATATTTAGTACTGGTAGGTCAACTATATTTTGTTATATTACTGCAATGTAAATCTGTATAAAGTTCAGTCTGTCAAAAATTTAACATTTGTTTGACGTTGTTGGAAATTTATTTTTAAAAAAATACAACTTTTGCGTTTTTGGAACTTGATATTAAAAAATAAAAAAAAAGTATCTCTACACTGTCCACATCATCATTTAGTACAGGGGTGGGCAACCTTTTCCTGCAGAGAGCTGCATTAAAAAAATTTGGGGACTGTGGGGGACACATATATATATATATGTTTGCACTCCCAATTGAGGAATTATAACAAGAGTTATCAATTTCTTGAACTAATTTTACGAATGATTTGTTTAAATTTTGTTATCATCTGTTTACATCACAACATTTCACCACAAATGTATAGTTGTACTTAGTATGAAGTATATAACTGTTAACTCTCGTGCATAATGTTCAGGAACCATGGAACTATAGCTTTCTATGTGTTATCATTGTGACTGCTGTCAAATTACAATAAAAAAGCATCGACCTGTTTTAGCACTTGATAATTTTCATTTAAAAAATGAGCGTTCACAGATGAATGTGGTTCTAAATAATGTGAAAGTTTAGCAGGAAAGTTGTTTTTTTAGGTGCAAATATAAAGCTTCTGTCACCATGAACTCCTGAGAAATAACTTGACTGGATCTTTCAGGTCATAATTTACTAGGCAGTATGTCCTCTGGAGCTAAGTCAGCTTCTGCACTAAAAGGTGAGCTGAGGGTATTGAAAACTGGTCCCAAGTTGCTGACCTTTAAATTTGCTTTCAAATTTCACAATTTAGGAATCCAAATAAGCCTTGTACTTTTCAACCATTTCACTAGAAATAGTTTCAGATAAGGAAAATGATAAAGCCTAATTTCCCTTGCTGCCCTCACGACATTGAATAGCTTGGTTTGAAAAGGTTTAAGATGGACAAACATTTCATGTGCAAACAAACTGCAATGTTCCTGATGATAAGCATGACGACTTTCTTTAACTCTTCATTACAAATATTAGTATTTAAAAAAAAGTCAGTAAAGGAACCTAGCAATTTTTTCTTGATATTCCATATTCTTCTAATGCTAGGCCAACTGATATTATTGTGTTACCGAACATCGAAATGTTTTGTTTCCAAATCTTCAAGTACTTTTCAGAACTGCCAGTCAAGGCCGGCCTTAGAGAACTGGAGGCCCTAGGCAAAGTGAATTTAGTGGCCCCAAATAAAATATAGAAAAAATATACATTAACTGTGAAAAAAACTAAAATTATTTATTAAAAACCTAGTGTACTTCAACAATAACAGTGAGGAATATAAATGTGAGAACAAGTTTCGCTATTTCTTCTCTAAAATATTAAAATACATATCCTATGCGAGACTCCCAATAATGCCTTTTATATGAATATCATTTGGTTGGCAATTGAATGATCAGTATTCAATGAAGATTTGTGTAATCTTTCCCGTAATGAGTTTGTTTGGGCTATTGCTCTTTATTTTATTACAAAGCCTGTTTTTGTCAGTCAAAGCATGGTCTCCATCACTTGTTAACCTTGCCATCTTGTACAAGACAACCCAACACTTTCAACACAGTTCTTCATATGATTGAATAAATACTGGCCTGTGTCTTTGAATTTTTCGAAAAATTGCCATTTAAAATAATCATTTACTATGAACTTTTTTTTAGAATGACGTTTAGAGAAAATGTTTCTTTAGCCTCTCCATTATAAGTGATAAGAATCAAAAGTTTCTATCTATAATTTCTATAGATATTTACAATTATTTATTTTTAATATATTTGCATTTTTATATGTGATTTCTTTGGGTGTCCGCGGGCCACATAAAACACTTCGGCGGGCCGTAATTTGCCCATCCCTGATTTAGTAGAATATCATTATTGGAAGTGTAGGTCTGACAACTTTTGCTCATTATAAAGTACAAGCACCTTCAGTGGTGAGCCCCAATAGATTGATCTCAGAATCACACAAAATGACTTGAGAAAGAGCAATGGATTTTTGTAGATAGATGGATGGAGAGATGTATTCCCTTTTCATTTAGGGAGAACACAATAGGTACCGCTGCTCTTGGCTAGCCATTTATTTTTTTTAACAGTGATGCATTATTGAGGAGTGTACACTGAAAAAATTTCCCATTAATTAAATTAACTCAAAAGACTATATATATACCTTTAAAAAAAAAAAAGAATAAGTTTGAAATAGGTTGGCAAAATAAGTCAGGAAAATTGTTGTATTATCATTATGTTATAACTAAACTAGAAGGGGGGCTCGAGGTTCGATACCCGACTCGGGCAGAGTTGCGTTTACTGAGCGCCTAAGGCAGCACAGAAAACCAATTCCTAGATACCCCTCCCCCCTACTGGTCCACAAATGAGATTGGACCAAAGCGCTCTGAGCATGCTATAAGCATGAAAGTAGTGCTATATAAAAGACATAATAAATGGAGTGGTGTATTTAGACTTGAAAAGGCCCTAAGCATTTGAGATTTAAAGTCCTGCTATAATATATGTCAGTGCTAAATATTTCATGGGGGGCCCTAAGCTATAGATGTGTTGCCAATAGGGGAATCTGGTCCAGGGTTTTCTTGTTTTCCATAAAACTTCTATAATAAGATGCAAAGATTGATCTAACATAATCTTAAAACTAATGCTTTAATGTACTAGAAACAAATTTTGCTCACAGAAATATGAACATTTTTATTTGGAATGCTTGATTATATATAATGAATGACAAAAGTATAAGTACAATTTATCCTTTTATTTTGTTAACATAAAATGGTTGGGGGGGGGGGGGGTAAAAAAAGGATCTATAAATATGTTCGTGGAATCTATTGTTTGTCACCCCCCCCCCTTTTTTTTTTCTTGCTTCTATATATTGGTCTAAACAAGGATGCTAATTTTGTACAAAGAATGATAAAGCATTATAAAAAAAAAAACTGTACAAAATATATACAATAAAAATACAAACACTCTTTGCATAAGAGCTATATCTAGAAAAAGTTTTTCAAACAAATGTAAATTACTATTTGTCCTTAATATTCTTTTTTTTTTTTTGCACACTTGTAAACAGAATAATGACAAAATGTCAGCTAACAGTGCCTTTATATGTCGATACATGAATGAAAAAAAAAAAAGATTATCATACAAATATATATATGAGTAATAGAATAAATTCCAAAATTAAATGGCACAACCAAATCCATTTCATTATGCTTCTTGGAATCAACCCGATACATTTCTGAGAAAACTTTCCAAAAATATCCAATATACATACATCTTAAACACAATTAGGTCAGTACAAATTGCTCTTCACTATAATTCGCTTTCCTTGATGCAGTATTAGTACAACTATAATGCAATTATGCTGCCAAATTATTTAAATTCATACAATAAAAAAAGGTATCTTTAATAAAATGTAGTAACTACAAAAACAGTTTACATGTTCAGCAGTTGGTCATTATCTTCATATAAAAAAATATATTTAAAAAAAAAAAAAAAGATTTTTGAAGGGAAAAAAAGTTAAAAGGAAACTATGAATGTTTTGATTTAAAAAATAAAAACACAAACTTTATTTTGTTAGAAAAAACACTCCCTAAACAAGTTTGCTTTGATTACAAACAAAAGTCAGATGTAAATATAAAAAAAAAATAATTTTAATCTGTAACAATAGTAAAATGGAATGTGAAATGTTGAGCCTTCAACTAGGTCATTTTAGAGTAACAGAAAAGTTGTAAGTCTAAATTACAACTTTTTTTCTTTTAGTATTTAAAAAGATTTATCCTTCAATATAATAGTAAAATATTCCCACCATAGTACTGGATTATTTATTCTTTGTAAAATCCATAATTTCAAGGATAAACGCACACAAAGAAACAAAAGATGCAATAATTTCAAAGGCAAAGCTAAAATGAAACTCAAAAGGATCATCATCATGGTCTTCATCCAAATATGGAATGGGAAATCTATAACGTCCAGGATGGCCAGCAGCAAACACTATCACCATTGTAAGGGGCAACAGAGCTGTAGTAAAGAAAGTTTAAGTGTTTTTAATAACAAAAATATTTTTAAGTACAAATATGTTTATGATGAAGTTTATAATTTTAGTAAGAGTAAAAAAAAAAAAAAAAGGAAAACAATTTCTTATCACTAAGGCAGTACAGTTGACCAATTTGAATTAGAGCTTTTGACAAAAGGTATGGCTAGCTCACATGTAAAAATTATCATAAATGTAATTTCTTGCTAAGTTAAAAGTAACCTGGTTAGTACAATTTTATTAATCGAAGCTAACAAAATTGTAACATTTTTTTATGGATGGGGGGGGGGGGGGGGGGGGGGGGGGAGTATTTCTTGAAAACTGAATTGAGTACAATGTCAGTTCAAAATGCAAAAATTAGCATTCATTCAGCCTCATGCACAGCTGAAATCTGTCTTTCAAAGCTTGTAGGCAACATATGAGGGTGAGTGCACTTTTCATGTCCAAATAAAGTATTATATGACCAACCTAACGAAGAGTTATGGTGGAATCCTAATGAACTGTTAAATGATGGAATTCTAATGAACTGTTTAAAGTTGGAATTACTTTACTTAACAGAGAAAATGCCACATTCAAACTTAGCAGTTTAAAATTTAAACAATGAAAATCATATCAAAATTTATTTTAAAAAATACTAATACCTGTAGACAACGTTAGGGCAAAGTTAAACCACAACAATCCTTTGTACATTGTCCCTTTAGGATGCATAGTGTAAAATACATTGAGAAGGACAGCAGGCAAAAATATGACTATAGACATAAGCCCCATCGCCTGCACAGCATCATACCAAACTTGAATTTAACAAAAAAAAAGACAAAATAGAATGCATAATTAATTTTTTTTTTGTTGAGTTATCTTTCTTAGCTTAAGAGTAAAGTGTGACTTTTTAAACAAGAAAAGAATGTATTACATAGTAAAAGTAATTGTACAAGACTCACCTGGAACTCCAGGTCTACTACTAAAGTAATCATAAGCACCACAGATCCATTTATTCTCCATCTCTTCTCTTTGACATGTCATCCAAACCCCTTCGTGCCATGACATCTTAGAACGTCTCCAGCCTGCAGCCCAGTAGGGTGCCGCAATAGCTATAAGCTGCAATAAAAAAATTTTAAAAAGCACATAACAAATAAAAAATTAATAAAATCTAAACAGGTGCCTTTTTTTTTTTTACATTTGTGACTGAAAAAAAATTTTCATCTCAATTAATTAAATTGTCACCTTGAAATATTCTTATGGTTTATATTATGTATATGAAAAGGATATTAATAGAATTTAAAGATCATGCTTTTTATTGTCAATACCTGTAAAAGGCCACTGAAAAATAACAGAAATGAAGATAACTTGAGAAACAAGCTACCATTTCCACAGGAAAAACTCAGCTTGGTTTCCTCGTCATTAAATGCATAGGATCTCTGAGCCTTCGGGACTTTAGGGTCCACCGCATAACCTCTTGGATTGCTAGAGGCCATTGTAAAAAAACAGCACCAAAAAAAAAAAAAACTTTTAAAATGTACTTTCAAACTTGCATGTGCTCTTGCTTGTGCCCGAAAGTAGTTCTTATACAAAATTGTGGTGATCCTGTTTGAAAAAAAAAAAAAAAAAAAAAAAGAATAGGAAAAAAATTTTGATCATTACGTCAAATTAGAGGAAAATTTGATAGTACGTAAACCAACTACTTAAATGATAATCTCTACAGACACTGTTACTTGAATAAGTTGGTGGTG
This sequence comes from Biomphalaria pfeifferi, assembly GCA_030265305.1. NCBI lineage: Eukaryota > Metazoa > Mollusca > Gastropoda > Planorbidae > Biomphalaria > Biomphalaria pfeifferi. The sequence goes on from JASAOG010000069.1 coordinate 3,224,789, forward strand.
ATTTTTCAAGAGTTGGTAGAATCTACATTCTAGTATAAATCTTTACATGATACATCTAGTACATCTAAATAATCTATATAGTGGTTGTTTTTTTCAATTTTGGTCTACTCTAGTCATAGTAACACATTTCCTATCAACTTACTTGACTAATGACTGGTCTAGTCACTAGTGTTAAGTGTTACAAATACAGAAATAGATCTAGAACTTGTCCTTTGTGGTGAAATTCTAAACTTAAGTTTTAAAATTTGGATTTTGAAGATACTAGTGCTAATACAATCTAGATGATGCTATAAATATTAGTAGGGATGTTACAAAATTGTGAAAAATAATTTTTTTTAAATTAATTAATATCTTATTAAAGCACACAATTAGAGCTTTCTAATGATATATACATTATTGTTGTAAAACCTATGGTTAAAAAAATATGATTTTTTTAAACGCGTTTTGGCTTTACCTTAAGGTTAATGAAATGTTGACAAAATGATACGAAAAACAAAAACGCATACAATTACGCAAATTAAAGCTAAGAGTGTGCATAAAATTAATATCTATTTATTGTAACTAAATTCTTTTATCTTTTAATTTTTATTTTTAAATTCCTTTCAATAATACACTTTTTATACGTAAATACTTCGACAAAATATTTTTTTATGTTTTTATTGTTTTGTAATTGATAATAAAAATTGATATTATTGAAAAGAGCTTATTCTCCCGTTAATTAAACAAAAAAAATATGTTTTTATTTCAAATAGAAGAGAACATATGATTTTTTGTTTAAATTAATTTTTTATCCTTCTTTATCTTTGTATTTTTGGTTTCCGATTTTGACATTCTGTTATTAAAGCATGCATATCTTTCTTACTATTTACTTTTTTATATTCAAATTTTAAGACTTTTTAAACATGTTCTTATAGAATTATATGAAATCTATCTTTCATTTTAAACTATTTTTATTACTTTAGAATCAGAATTTCAGTGCATGAATTTTGTATTTCTTTATTTTTAGTTTAATGATGTGTGATAAGACCCACTAATTTTAAAAGTGCCAATAATTACATGTAAAAATTATTAGCCAGAATCAATAAGGCAAAATAATTTTTCAAAATTTAAATGTGACCTTGGCACATATTCATAAATAAAAAAATAATTATATAAACTTAAAATTGAGATATATACAAAGCGCTGGTGGCACTGGTAATATTTCAGTATTTTTAAAGTATTTACATTTAAGACATTATTAGGTCCTTAAAAACAACATCACATGCTAGTGAGAGTTTGGAAATATCATAGTCCTCTGCTAAGCTATCATCATCTTCCTCTTTCCAATAAGCCACAACATATTTTTCAGGATCATTTTTTTTTCAGGCGTCTATCCTTCCTAAGTAAATGACAGGTCCATTGTCATGCTATGTATGACATATACGTCTGCCAGATGCTTTGCCAGCAAGTAAATCATATATTTGATCCACAGATGTATCAGTCATCTCAGGAAATGTTGATTTAATTACATGTTTATTTAATGATATATTTTTCAACATTTTCTCAACATCCTTCCTTTTTTTGTTTCTTTTCTTCTGACCTGCGTTGCATCTCCTTTAGAAGTTCCGAATTCTTGAATCTGTTTCCTTTCCTCTTACTACGTGCAGCTTCAATGGCCCATGATATAATGCTATCTCTGTCTGGATCCGTCATAGAAAATAGAAGTACGTCATTGTTTTGTTTTTTTTAGCACAAATTTTAGAAGAAATAAAACATATAGTGGCATTAGGAGATTTTGCCTTTGCTGCACTAAACATTCCCATCAATTCCTCACTATCCATATTGTGTGGTCTACAAGTCTCAGTTTGATTTTCAATGTCCTCATTTGGAATAATATTAAATAAATTCACATATTGTTTTTCAATAACATCTGCCACTCCAGTTAAACACAATATTTTCAAGTTCCTCATCTTTAGGTGAAAACACAATCAATGAATTCCAAACAGAATCTTCAGCATCTATAGTATTGTTGAAAAATTCTAGCTTCATGTAAAATAACAACAAAGGGTGAGCAACAGATTTCTTAATACGCTCCAGGGCATCTTTGATGAGTTCTATTGCTTTAAAATAAGCCATCTTTTCTGTTTTTGGGATGTAAAATAGCTTTAACCATTGGGCTGTTAGAAGTTTACCTACCATCCCTAAGGCACACATTTGTTTTTTTGCTGTCTCATCACAAATATCTTTCTCTACAGCTGATTGTAATCCTCCACAGGTGAAACTGTAATTTCTTAGAAAATCTAACAGGATGGTGTAATGGTGTATGAATAATCCACAAATATGAAATAAAATGTGCAATCTGTTGCCTCTATAGCGAGGTATAAGTCATTTAGGTAAATTATTTTTAATCAGAAAACACACGAATCCTTTTGGGTCTCCTTTACTGTTGATGAAGCGCAGTTTATTAATTTGTAGAACTAAATTCGCTGCCATACATTCTTTCCCATATAAATATCCTTTCTTAGTCTCCAATGTTTTTAATTCAGCTTTGCATCTACTTGCAATAGTGTCCAGGGGTTTAAGATTACATTTCAGCTCATTCAAAGGTTTCTGCCATGTATCACACACTCTTCTAATTGTTGCATGGTTGACTGCTGCTCGATCACTCATTGTGTTGGAGATGTTATTAATTATTGTCTCTCTACAGGATTCATAATCTAGCTTCTTGTAGTCAGCGTAGAGATGTGCTAAGTCATCAACTGCGGAAGTAATATGCTGCTCGTAATCTTCTGCCATCCCACCACTTAACACATCCAGTGCAAGAACATAACAATAATTTTTCGTTGTAATATGAATCGTGTTGAACATCTTCCTGTGTAGTGGCATCAAATCCAAGGGTTAAGTTTTGTGTTGACATTGCTACTTCTGCTGCCTGATATTGTGCAATCACTCCTAATTCTCTCTCCATTTCCTCTGCAGAACTCCTCTGAGGTATAGAGCCAGCTGTGATTCCCATAAGCTTAGCATAATTTGCAATTATAGTAGGAATGTAACCTGTTGAAACTTCACTATCTATAGCCTCATAAACAAGAAGGCGCATTGCACTGCTGTAGGTTTTTTGTCTTTCTTGGCAATGACTTGCTTTTCTTCATTACATTTTTCCTCCAAAAGTAAATAGTCTTGTTCAAGTTGTTGAATTCTTTCATTCCTCTCTTCCAGTTGTTTTAGTAGATATGAAGTATCTTTGGATTTACTCAACAATTCTCAATTTTTTTGTCTTTCTCTGTTATACAAACTTTTCATTTTTAAATAAGCATCCTTTCCAGATAGTCTCTTGGCATTTTTCAGCTCTTGCCTGAGTAGAGTAATTGTTGAGTTCTTCCTCTTTAAAGATTGCTTCAACACTCTAACTAAGTTTGGTAAATGCTACACTTTGGCTTTATAACCAGCAAGATTTTTTTTTGTATTGCTCTTTATCTTTAATCCTGGACTGCGACAAATAAGAAATTCTTTTTTTTTATTACTTCTTCCTAGGAGTACATTCCTCTTGTCTCAGGTTATAATTCTGTTTATCATCAGTATCATATATTAATTCAGATGACAGAACAAAAGAATCACTAACAGTTTCTTTAGAATGTTGTCCACTTATAATCAGCTCATCAGGTTTGGCATCAGTTGAACTTAATGATAAAGTAGAAGTTAATGGTTGTTCTGTAGCACATAGTTCAACAGCTGGTTTACTTGTCAGTGTTGGTTCAGGAACAGCTGCTATAGTCTAAAGATCTACTAATAACTAGATCTAGACTTAGATATACTTATTTATGATAAAACAATAGTAAATAGTATTAATTATAGATCATATATGTTAATATAATATTCAGAAAGTATTGTGAATCTCACAACCAAAATTTTTCGTGCCAAAAACTTTGATCATAGCCAATCAAAGTGTGCCAAACAAGTCATGTGACCACGCTTTTGTCTGTGGTCTTTCAAAATAGCTACCCTAATATTACGAGTGAATTGTCAAGGTTTCATTCATGGACTAAAAAATTTATTGTAATCAAAGTGCTTCACATAATACAGAACCAAAACCACTGTAATTTAGCGCAAAAAATGCACTACAATTCTATATAAAAAAAATGTGTGGGAATCCTGACCTTTTTAAACCATACACATGAAAATTTAACGTAATTTTCAATTAATAAATAAATGACCTTTTCCACCACATGGCTAAGCCAAAATCGTATCTTATATAATACAGGCGTTACTTCAAAAAAAGAAGATGATTACGTCCTATGCGTCATGCATTCCATGCTCTAATAGCACTAGGGAAGAAGGAGTATTTGTACAAATTTGTCCTAGCATATAGGATGAGGAATGTGCCTTTATCTTTGTGTCTTTCAGAGTATTTTATTAAATTTTGTTTTTGTATTTGAAGATTATGGTTCAGTGTTTTATGTATAATTGCTACTTTACTTTTGAGTCTTCTGTCCTGAAGGTTTTCTAAATTTAGTGATTTTACTATAGGTGTTACTCTAGTCAAATGTGAATATTCATTTGTTATGAATCTCACTGCTCTATTTTGTGTCTGTTCCAGTTTCTTAATGTTTTCTTGAGTTGAGGGGTCCCAAATGGAGGATGCATATTCTATTATTGGCCTAACCAAGGTTAAATTACATTTTAGTTTTATGTTCTTATTTGATTTATAGAAATTTCTTTTAATAAATCATAATGCTTTGTTTGATTTTTTTATAGTTTCATCAATATGTGGATTCCATGACAGTTTTTCATTTATTATAACACCTAGGTATTTTGCGTTTTTAGTCTGTGTTACTGGTTTGCCATGAATAAGATAAGTGGAATTAATTTGTTTTAGTTTTTTCGTTACTCTTAACCATCACCAACAACACACTTTTTAGGTGAAAAAAAGGGGGCGTGTAGGCGGAAATTGTAACATCGCTACTATTAGAACTAGATTTTAGATAACTAGGTCAACTTTTTTTCTATGATCTATCTAGCCTAGCTGCCTGGCCATCGAGTATGAATATGTGCGCTGGTCTGTAGTTCAGTCATCTCGATGGTCCATCGTTGATACCCAGCCATCCTACAAGACGTTTGGACTAGGAACTAGATTATCTGAAGGAACATCCGAAACATCAAAAAGTAAAACAAACAACAGTCAACAGAAGTTCTCTCATGTATATATGTTTGATTTTCTACATTTAGATATATATAATCTATATAGGTAATTCTGCAGGAGTTCAAGGGGCAGCCATCTTTGTTATTGTTTAGACTGTAATCATACATCTTGGGTTTTCTATCAGATTTGGGTTTTTGTAGCAAAAAAATATGCTAGATCTAGCTATACCGGTATCATCTAGTGACCTAGTCCTAATAAGTCTATTAATTAGACTCATAATCTAATAGACACCAAAACAGGTTAATGCTTGACTCCCAATTGGGGAGGTAACAGCGCTCCCACAAGACTCCCCCTTTTTTAGCATAAGGTGAAATTCTAATAGCCTTAGATTTTCATTTAAAACAAGTCTAACAAGTTAACCCTCTTAAGACGGAGCATTTTAGCATGTCTTGTGCCAAAAAGACGGAGCCCTATTTCCGGCCTTAACACTTCACTTACAAAAAAATTCCTAACAAATAAACTAATTACTTTACATACACAAATCTATATATATTATTAAAGAGAAATGAATGAACTAATTTAATTTTATGGAATTTATCTGAAATATTAAAATTTATTATAAAAAGGCAAGCTAATTTGCATAATTTATGCGCATACAATTCCAAAAAAGTTTTTTCAAAACAGAACAGAATTATAAAGGTAAGAGTTTTTAAAGAAGTTTTAGGCTTGAATAAGCCCTAATACATGTCTTTAGAGAAACAAGGCACATTGGGACCCTTCAGACACTTCTATCACATTATTTTACTACTTCCCCCCCCCCAGGTACCATGGAAACAAACACCCTCATAATTGTCACAGTGACAGTCACCCATTTATGACCCAGGGATCTTTTTTTTAGCTGTTTGTTGTTCAAAAAGAGCTAATCTCTTGGTTCTCAAATGGGTCTTCTTTATCCAGCTACCCACCCTTACCTCTAAATCATGTTACCGAGAATAAACATCATCAAACCATACTAGATCTAGTATTAGTGTAAACTTAGATCTAAAGCTTTCCTCAATTCTGCTCTTATTTTTATTAATTCTAGCCAGTGCTTTTTTTTTAAAAAAATAGGTGCCGGTACCCAGTGATTAGGTGCCAGTACTCAGTAGTTGAATGCCTAACTTTTAACTACTAAAAATTAATAATATACGTTAAAATACAAGAAAAATAATAACTTTTTCAAAAAGGTGCCGGTACGCAGTACCGGTACGTACCGCCACAAAAAAAGCCCTGATTCTAGCATATTTAAAATAAAATCAGAGTCAGTGAGTTTGTTTTCATCAATATCAACGGCTGACATGTTAAAATTTTCACCTCTCATTAGTTAACTTCAAAAAATCAATAAAAAAAAATTATCACGTTAAAACAGCGAAGGAAGACGCCATTACAGTCTACTAATGTGTAAAAATAGTAAGAACTAATCTGATTGGCTGATACAAACACTGGCGAGCCAATCCTTTGGGTGAAAACATCGCGCTGATATAACAGCCGGCTCGTCTTTTTCGCCAAAGAGCCTTGGGCCGATATATCGGCCGCGTCGTCTTAAGAAGGTTAATAGAAAAATGAGTATTAAAAAGTACAAACATTGTTAAAAAACAACAAAGATAACAACATATTAGATCTATACATATATATAGATCTAGCATTTTCTAGATCTACATTTATAGATGATTTATTAGATCTAGAATCTAGATCTAAATTTATATATCTAAATCTAAATTTAAGATCCATACATTTAGTCTAGGTCATTTCAAAAGACATATACATAAAGGACGATAAAAATATTTAAATAGTGGTAAAAAAAAAATCAGAATAATTCAAAATAGATATAGACCTAGACAATATTAAACAATTAAAAAGAAGACAGAACAATAAGAAACGTATTGTATTGACACCAAGTCAAAATTAGAAGAAAAAATAGCATTGCTTTGAAAACACAGAAGTAATAGTAATGTTAATTCTTGGTATTTTTTAAGACACTATCTTGGGATTTCATTGGAACATAAGCAGTAATAACAAAATAGTAACAAAGATGGCTGCCCCTTGAACTCCTGCAGAATTACCATATACCATATATAATATATATATATATATATACTGATCAGTGATCTAGAATTACAATAATGTGACAATATATTCAATAATAGATCTAGTACTACTAACTACTATTACTTGACTTATTCTAGAATTAAATCCAGATCTAGAGTTGACACCAATTATAATCTAAGACTAAGTAACTTTAGTAATTTTAATTTAATTTTAAACGAGTTGTTTTTAAGGTTGATTTAGTTATTAGTTAGGTAAATACTAAAATACTAGATCTAGATTCTAAACTCTAGACTAGTCTAAGTCTAGAAGTAAAGTCTAGAGTTAACTCTAGTATCTAGATTAGTAGATAGTAGAATCTATCTATATTATTATATTAATATTATTACTAATACTAGATCTAGATTTTCTAGATATTGTAAACAAAAATATATATTATTAATTATACGATTAAGTTTTTAAGTCAATTAAGTTGAATTAAGACTAGAATCTAGCGTTAGCTAAGTTAGGCTCAGTTAGAGCTGACATTGACATGGATTGGATAGTCCTAGTCCAACTGTAACTGAGACAAGTGACAGTGAGACTGAGAGAGTAACTGTCCAGGATAGATCTAAAAAAAAATCTAGAAATCTAATAAATAATCTAGATCTACTAAATCCAGACTTAGATTAGTTCTAAATCTAGGTGTCTAAATATTTCTAAACTAAAAATCAAGAAAGGCTAAAACCATACAAGACAACTTACCTTTACCTAAACTAGAGTATAGATCTACCATTGAATTGAAGAAAACATGTAAAGTCGGCCATTAATTCAAGCGTCGTTTCCTGATTCATACCTGCAATTTACCTGTATTTTTTATTCCCAGTTATAGTATTGATTACATTTGAAAAGTTGTTGTCATCATAATAAAAAATGATTCTTTTGCTTACTCTTTAATATTATATCAAAATGATGATACAAAAATTATTTAATGATTTTATTAGACCTGTTTATTTAAAGAAAATGTGAATTATAAATGAAAACGGCATTGTATTCGATTACTAATTCACATAAAATCGTGTTCGACTATTACTACAGGTAGGAAAATCCCTTACCCATGAAATTATAAACTAAACAAACAAAAATCTTGCACAGAAGGGGTGGTTTAGTTCTATTAGTTTTGTAGTTTTTATTAGTTTCGGATTTTCGTAAGATGAATCGATTTGTGTCGGATTAATTTGGCATACTGACGTAATTTACAGTATTGGAAAGGTATTTCTAACATATTGTCAGTAATGTGCAAAAAAAACAACAAAAAAACAACACGAAGATGTAGCGAAAAAAGCGCATGCACACACACTTAGACTAGATTACTAGAGACACAAAATTATTGTCTTTATCCTATAAATTACAGACGTTCCTTCAAAAGGTAAGATAATTATGTATCGTTTTGCTAATCTAATTGGGCATGTTAATTAAAGACTTAAACGCTGCCAAGTCATTGGTTGATTGGGATAACCCGTTCCATGCTCTAATGACACAAGGAAAGAAGCAGCGTTTGTATGAATTCGTTCTAGCATACCGTATGGAAGAAGAAATGTAGCTTTATATTTTTACAAAGCTTATATTAACTATTAACCCTGGAAATTTTTTGTACACGTTTTATCTCCCATACCCAATCTCGGATCAAGCAGAAATTTTGCACACTTATTTCTTTTACCTGACAAAAAAAAAATTAACTATTGGTAATGAATAATTTTGTTTGGTATCTCAAACAAGGGAAGAAAATTGCAATTGACAGATGTGGTGGGTGGTGTAAGTTGAATTAGCCCTCTTTATACCTCATAGAGAGAACAGTCCAGTTTGAAACAACAGATAACTATAAAACCTATTTTCATAAACACTTTCCCGGTACAGTGGTTAGTATACTGGCTGAAGGAGCCTGGGGTAGCATTAGCCATCGGGCTTAAATTTAGTTTGTTTAACTGTTTCTTTTATAAATGCATTTAAAACGCGATCAATGCAACATTCACCAGATACCCCATTCTCCCCCCCCCCCCCCTTTTTTTTTCCCTAATGGCCCTGACAAGTGATAGGATCATAGCGTATTGAAAAAGCTAAAAAAAAAATGAACTTGCACTAAACAAAAACAATTGATAATAATATTTCTAATCATTGTTAGTCTTTATTTATTACAAATTTACCAGTACAAGACTGATCCAAACTAATTGATAAATTACTCTCGATACACTGGTACGGTAAGCTTTAAAAAAATGCATTTTTGTTTTTCTTGTCTTATTAAATTGTGTTTATGTATTTTTAAAGCATGGTTCAGTGTAATATGTATTATTACTACTTTGTTTTTAAAGTCTTCTGTCACAAAATGTCTTGTTTTAGTGATATTATCAATGGCGTTACTCTACTCAAATGTGAATATTCATTCGTTGTCAACCCCAAGGTTCTATTTCCCCAATTAGCATTTAGTAGTTAGTATTCAACGTCCACGACTCGCAAGCATATAAAAATGTGGCCATGACCAGGGAGCGCATCAGTCTGATTTTGGTGCCGAGGGCTAAGCCCTTGTCTTTCCATATTATTTTAAGTTTTAAAAGGGCTGCTGTGGACTGTGCTATTCGGGCCAATAGTTCGGGTTTTGTTCCCTCATCTGAGACAATAGCTCCGAGGTATTTAAAGCTGTTAACACTATTTAGCTTTTCACCTCCAATTCTGATGCCTCTTTTAAAGCCCTAATTGCTATTGGTCATAATTTTTTTTTTCGGCACTTATTTGCATGTCATATGCTGCGGAAGTCTTGTCAATGCGCATCACCAGGTCAGGTAGTTCTTCTTCTGTCCCTGCTAGGCCGTCAATGTCATCTGCGAAGCGCAAGTTAGTAATTCTTCCTCCAATGCTAACAGTACCTCCATAGCCCTCAAGGGCATCTTCCATTATCCTTTCAAGAAAGATATTGAAGAGTGTTGATGAAAGTAGGCAGCCTTGTCTTACTCCAACTTTGGTTTTGAACCTGTCCCCAATATTATTGTTGAAGTACACCGCACTGGTGGCATCCTTGTAGAGATTCTGGATAAATTTGATTGTTTTTATTAATTTTGTACTTTTCCATTGTCCCCCATAGTGCCCCGTGCATTACTCGATCGAAAGCTTTCTTGAAATCAATAAAGACATGGAAAAGATTCTCTTGGTGTTGGAGATATTTCTCACAGAGTATTCTGAGGTTTAGGATTTGTTCTGTTGTGCTGCGACCTTGTCTAAAACCCGCTTGTTCTTCTGATATGTCTGCTATCGGTTTTAGCCGGTTTAATATAATTTTTAACAGTACTTTGCTGGGATGACTTATGAGACTGATGATGCGATAGTTTTGCGAGTCGTGGACGTTGAATGCAGAGCTAGAGAGGAGGATCCTAGCAATGGAATTGAGATGTTACAGAAGGATCCTAGGCATCACATTCAAAGACCGCTTCACAAACCAAGAAATCAGAGACAGGGTTACTGCAGCGATAGGAGCCCATGACGACCTGCCAACTATTGTAAAAAGACGGAAGCTTAAAAACTATGGCCACATTACAAAATCTACGGGGCTCGCAAAAACCTTCCTTCAGGGAACAGTGCCAGGGCAAAAGAAGAAGCAGACAGAAAAAGCGATGGGAGGACAACATTAAAGAATGGACGGGCCTGCCACTGAGAGAGGTTCTAAACAAGGCAAAAAAAAGGGGAGGAATGGAGAAAGACGGTCGACAAATTTTGCCTGGTGCCCCAACAGACTAAGGGATAGGTAAAAAAAAAAAAAAAAAAAGTTAATATTACAGAACTTACTTAGCAACAAAAATAATATTTTGGCAAAAATCTAAAACCATTTAATAAATGTGTTAAAAATTTAGTAACTAGCAATTTCCCCTACTAAAGAGCCTCTTGTGTTTGTTACTATAAATAGCGAATAGTAGTAAAAGTGGTGTATTTTTATGAAAATACTGCTTGCACAAGTGATTTAAAAAATTTTTCACTTTCAGAAAACAAAAAAGCAGCCATTGCATCAGAACTTTGAATGGTCTAAAATATTATGTCGGACTTTCTTTTCTAGTATACGAGGTCTAAATGTGGGACGGACATTCCACACATAACCAATAGCGTCTTCTTTAGGGGGCCATTAAAGAATTAGTGCTTTGATTTCATTATTTCAATGAATATACAGCTAGGTAAATTGAGTTAGTCTGTAACTGGGTTTCTAACACTTGAATTGTCTTCAGTTATATTGCTAAATTACTGTAACATGGAGAGACTTTTTAAAAAGTGCTAGCAGTGCAACTAATCAGCTTATCTTTGTACACAACATCACAGTACATTGTCAAACTCATTATTATGTAATATGTAGCTGCCCTAATAATTAGTAGGAGCCTTTAGTAGAAAGTGTAGTAAGAAATTCACATGTATATAAACAGTTATGTACCATAACAGTTAGGGTGAATGTTCAGTGAAATTATGAAATAAATGTGAACTAGTCATCAGTTTCCACATTAACAGCTGCATGTTATGGGATCTTAATGTTTTATGAGGCTTTTGTTTTACATCTCACAATTTAGAACAAATAAATGTGGGTATGACTGCTGACAGTTGCATTGCTCACATAGATGAACTTTCCTGTGTAGTACGGAAAATTTTTCAATACATTAATGAGATGAGACATCTGAGTATTTTAACTTTTTAGGCCCACATAATTTGAAAAAAAAAATAATTATGTATCATGAATGATTGTAGGCACATTTTGAAATATTACTTTATGCATAAATCTTGCAACTTTTTAAAGCAACAATATTTGAAATTAAAAAATGAAACATCCATTGGTAACACAGATTGAGAACATTTTATTAGATTATTTCTTAGGGTCTTCAATGTTTTTCAATAACTCATCCCTCTTCTGGGCCTGGCGCTCTTCTCGTCTCTTGCGAGCTTCTTTGACCTTCTGTCTGCGAGCTTCTGCTTGGTCACTGAAAAAGATAATGAAAAAAAAAATAGAGCATTGTAATTAAAAAATTAATTGAAATGTATAGTGAAACTTTAAAATGTCCTAAAAAGTTATTAAACAAAACATTACCTAAGTAATTTAGATCTGGCTTTCTCTGCCTTTCTCTTGTGAATGAATTCCATAAGAACTCTCTTGTTCTTGAAACCATTACCCTTGCATTTCATGTACAGTTCATGATACCTTAAAAAAAAAACAATGTGCTTTAAATTTTGTCAGGTCTCTAATGCTATTATAATGAACATACAAACTATAATCAGTTCTCACAATCACAGATTTGTAGAATAAAATATATCTAGACTACTCAGCAACCATTTTCTTTTCATATGATTCAACATTTTGTTCTACCTCTTATAAGTATAAATTGATAAAACATACCAAACTAAAAAAAATATAAGAATTATGAAAGTGATATAGAGAAATGAATGGAACATAAAATGGAAGTAATCTAAAAAAAAAAAGTATTTTGCCTGTTGTCGATAATAAAGATGAAATGGCAAGGTAGCATGTTTTTTTAAAGCAAATAAAAGGATCTATTTTAATAATAACTAGGTCAGCCACATCTCCACATTGCCATTAAGAAACTATACTTACAAATGCTTGTCAATTTTTTTAGCTTCCCTGTACTTTCTCAATAGTCTGCGAAGTACTCTCATTCTCCTAATCCATAAAATTTTTGAGGGCATACGGGCATTGGCAGTACCTATTGGGAAAAAAATATATTAATATGAATAACATCAAACTAGACTCAGATCAGTCTTTTCACCAGGTACTAATAACATTGTCTTCTACACCAGGTAGCTTCAATCAAGACTAGTAAAATACCAGTAGGTCTACAATACTAATAATTTTACTAATAATATTCTGAACTTTCTTGCTATATAGATCTAGATTGTAAAAAAATAGTAATTGTTAACTAAGATAAGAAATGTATTTCATAAATAATATATAAACATTTATATACAAAACCTAGATTGTAAAACATTGAAAATATGAAATTTAAACCAATTTAGGAAGATGGACATAAATATATTCATAAAGCCAAAAGTATTTTACCCAGTTACCTCCAGCTAAAAAAAAAAATTACCTGAAAGGAGATCTTAAGGCACAGTGATTACCATGTAAAAAAGCTCAACAAAATACCATTTTGATAATCAGATCACCAATACTTGGCTCACTGACATTCATTTCATAGAAAAGCAATACTATGAATAAAATTCTAACACATTTAATCAGTAATGAAAGTACTTAACTCTGGACTAGCATTAGACATTTGAACTTTTTTTTTTTAACTTTATGTCCATAAAGGAGGAAAAATTGTATTAACTGGAAACTTTTTTTTCCTTCAAAATTCTATCATGCTTTAGAAAGTGCCATCCTGTACCACAATCCAATACAAAAAAATTGTTAGTGAATCTTTTCGTTGAACCAAATAGTCAATGAGCCAGTTGTGTATAACAGACTTAAGCTGAATAGGAATAGTGTCAGATTTTATAAAATGGCTAAATAAACAGATCTATAATAAAGTACCAAATAAATGATGGGAAAAAAAACAAGATTTTTAAATTATAATCTGGTGCAAATAATTTCTGTACCAACTGGTACAAAAAGATAACATAAAGATACAGAGGATTAAGTAAATATTACGAACCTTTTCTTTTACCATGTCCCATGTGACGACCTTTTCTGCGAGCTTCAGCATTTTTGCGAACTCTGGCACGGGAGTGAACCTTTACAGGTTTACGAATGATAAGACCATCCTTGACCAACTTTCTAATATTCTGACCTAAATAGAGTGAAATTTAAAATCCCTTTTAGCTCTTACAAAAAATTATACCATATTGGCATGCTTTACTTATTTGTATTACATCATTTCTAGATTTAAAATTGATATGGGCTATAATTATATATAGATCTAGAGGAAACTATCTGCAGACACCACTGACTTTATAACTTGCCAACACTATTTTTCTTTACATCTAGATAAATCTAGGATCTAGGGCCAAAATAGTTTATAGATCTAGTACAATTTTTATTTTGCACCAAAGTTTTCAGATACAATTTTTTAGTTCTGATGTGTAGCTTTCCCCAGATTAATGCACCTAAATCTAGGTCTATAAACTAAATACAGTAACTTACATTTATCGAACAAGTTAAGCTCAGTCGCCGACATTTTTTATGTTTGAATTTGTGTATCTCCATAAAAATTAGACCTAGAAAAAAACTGATTGTATCTATGAATTCCACATCAATTTTCCTTAAAAAGTAGACATGTTTTATTCTATTACTACTCATAGTTAAACTTATATTTGATGTTAAAGTGGGTCAGGTCGATGCTTTCAAAAGCTTAAATTATCGAACATCGTTTTACCGATATCTTATCGAACATATTAAGAAACTATCTAACACACAAGTATGGTACTTTAAAAGTGCTATAATCTTAAAATTTTGTGAAAAGTACAAAAGTGCTATAATCTATTTTTTTTTGGTATTTATATCATTTTCTTTTTACGCCATGTCAAGACATGATTTTAGTCTTTTTCACATGCTCCACATTGAAGGAATCTATGACTGATCAGCTATGCTTAGAAACTGACGGTGCTAAGCCCAGTAACGCATTACCGACACATTACTGTACCAGTACTTATTTAGGTCTAAGCTATTTTGAGATACAAGGTCATTAATAATTATTTATTTGGGGGAGAGCCTAATAAGCTTTGGTAGCCAATAGATAATCTCGCCCTCCCATAGTCACTGCAGGACACAACAGTTTACTTGGTTGACCTAAAAACAAAACGTATACGCCCTACATAACTAGCCGTCGATCTAGCACGCTCAGTGTATGTAACAGCCCAAAAGTCAGTGCTAGATATTTTTCTATCAGGGCTTGGGGGTGGGGGGCTGAAAAGCTATGGTAGATTGTGAGCTGTGTTACCTATAGATGTAGATAGATCCGCCCTCCCTAAACCACCTGATTTTAGAGCACACATAGTATTTGTCACACACACACAAACAACATATCTATATATACTACGTATCTATCATGCCTAGTGTTTGTGACCTAATTAGCTGCTTGGTCCTAGGTACTCGACTGATGGCTCCTCCCCCTTTCCCCTCAACATTGTTCTTACTACAACTTGAACAATGTTTTGGGACTGTGTTGATGGCCTTGTTTACACCTGTGTGTTACGCTATCACTGACCATTTTTTTGTTGTGTGTTAGTCTGGTGGCTGCGTTTAGATTGAGTCTTGAAATTTACATTGTTACTTTGCACTGAAAAAGTGTGAATGTTGGAGAGTGGAATTGTGTAAGAAGAAGCGCGGGTAAGAGAGTGGTTAAATGTTTTATTGTTATTATTTTGTGTATTTGTGATGTTTTAAAGGAGTGTCTTTGTAGCGCATTATGAGTTTTATCATACTTTATGGCAAATATATATATATATATAATTTTATAGACCCCGTGCCACGCGTCTAGATCGAGAAGCACAACTGACTAGTCTTGACTGAATAGTATTTGAGGCTGACGTCACATTCTAATGGTCGATCAATTATTGATGATCTCAGGATACAGTTTCTTGAATGTTTCTCTCCCACTTTTTTTTTTTTTACCTGCCCAAGACATTTTTATTTCAAAATACCATATCTACATTCTATACCTCCCCTTTTGCCCTTTCGTTTTATTAATATCTCTTCACATCAAGCACATGCGCTAGGTATTGGTTTATAACACATAATTCAGAAGTTAATAGAATGTTCCTTTGTGGCCGCAATATTGCTATTAGCATCAAGCTATATGTGTCATAAAATCAAGCTTTTAAAATGGGTACTATTAGTGCATATCGATGTAAATCTACTTTTAAAAAAATATAGCACATTTACGGTAAACCATAAATAGCTGATACAATTTGTGACATATGAGTAATTTATATCTGTACTTTGCATTACATTATTTTAAAAAATATATAATTTAAATATTTTGTCTTCTCTGGGTTATACCACTCCGATGTTTATTTTTAACATTAAAATAGTGTTCGATATTTTACGAAACTGAGATTGCTTATATAGAAACAGCTATCGAACACCCCCCTTTTTAAACCTCAATTTTTATGTTTAGGTAGCAAAGGACACTTAAAAAAAAATAGTTTCAAATATTTCTCAGCCTAATTAGAAGCATATTATAGGGAGCCGAAAATACCCGGAAGTGAACAAGGAAAAAATGACCGATAAATTTGTGATTGCGTTTTTGACTTTTTTTCACATAAGCCACACTTGCAAATTTATTACACTTTTGAATGAAATGTGAGAAGTTTTAAACTTGTGTTATCGATTACTTAAGACAATGGCCTACATAAAGCTTAATTAAGTTTTTTTTAAAAGTTATTTGTCATTTTTATATTTATTATAAAAAATACTCATTTTTTGTTTTTAGCAATACAGGGTCCAGGAAAGTCATCAAACATTCTTTTTTTTTTTCACGGTAGATATCATGCCTGGCTATAATTCTACCAAGTTTTATCGCGATTTATCCGTCGCATCGCCCAAAAACTTGAAAATACGGTTATCATTGTGGGCTATGGGATTTTTACAGTTTTTGTGAATTTTGATAAGGAAATTTCGTCATCAATTTATAACCACTTGAGGTAATGTAAAGCCTAATATTCTGGATATATTCAAATAGTTTTTGTGAATTAATCATCGTCGCATTAATTTTAAAGCGCATTTGAAAAATAATTGTTTTAGACGATTTTGATCCCACTTTTTAAATATTTTGTTATTTTCTGCCATCACAACGCCGCCATTTTGTCCCCGCCTCTCTGACATTTCTTGTAGATCTAGACCCGATAATTTGTTTATTTCATCAATATTTACATTTTAAAGAAGTAAAGTTCATAAATATAAATGAAATCAGATTTGTGAGCTAGAAATTCACTATGAATACTAAATCTACTATTAAATTTCTTATTTAATAAGTAGATTTATCCTCTACGAAACTCAATTTTAACTTTTTGAGCGGGGGGTGTGTCTCGCTGGCTTAGCGACCGAGACGCTCTCATCACACTTTTTCCATGTCAACATATGTTAAGCCAAAACGACACAAAAAAAAAATCATAACTTTCTAACTATTAAACATACAGTCATAATCGCATTGTACTAACTAGAGCTTCATTGAATTCAAGTATTGATCATTGGTATACAACTCATTCTATGGCTAACACCTCATCGTATTGTTCTAACAGTCGACCATCATTGAATTCAAGTACTTATCGTTTATTGGCTACAACTCATGCTATGGTTAACACCTGAACTTACTAAGAATCACCTCTATTTATCAATGTATGTCACCATCAACAGTATTATATGAATGTTGTACTAACACTCTAGATCTTCATTGCATTCGACTACTACCTACATCTTGACATACTGAATCAACTGTATCATCTTCAACTACTGCCTACAACTCATATCATGTACTTATCGTTTATTGGTTACAACTCATGCTATGGTTAACACTTGAACTTACTAAGAATCACCTCTATTTATCAATGTATGTCACCATCAACAGTATTATATGAATGTTGTACTAACACTCTAGATCTTCATTGCATTCGACTACTACCTTCATCACGTGTCATGGCTAATACCTCATCTTGACATACTGAATCAACTGTATCATCTTCAACTACTGCCTACAACTCATATCATGTACTTATCGTTTATTGGTTACAACTCATGCTATGGTTAACACTTGAACTTACTAAGAATCACCTCTATTTATCAATGTATGTCACCATCAACAGTATTATATGAATGTTGTACTAACACTCTAGATCTTCATTGCATTCGACTACTACCTTCATCACGTGTCATGGCTAATACCTCATCTTGACATACTGAATCAACTGTATCATCTT
This sequence comes from Biomphalaria pfeifferi, assembly GCA_030265305.1. Lineage (NCBI taxonomy): Eukaryota > Metazoa > Mollusca > Gastropoda > Planorbidae > Biomphalaria > Biomphalaria pfeifferi. Next base: position 3,242,922 of record JASAOG010000069.1, read on the forward strand.
CAACTACTGCCTACAACTCATATCATGTACTTATCGTTTATTGGTTACAACTCATGCTATGGTTAACACTTGAACTTACTAAGAATCACCTCTATTTATCAATGTATGTCACCATCAACAGTATTATATGAATGTTGTACTAACACTCTAGATCTTCATTGCATTCGACTACTACCTTCATCACGTGTCATGGCTAATACCTCATCTTGACATACTGAATCAACTGTATCATCTTCAACTACCGCGTACAACTCATGTCATGGCTAATATCTCATATTACCATATTGAATCGCCTGTATCATCTATGTCATATTCAGTATCATACATCAGAAACTTTATATCCAGATGAAGCAATTGATTGTAAGTTGTCATCAGTGACTTTGTTACCCATCATTGATGAGTGGAACTTTTTTTTTTGTTAATTAATATACAAATGAATATAGAGATAGGTAATGTACAACTTTAGCTTTCTTCTGATACATGTTTTTGTGTTTGTTTATTAAAAATAACGAAATTATAAGCATTATCGTTAAAAAAAATGTTTAGTGACCTCATTATTCTTTTTTTTTTTTACCTTAATTACTTTAGCATTATATAAATTATTAACAGACTTGTGTAGGGCACAGCATAAGCTTTCATTTGATATATAATAATAAATGGTGAGGTCAAAATTAACGAAACTGTGCGTGTTTTTTGTTGAATTTTACAAAATGTCGTCACACTTTTTCCATTGGGTCCAATATTAAGCAAAAACGCGTCAAAAAAAATCACAACTTTCTAACCGTTAAACATACAGTCATAATTTTTACATCGATGGACAGTTCTAATCAAGTACTTTAATGATTTACTAAGCAAAATTTTTTTTTTCAAAAAAAAATTTTTTTGTTCACCTCCCTACATATTATATAGGTTTTGTTGAGCTGAAGCATCATTGGCATTAAAAAATACCCCTAACCCGAAACTCACTTCACTCTTCCCAAGAGGTCAAAAAAAGTGAAATTTTTATACCAATATTACCAATGCACTTTGAATATAAGTAAAAAAAAATATCCTCGTGTGAAAATGAAACTAAATATAACTTAACTATAAAGAAATGGATGATGCACAATAGGAATGAACTAGTTTCGTCATAATCATCGAAATAAAGGAGAATTTTTAAAAATACAATGTGGTGTTCGATAAGTACCTTTAAACGAAGGTGTTCGATAGATGTAAGTTACTCTATATCTAAATCAAGAAATCTAGATCTAGTCCTAATCTAGATATTCTGGGTCACTGCACAAGGAAAAATAGAAAAATATTATGTCTGCAGGTGAGTTTTCTAGATCTAAATATTTAAATTTATCTCAAAATCTTACTGAATAATAACCTTTCTAGATCTAGACTATACTGTCTAGATTTCCTCTAGATCTAAATTCTATTAAAAACAATATTTCTTCACTCACGTGAGTTGGCATTGGCTATTTCATTGGTTTCATTAGGATCCAGCCAAATTTTATTTTTGCCGCACTTGAGCACCTTTGAAGCTAAACGCTTCTGTAATCTTAAGGTACTGCAATATTTTTAAAATGTTAGTTTAAATTTTAACAACAAAAAAACCGGAGGATATCAAGTTTAGTTAGCCATTAACTTTAACAAAAATCCTTAGTCCCTAAGTCGCCATAAACATGCTGTTGTGCAACTCATTAGTTTAGTTTATATAAAAAATTTGGACATAAATTAAGGCATCTAGCATTGTATATTGTGTAGCTTTTGCATCTAATATAATAAATGACTTAACTATGGGTATCTTATAACATTAAAATGACTTTAAAGATGAGATTTTTTACACAACAAATTAGGCCCTACCTCATGGTGGAAAGTGTCTTTCTGAAAGGAAGTTGGTACGTTCAGTGAGTAATTAGGTCTTCGCTATTGCGCTGAAGTGAGAAATAGTTCTGAATAATAAAGGTTATATAGTATCAATTTTAGCAACTTATGATAAAGAGACATAAAAAAAATTAAAAACAACAAAATCATTGTTTAATTTTTGTTGAAAAATATATTGATAAACCTTTATAATGTTAGGGTAGAATTCGTCTTTATTAAACTTCTTTTTACGCCTTGACATTGTCATTTAGATTTGGAACACTAGACTTGTATCAATATTGTGACCCGAATCGTTTAATTTACTACAAAGTTAGTAAATCTTTATAGTTTCTAATGCATTATAACATTGTAGAAAAGGTTTTCTTAATAATTCAATAATTAATTATTTAAAAGGATGCACACATTTAACAATAGATAGATCTATATTATTATTATATACGGTGGTTCAAGTTTTTATTTTATAACTGTATCAGTGCGCCGACATGTCACTGTTAGATTCTACATGGCTACAATAAAAAGGAGAAAAATCTTTACTAGTCTAGCACAATTAATATTAAAATTTCTGTAAACTAGTACAATATCATAGATCTATATTTATATAGGCTTATCCTTCAGTCCACTACTTAGTGATATTAGTATAAAACATAGACCATCTATAAATAGACCTGAAGTCTAATTTACAGAATCTAGATCTAGATTCTCTCATGGTTAAAAAAGTAGTAGGTCTATAACATGGATGTGAATCGTGTCATGCCCACCGTAAAAAAAGCGGGGTGGGGGGGGGGGTGGCGGGACTAGTTACTAGTAGGGTTCTAGTGTCGGGCTCTAACAGAAAAAGGATGATACCCTGGCGTTTTTTAATTTAGTTTTGTTTTTTATGTATCTTGTATACGTACAAGTATTTCAAGGCTTTTTTGCATGAAGGGGAGGTATGCAGAGGTGAACACTCGTAGGCTACCAAGTTGTCGGGGCCAAAATATTTCTGGCGGTGGGCCTGATCTTGTGGTGCGTTGCTCCCGTTACTCTATACACATTATCCCTTGATTTATATGATTTATGCTTATGTTATATGTCTACGATGTCCGTGGCTCGGCCATAGATAATTGGAGGCCCTTGGCGAAGTGAATTTGGTGGCCCCAAATGAAATAGAAAATAACTAAACAGAGAAAAAAAAAACTTAATTTATTTAAAACCTAATGTAGGCCTACTCCAACAATAACATTGAGGACAAATTACGCTTTTTTTTTTTCTAAACATTGTTTTGAGTCCTGTGCGAGGCTCCCTACCAATCGTAGGCCCTATGCGGCTGCCTAGTTTGCCTATGCCTAATGCTGGCCCTGATGTCAGTAGGCTATAGCTATGCTCGCGCTCATATAGTCTACTCATGAATTTTGAATTAGGTTTGCAGGCAACATTGGCACACTACTTGCAAAGCATAGCGAGTATATCCATTCGAACGACACTTTCTACTATCGTAACTCTATTGGTTTAAAAAATATTTCATTTACTGTACCAGACATTGACACGAACAAAAACATAAGGTCACGATTAATATAAAAGCATTGTCATTTCTGACTTTTAAAACTAATCAATTCCTCCTTCCTTTTTTTGTTTTGCCACACCAGTGCCCATTCGATTCAATACAAGTAAATTCCCTCAATCTCATTTTCCCATCCCTTTTTTTTACATAGCTTGTATCAACTCACTGTCTGTCTGGTAAATAGTGTTCACTCGTTATTTCTGCCACACCCATTCTAGGATCACATTGAAACGTAGCACAATTATCACTGGCATAGACAAGACATGAATCATTAAGAAAAATTAACCAATTAGTCAATTAATTACTTGTGATAAATTATTTTGTTTGATACAAACATAGGAACCTAATCCTCCAGTATTAACAGCTGCGGCTAAATATGTAGAGTTTGGTTACCTTAGATAATCGAAAACATTATTTCTCCCACACCCATTCTCGGATTAAGTTGAAACTTTTAAAATTATTTATTGTACCTAACAAAACATGAATTAATTTTAAAGTTAACCAATTAGTCAATTTACTATTGGTAATTAATTTTTTTATTTGATATTGAAATGGTAACTTCTACCTTATTGAGAGATATAGTTGTAAGTGTTAGGTTTATACCCATAGATAGGCTTTGACTCTTAAAAAAAAAAGCTTTTTAAAAAAAAAAAATTGGCTTGTTTTCTTACATCGATTTTTAGAATTGATTTTGTGAATGTCAAACAATGGGATCGCTGCAATTCCTTGGTTCCGAAAAGGTCACGGATTTTACCCCTGGAGTAGCAAAGTGTATTTTTTATTTAAATTTCTACTGGGGAAAATAAAAGCAGTTGACCATTAGGTTTGCAACTGTTAGCCTAGAAAGAGATGCTAGTAGGAACCACCTTTTTCTAAAATAACAGAACACTGGACCAGATATAAATAAGTGGAAGCCCTTTGCAGGATTTTGTTTTGGAGGCTCTCCACACGTTTTCGAAAGCTATAATAAACTCCTCTTAATAATAATAATGATACTTCTTTATATAAGAATGCCATATTTACAAGAGAGAATCAGAATACTTGTAAATGTAATATCATTTTCCTTCTTTAAAAAATATTCAAAATTTTAGTAGGCTAAAGAAATTTTGTGGAGAACAAGGCCCTGTGTTGACGCGCTGCGTATATTCGGAGTTACATATATAAACAATACATTACGATCACGCTACAAGCGTAGGCCCTATATCTAATCACGACAGAATTGCTAACCGTCAGATTTAAAGGTAAATTGCGAAAAAAAAAATATGTAAAATTTGGATATTAAAAAAAAAAATATCTTTTGTAGTCCCGCCTCTCCCCCTATTTTTTTTTTATTGCCACAAATCAATATAATCATCTCTTGAGGAACCTACATCTTGGACCCAGGGCTGGTTGCAAGATTACTATGTCTAAAAATATTTTATGATCGCTTCATCTTTGAAAGAAAAGTAGGCCTACATCAGTAGGCCCGTCTAATTGTTATAATTATATTTGCATAGCAGTCCTATCTAGGTTTGATATTCGCGTTTCGCTCTGGTCCACTCTGTAATTCGTGGTGCAGAGATACATGTAAGATGCTTTATACTGCCTTTTAGATGCTCAAAAAGAAAAAAAATATACAGCTGTAATCAAGTAAAGATTAGTAAAGAATCCCTTTCAGACAATGCAATCTATATGTCAGATGATATATATAATCAAAGTTGATTAAAATCCCAACCTCCATAGGATTTCGAAAAATCAGCATTTGTTGCATTTCAGTCAGAAACTGCATGTTTGCTCACCCTTATGTTTACGTAAGGAAAGTAAAAGTTTCCCCTGTTTCTCTGGATAACGGTTAACCAGCAGCCAGCACAACGACCAACCGCCTTTACTTTCCCTAACTAAAGTAAGGTACCCATTAGAGTTGGGTGGACTAAGGGGTGCCCTAAAAATCCAGAAATTCAAAATTCTAGTCATCACAGAGATTCAAACCCAGGACCCCAGGTTCGGAAGCCATCGCGCCCCCATCCTTATGTTTAGATTGCCTGATTTTTTTTTTAAATATTCGTTCCTTCGCAAAGTACACTATGGTGGATGATGCTTGGTCAAGAAGCTTGAAGAGGGGCTATGTTTTGTAAGGCTTTCGAGCAGAAACTTACGAAAAATTCAATGTATTGTTATGTGTAATGAGCAATAGTACTAATAAGACATTATCGTGACAACGTCCAATCGCCTCTACTTTTACCCAACTTATGCCAGGTACCCTTAGAGTTCGGTAAACTTACGGGGGTCCTAAAAATTCGAAAATTAAACTCACTGTCTTCACCGGAATTCGAACCCGAGACCCTTCGGTTCGGAAGCCAAGCGCTTTACCACCGCGCCACCTTATTATTAATGTAGTCAATTTGACGATAGAATAATTTGCGAAACTTGGAAGAGCCGTATGTATCCTAGGTGCGGCACAGTGGCAGAAAACCCCATGATAGAAGTTGAATAGGCTATGGAACCGAACAAATCCCACGTGTTGAAGAAGACAGAATAGTCCGCCATCTCCAGTCCTATCCACCCTGCCGTTCCTCACGCTGTGGCGGCGGTTCTAGAACGTCGCTGTGCGTGACTCGTGACCTCCCTCCCCAACAAAACTGCTGGTTAATGGGGGAACCTTCGGGCAGAGAATAGGGGGTGCGGTGAAGAACCAATCTCTTATTCCAATCAATTACATTTTTTTAAAGTCTTAAACAACCTACACAAATTACTGTTTAGATATTACTAATGCCTATGTCTGTCTTCATCATATTCGTCTTTTTGCTGCGTAATGAATCAACGTTTACCAAATATTTGATTGTGCATTAATGTTGCTTAAGAAAAAAAAACAAAAAAACTGAAGATTAACCTTAAACATTTTTTTAGCTCAATTATAAGCTTAGGCCTACTTAGGAAGTTAACCGCCCCCTCCGGTCAATAAAACCTAAAGGAAAACGACGTTCTCTAAAATCCATAAATGTAGCCAATGGGGTTTTGATGTTAAAACCCCCTTCCAGTAAACAGAAAAGTAAAGCTACAGTCACAGATTTACATAAGTGTGGCTAAAATTTATGAAATTTATGTTACACATTTGTTTTTCTACCATTCACTAGGCTCCATTAATAAAGTGCAATGAATCGAAATATTTGACCTACATGTTTTTAATACAAGAGTAGCAGGATATTTCACCGTATAGACACCTCAAAATTGGCTTTTTTTTGTGTTTCAAATACAGAAAATAATGCTTGGCGTCAGGGCTCCACCCTGTACCTCCTAGCTGGCAAGGGAAGGGTGTCTACTGTTGTTCCACAAACTCAAGAACAACTTATTGTAGGGTGCGTCCGATAAAATGAAAGGACTGAAGTAATGAAATGAATTACGTGTATAATTATGTATGTGTGCGTATGTCACGGTGTGCAAAGAAAAAAATCGTTCTCCCCCTCCGAAAAATATAGACTATGCCCATGATATTTATGACAGGCGTAGCTATGGTGGGGGAAGAGGGGATCCAAATTTGAAAATCCCACCGGGCTCCCAATCCTGGAGCTCCCCCAAATGAGTGTCCAATTTTTTTTTTACATTAAATATTAAATATTAGCCCAAATTAGGCTACTAGCGACGCCACTGGCATGGCATTTAAAATAGGAGTACCGGTAAGCGTCTCGCCGGGACTGGCAACAGATAACGTATTTTATATGTTAATATGTAATAGTAGGTATAATAGAGAAGCACATTTTTTCCTTCCTTTTTTTTTTTTTACATAACTGTAAACGCCTTTTAGTCTATAGGCCTATTTTTTATTACAATTATTTTGTATAGGAGGAAAATAATTGTTTCAGTTTAATCCAAAGAGTGCATTGTTTTATAGGTAACGCGGACGCAATTGTTATCTAAAACTTTTGCCACGTCTAACAACACAGAATGTCACAGACAAGCCATGGTCTGCAATCAGAGGTCGTTTTGGTTCTTTGGTCGTCTTCTACTGTCGTTTGCGATAGCTTTCCGTTGGCTAAACACGCAGTGCATTCTACCTTATTTTCTGAAAATATATTTTGAGTACGGTACTAGAGAACTATTTTATTAGGCTACCTTTTATACAAATCTTTTCACCGGCCTAATCGATTACACATTCAGCCTTATCTGGAAAAAAAAATCGACTAAAGAATCTTATTTTGCGGTTTTCTTTCAACAAAGTAAAATAAATATATATTAGTATACACAATTAATAGTTGTTTAAACAGAAAATAAACTGTATATTTTGCCATATCATATGCAGACTTTTGCAGACAAAGCCGGTTTTTTTTTCGTCTTCTGCGCCTGTCTTTAGCAAGAGCTTTTCGTTGGGTCTCAAATGTGTCACGCGATCTTCGTGAGAGCCCTCCAGCTGTCTCTTTCAGTGGCTATCTGCTGCCAGCTGCTTTCTTCTGTGATAGTAAGGGCAACATGGTACCTGAGTTTATTTTTATGGCGCTTCAGTTACTCTCCTTTAAAGCTCGCCAAAAAAAAACCCAAAACGATCGCGTTTGGAAAACGGTCATCCCCAATATGGGATTGGTTTGCTACCGACCTATTTATTGGCCTCCTACAGTCGTAGAACGTCTATGGTTCATCTCGTACACTATTTCAAATGGCTGTGGAGCCCTATTTTGGGAGAGACACTCCTGTCCACATATATTGCATGTCAAGGTGGCTTTCGCTTTGGTGGTCTTTGCTATCGGTGTCTTGTATCTCTTTTGTGATGGTAAAATCACAAAATCCTGACACAAAGGGGGATTCTTTATTTCGAGGATCTTGTTAGCTTTTTTATAGATGTTTCTCTCAAACAACTGCCCAAATGGGGTTTGTTTTTTGCCAATGATTTTACCAGCAGCTATTAGGATTCTATAAAGTTTATTTTTATTTTTAATGCTCAGATTGCCATACCAGGCAGTGATATTGAAACTTAAAATATTGCAGATATGAGCGTGATAAAACATAGCCAAGGCCTTTTCGCTAACATTAAACGCAGTTTTTCTTGAGCCAGACGCAAGTTGCCCGTACAGAATGATTTTCGGGATGCGATTGTCCTCTATCCGGCGAACATGGTCCGAACCAGTGCGGCCTTGCCTGAGGACCGTAAAGATACTGGGAAGGCCCGTTCTCGCTAGGATCTCAGTATTGCACACTCTTTCTTTCCATGTTATTTTTTAGATCCTTCGAAGGCAGCGCAAGTGGAATGAGTTTAGCTTTCTTTCTTGTTTTTGTGTAGGTTGTCCACGACTCGCTGCCGTACAGTAGTGTGTTACGAACGCATGCCTTGTAGATCTCCATTTTAGTCGCTGTGGTGAGCTTGTGGTTTTCCCAAACACTTGGTCGGAGTCTAGCGAAGGTTGATGCGGCCTTCCTTATGCGTACCGCAAGGTTGTTAACGCCGGAAGTGGTAATGGTTCTAAGCCCACCATTACCTATAAAAAGCTTCCAATGGCACGCGTCTCAAATAGCCTCTGACAACCAGTCCAACTCCTGGCCTTCACGTGTGGTTCAGATACTGAGCCCGGCGGAACCAACAGGAGAAGGGGCAAAGGCGAGCAACTGCGGCGCCTAAAACCGACCTAACGTAGCTGTCAAATGGTTAGTCTTCTACACTGTCCACATAGGTATTCAGCAGAGCCCGACACTTGATGGAAGCGTTGATGGGGCCTTAGATTCATCATATAGTGCAACAAGTTCTCTTTAGCCATACAAAATCGTGACGAGAACCACTGCTTTATATAGACCTACGTTGATTTTTATGTGTGTAGACGAAGAGACCTATTACTACATATATCTAGAGGCGACCAAAAGCGATGTTAACCCTAGCGAGACATTATCGCTTTTCGTTGGACACGGTACTGTCCATGTACGTGAAGTGGTTGACAACATTAAGGAAGTGGCCATTCACATTGATTTGAGCTGAGTTAGTTTTGCATGGAAACTTCTGTAGCAGCCTCAGCAAATTCCTGTTTCGGTGTGTGCAAGAAGGGCTCAAACATCCGCATAAAGAAGCCCAGTAACAATCATCTCTTTAATTTTTTGTATGGAGAGTGTTACGGTAGAATTAGGTGGTTACTATACTATGATATCATCAGAAGTTAAATCCTATATGACTCAAATTCCAGAGTATATATCGGGTAATCTTGTCTAGGGGAAAGAAATAACAGAATCCCTCTTTACGATATAAAACTATTTGATTAACCAAGTATAAATCGTGAACAGATTGAACACAAACTATACATTAATTTTAACATGAAAGTTGAAACTTATTGACTGACCCTGCTTATTGCCTTCCCATCTCTAAAATTAGCTTCTCCAAGACAAGTAAGAACCAGATGTCCGATTAATTAATCCTTAACCAACTAACCCAGTGGCATAGCTATTATAGGGTGGGGGAGAAATTGGAAATCTCCCCCCGGGTCCCCACTTGAAAGGGGCACCAAACGAGTGTTCGAATTTATTTTTTACATTAAATATCACGCAAAATGCAGGGGGGCTCAAAGAGATCAAGGCTCCCCCCGGGCCCACAAATGATGGCAAATTCCTAGCTACGCCACTGGACTGACCATCTTTATAGTAAGCGATGTAATATCTGAAAGACAGATAAACACATCGGGTGGTAGACAGATACACACATCGTATTCGTATACCATCCTGATGATCCAATATTAAGTCCCTTCCCTTTTTAAAAAAAAAATAGTTTTTTTGTCTTACATCTAGTCTATAGATATAGAGATCTAGATCTTGAAAAAAATCAATGGGTATCCAAAGAGTTGAGCAGAACTAGCAACATTTTTTTCTTAACTTCCTCCTAAGTTACTAGATCTAAAAGTTAGCCTATAAATTTTAAAAATTTCATAATCTAATCTATAGATTTACTGTGAAAATTATTGACATCATGTTTATATATTTGAATAATATTCGGAAACCAAAACGTAATAAACCAAAATAACCCAAAACAAATAGATCGATTCTAGATCATTGGCAAATTCAACTGAGTCATTGGTACTGTATTGGTTGTGGCCTAGCCTTCAGCACATTGAGTGGTAGGGTCAATTCGAGGCTGTGACCTATATTTTAACGGAAGAGGAATACACACTCATTGACCGCCATGAATGTTTGTCGGCGGTAGTGTAAAATATTTACGCCAATTATAAAACCATTCCTTTTTTGGATTCTGGTTATTTTTTTTTTCGGAAACAAAAATGTTTCCAATACAACAAGGTAGTGGACTATATAATCGCTAGATTACTCATTACAAACTTAGAATGGATTAGAATTTAAGTCTAGTAGATTTGTCTAACAACACAAAAAACACTACTCCAGTAGTAGTAGGCACTACTAAAAGAGACAACACTAACTCAAACAGTCACACACTGACACTCAGACACTGCTCAACTACTGACTCCGTGACTGTGTGTAAACTCTAGTAGTACTAGACTACACACTAGAAATAAATCTATAACAACAGTGACTCAGTAGTCAGTGCTAAATACTGTCTTTAATAACGAGACAGATCTACTCATCTAGTCTAGAATTTAGAATCTACACTCGTTATTAAATAATAAAGTTATTTAAAGTTTATTGACTAAAACTGTTAACTATGTTACTATAATTATGATTAGATCTATATCTCAATAGATTATAGATCTAATAATTAGACTCTAATATTTAGATTGCCGAATCCTGGCCCATTGGGCAGGACAAAGACAAAGATCTTCTAGATCTAATTAATTCTAATTATTTTCCTAACCCTAGCCCTAATGTTTGTAATGTAATAGATAAGATTTGGACTGGGTTTACTTTATTATAATTATAGACTTTATTCTCTATAAATTGTATAATTATAGACTTTATTCTTTATAAATTATATAATTATAGACATATTCTTCTCCTGTCTACTGCATTATGCGTACAACGACATAAACAAAGGTGTGTTTCTCCATACAAGATCCTCTGGAAAACTATTTAATGTATCAAGGCTGCGGGTAAAAACCAAGGTTAGGAAGCTACTCGTCAAGGAACTCCTGTATGCTGATGATGCAGCTATTGTGGCTGATTCTGATATTCAGCTACAGTCCCTGGTTGACAAACTATCTGCTGCTTGCCAGAAGTTCGGCTTAAACATCAGTCAAAGCAAGACTAAGATACTTGTCCAAAACACAAACACTGCACCTCAAGTAAGCATTAATGGCCAACCACTAGAAATTGTTGATCACTTTTGTTACCTTGGCTCCATCATATCCAACACTCTACTGGATAAAGACATAAACAACAGGATAGCCAAGGCAATGGCCACCATGTCACGGCTGCAGAAAAGAGTCTGGGACAACATATTGCTGACTAGCAGTACTAAAGCCCTAGTCTACCTGTGTGTTGAGCACCTTGCTGTACGGAAGTGAAACATGGTCAACCTACTCATGGCAGGAAAAAAAGCTGAATGTTTTCCACCTCCGATGCCTAAGGCGGATCTTTAAAATAAGGTGGCAAGATAAGATAACCAATGAGGAAGTGCTACAAAGCGCAGGGTGCCAGGACATCCACTCTGTTATCAGCAGCAGACGCCTTGGCTGGCTTGGCCACGTTCGTAGAATGTCAGTAGGTCGACTTCCACAGGACATCCTGTATGGCGATCTAATAGAAGGCAGGAGAGTCGCTGGTCGCCCACTTTTACGTTATACGGATGTATGCAAACGTGACATGAAACTCTTCAAAATCAACACTGGCAACTGGGAAGAGGTGGCACTGGACAGATCTTCATGGAGAGAGAGCATAAAGGAAGGGTCAAAGATTGCAGATGTCATACACAACAGAAGCAGAAAGAAGGGTGAAAATGCAACGGCGCCTGGTGATTATATATGCCCAACCTGCGATCGCAGCTGTGTATCAAGGATTGGCCTCTTTAGTCACACAAGAAGTTTCAAAAGGGAAAAGATCGTCTCTCGAGACGTAAAATGCCACAGAATTATAGACTTTAAGTTTAGATGTTTACTTAGTATTATCGTAAGGTAGTCTACTTTCCCATATCATAAAGAATAATAAAGATTTTATTAGTTCTAGAGTCTATATGTAAATCTTTGTCTTCGTTCTGATTTTAGTGAGTGTTCTGTTCTTTAAAATTTACTCTATTTATCTTTACTCATTCAACCCACCCTTGCCCCATGGATGCAAGATCCCCGGCATGCCGGCAAAATCATAGTTAAAAAAAAAGCTTGCAGGCAAATGCCAGTCCGACTGATTGCCGGCTCGGAATCAGACTTTTTTTTTCCTTTGCAATAACGTTTTGGTCTTTTATACTAAAAATTAATGTAGAATTTAAAGGAAAATACATTACTTAAGCTATGGCGCATGCACTAATTACCATACTTTCGCTTTATATCAAAAACGTAAACAAAAGTTAAAAACAAATCCGTAAGGCCAAGACCTAAGACTCCTAAGTTAGTAAGTAGATCTAGATCTAATTCTAATAAGTTTGATCTGCCGGCAAAAGAACTTATCATCTAAAAAGAAATTTTAAACCAGACCTAGAGGCTAGATCTAGTTCTATTTCTACATTTTAAAGTGATTTTAGAAGTTGAACGTACCAGTATTTACTAACCCGAAAATGCAAAATTACGGTATCATCGTGATCGTCCTATCGCCTGCTGTATTAATAAAGATAGATCTAGCCTAGAGTAGTAGAATCTAGATCTAGACTTAGATTTATATGATAGATCAATATCAATGAGTAGATCTATTAACTATTAGATCTAGATAATTAGAATAATTAGTTAGAATCTTAAAGTTACAATCTACCACTAGATCTAGGTCTAGTTAAGTCTATATAATATAATATATAGTACCTGGGCAGAAGCAGCGTAGATGGTAGATCTATCTAATCTATAGTCATATATATATATATATCTGTAAATGTTTTATTTATGTTGTGAAGATATAAGAGGCATCATGCTTGCAGGTTTTTTGGGGTTGCCGACCCCCCCATTGCAGGCAAAATGGGGCTCCGTTGCTTGCATCCATGCCTTGCCCTTAAATCAACTTAAAATACTTAATCATTAATTGCCTTATATTATGCTATCTTTAAATTTAATTTAGAATTATACTACTAGAATTCTAGATCTAGTCTAGAAAATGTAGTCCAGGACTAGTGATATCTAGGTTTCATCTAGATTCTAGATCTAGTAAGTTTGGTTGACTTGACAGAACAATTAAATTTTTGATGTTAAACTCTGCTGTCTTTTATAGTTAAACTGACATTGCCATGAAAAACATTACTTTATTATAATCTAGACCTATAATCTAGAGTTAGAAATGTAGGCTCTTAACTAGTATGTCTACTTCTAATAAGGATTATAAAAATATTTATATTGCAGGACAATAATTTGAAGAAAAAGTAAAGAATTTTTACTTTGACTAGACAGTTGAGCAATGGGTGACTTTACTAGTATTGACCTGTCATAGAGTCTGTGAAACTGTTTGTTGTGTTATTTCAAAGTGTAAATAATTTTTGTTTACCTTCTTCATTTCGGTAAATTTTACTTAGGAAACTGAGGATTATTTGAATTAATTTGTCAGTGTGAAGAAACAAGTCCTTTTAGGTTTAAAGTGTCTTTTAATTGTCGAACATTTTAACAAAACATATATACACGGCAACGTTATATACAGATCTTCTACTTCACTCGCTGACTTCTCTCTCTCTCTTGTTTACACACTCGTCACTTCCCCCAAGTCCCCTAACTCTCGATACCCAACACTTGACCGTGTGTCACGGTTGACCACACAGTAACCGTGTCACAACAGTCCTCCCAGGGCAGAGAAAAATTTTGATCGTATCAAAATTTTATGAACCCAATAGTTTGGGTGTACATCAATAATGTTTTACATCGACAAGAAAAAACAATGACGTAATACAATGGCATCTTCTATTATGAGAGAACTGATAATGTCAATGACGACAAATGTCTTCAATAATATGTTATTGCAATGACATTTCCAATTGAATGCCAACATTGTCAGGTGAAAAATGCACAAATTAGTTAATACTTTATGTTACATCAAAACATCTTCCAAATTAAGGGAATTGTTTACTATGTGTTTCTTTCATACCAGTTCCTAAATGGACATCTATCATCTATGACTACAATCAATGCAACAAACATAAAAAACTCAATTGTAGTACAAATTTACCATCACTGAATGAAAATAAAAAATTCTGGAGCGTAATGTTAATTCAATCTTGACAAGACAGACTTTAAAGTTATCTTACAAGGTATTTGTTAATTTTCTCATTATCTGATTAATGAATGAACATAAGTCCAGCGATCCCTAGACACATCTTGTCAACACGTCAGCCATCACGTTGATTTGTCCCGGAATAGCTTGAACTGTAAAGCTGAAGTCTTGAAGTTTTAAAGCCCATCTAGTGATCCTCTGGTTGGCTAGCTTATTTGTATTGATATAAGCTAGTGGGGCGTGATCTGTTAACAAGATGAATGATTTCCCAAGCAAGTAACGGGATAGTTGAACACAATAGCTAGAGCTTCACGCTCTATTGTGGAATATTTCTGTTCTGCTGCGTTCAGCTTTCTGCTAATGTAGTAAACTGGTCTTAGCGTTGCATCACACTTCTGCATTAAAGTGCCTCCCACTGCTGTGGAGGATGCATCTGTTGCCAAGTAGACAGGGTTTCTGATGTCTGGAAGCTGGAGTACTATGTCGTCTGAGAAGACATTTTTAATGCTTTGCAGGCATTCCTGTAGTCTGGAGTTCCATGTGATCTTGTTTGGCATGCCTTTTTTTGTCAGTTCAATTAGAGGTTGTGTAATACTTGTGAAATTTGCCAGGAACCGTCTATAGTAATTACATAAACCTAAGATGCTTCGGACTTGTCCTTTTGTTGTAGATATTGTTAAGTTGAGTATCTTGCTTATATTGTCTTGTAATGGTCTGATCGTATTTTGATGTATTCTGTGCCCTAGAAATTCAATGTCTGTTCTGGCGATTTTAACCTTGCTAGGTTTTATTGTAAGCCCGTTGTCTTGTAGTAGCTGGAATACTTGTTGCAGACCAGCAACGTGTTCTTCTAATGTGTTGTGGAAGACATATGTCATCAAGATAGAAAATGACGCTTTTCCCTATTAGTTTTGCCATAATTCTGTTGAAGGTCGCAGGTGCGTTACTAAGCCCGAAACTCATGTAATTCCATTGGTAACAACCAAATGGAGTAGTGAATGCTGTAAGTGGCTTAGCATCTTCGTCTAGTGGAATTTGCCAATAACCTCTGGTTAAGTCAAGAGTAGTGAAATATTTTGCACCTCTAAGTTAAGGTATAATGTTCTCTATGTTAGGCATTGGGTATGTATCTTTCACTGTGATGGCGTTTAGTTTCCGGTAGTCTACACATAGCCGCATCTTTCCGGTTGTTTCCTTTTGTTTCACTAGGACTGCTGGAGCTGATTATGGGGATGTGGAAGCATCAATTATTCCCATTTTTAGCAGCGTTTCAATTTCCTTTTTCAGTATCTCTTCATGGTGTAAGGAAACTGGATATGGTTTGGATTTTGTGGGCTTCGTATCAGTCAGTTGGATAGTGTGTTTTATGGCAGTTAATCTACCCGGTTTGTCTGTGAATATTGGCGCCCATTGAGCTAGCAGTTTATCAATATCTTGCTTAACTGGATACTGGAGGTGTGATGTGTCTATATCTTTCACAGTTTCACAGCTTTCAATAACTGGACATGGTAATTCATCTGGTTCCTCTATTGCTTCTATCTTCATGACTCTCTGACTGTCTTGCGTGTCTTGCTTAGCGTTCGCTGAAAGGGTAAATGGTCTGGGCATGTACAGCTTCAGCATATTGATGTGAAATACTTTGTCTTGACCTCTGATGTTTATACTGTAGTCGACCTTCGAAATCACCTTTGTGACTTGGAATGGGCCCTGCCATTTCATAAATAGCTGGTTATTTTTGTCAGGCAGCAGAACCATGACATTATCACCAACTTGTAGTGCTCTCAACTTTCGACCCTGATTTAGCTTTCTTAATAGTTCTGGTTTCTCTCTGTTTGTTTGTTTTTGGACAGTTTCGCATGCTTTGATTATATTTTGTCTTGTTTTGATGACAAGATCGTATCCTGTGAGTACGTCATTTTCTATGTTCCTATTTACTAGAAAGTCTCTGTATAGTGACATGTTCCCCTAACAGGTGAGCCATAGAGCATCTCGAATGGTGAGAAGCCCGTTGTTGTGTGTGTTACTTCTCTGTAGGCGAACAGTATGGGGTTGATCAGCTTGTCCCAGTCTGTTGGGTTGTCCTGTGCTACTTTGTTCAGCATTGTTTTCAGCGTTGAATTCAGGCGTTCGCACATCCCATTTGCTTGGGGGTGAAAACGGGCAGCAAATTGTTGTTTAATATTCAGAGTTTTGCAAAACTGTGCGAATTCATTTGATTTAAACTGGGTGCCTTGATCACTCAGTATTATGCGAGGGTAACCTGTTCTTGCAAATATTGCTGTAAGTGCGTCTCCGACATCTTTGGAAGAAATTCTTTTCAATGGTATTGCTTCTGGAAACCGTGTGCACATGTCTACAACAGTCAATATGTAGCGATGGCCTCTTCCGGATATTACTGGCATTGGTCCAATAATATCTACAGCTATCTTTTCAAATGGCATTTCACTTAAGTCTGTTGTTTGTATTGGAGCTTGCATATATGTTCCCTTTGCTCCATGTATTTGGCAAATATGGCAGGATTTTATGTAGGCCTTGACTTCTTGCGTAATTCTAGGCCAAAAAAATTCATTCAAGATTCTATTCAATGTTCTCTTTACTCCCATATGTCCGGCAAACGGGGTGTCATGTGCAAGCTTTAAAATTGTTCCTCCATATTTCTTTGGAACAAGCAATTGTTGTGTCTTGCCTGCTTTCAGGTGAATTTCTCTCACATAAACACCATCTTCGCCTATCCTGATTAACCCTCGTATTGGTGGAGCTTCACTTTCTATGAGTTTTATTAGATCTGGATCATTTTTCTGTTCACTGACAAATTTTTCTGTTTTAATCTGTAGTGGGTCTTGACTTTCTGTGGAGATTTCATTCGGGTTGTTTTCTTGATTATGGCTTCTCATATCACTATTTTCTGTTTCTGTATTTTCATTTTCATTGTTATAAGGAACTTGTATGTTATCGTTTGTATTTAGCACTTCTTCTGCTTTCTTCTGAGCTCTTGTAGTAACCATGGAACATTTCTGTGTGTAGTTTTCTTTCCACGTTCAATTCTTCTACTGTGCAAGGTTTAGAGCCTTTGATACAGCCAATGATAAGGCCAATGTTGTCAGGCTTATTGTCTAGTACTAAAGCCTCATGCCAACCACTGATGAACGGTGTGTGTATGTTGATACGTGCTACCAGATGTGTAGTTACTTGACCAGTATAACCAACACAGTCTTGTCTTCTTCCGGTGTACTCTTGTGGGTTGACGTATTCTTTTGCGACTAAAATTGCAGTTGCACCTGTATCGTACAGTACGTTGGTCATTTGTTCTTCCACATACCCTGGGTATACCTGCAGTTTATTAGTGTGTTTGGCAGCAAATGCTCGATCTCTTGGTCTGTCGTTCCAATCTTTATTGCGTCGTTTGTAGAAGCAAGTCTCTGTTGTGTGGTTTGTTGTACCACAAATTTGACATTGGAAACGAACTCTTTGCTGATTACGTTGATATTCTCTATTCTTGTAAGTATATGTTGGGCTCCTTACTTCATCCTTGTCTCTTCGATATCTATAGGTCGGGCTCATTTCTTCATCTTTCTCTCTTCGAGATCTATATGTTGGGCTCATTCCTTCACCTTTCTCTCTTCGAGACCTATATGTTGGACTCATTCCTTCATCTTTCTCTCTTCGAGATCTATATGTTGGACTCATTCCTTCATCTTTCTCTCTTCGAGATCTATATGTTGGTCTCTTGTCAGCGTTCTCCTATATAAAGGGCTTGGAGTCCACATTCTTGCAGCGTTGTTCACCATAAAAGCTGATGCCGCAGTTGGGTTCTCTCTAGCTAACACTTCTCTTGGGTGTGCGGCCTTATACTGCCTTAGTTGTGCTATCAGGCTGCTGATGGTCTTTGGCTCTCGCTCCGTGACGTATGTTTTCACATTATTATTGTAAGCTTCCATCACAGCGTCCATTATGATGTGTTCTCTGAGGGCTTCATATTTGTGCTCCACTTTTGACAGGTCTACCCATCGATCGAAGTATATCGATATGTTGGTGACGAATATTTGTGGATCGTCGTTCGCCAGAGGTGTCGACTCTTTCAATCTCCTTCTGTATTCGTAACTTGTGGAGCCAAACTGTCTTAGCAACGCCTCCTTCACGGCCACATACTCTTTTCTTTCTTCATCTCTCATTTGAAAACAGATGCTGATGGCTCTACCTTTTAAGCGCCCCATGAGGCTTCTTGCCCATTCTGTCTGTGGGAGGTTGCATGATGTTGCTATATCCTCAAATCTCAGTAGATATGAGTCAATGCACTCATTCTGGCTCTCGTCAAATGGAGACATTCTGTCTAATTGTTTGTATTTGTCAAAGTGTTCCTCCTTTTCATTTTGCTGTTCTTTGTCTTTCTTTTCTTTAAGTTTTAGTTCTAGTTGTAAGATTTCCTTCCTTCTACTATCTTCTTCTTTCTTTTTGACTTCTTCTCTATTAAATCTCCTTTCTTCCCTTTCTTCATCCTGTGTTATTTTTAGTGTAATGAACTTTTCAAGTTCTTCGCCTTGCAGGCCATTTTCCTTGCCCGCATCTCTATATATTTTGTACATCGACATTTTCACTTACTTGTGCCTCGTCGTATCTTGTCGGGGTCGCCAGTTGTGAAGCAACAAGTCCTTTTAGGTTTAAAGTGTCTTTTAATTGTCGAACATTTTAACAAAACATATATACACGACAACGTTATATACAGATCTTCTACTTCACTCGCTGACTTCTCTCTCTCTCTTGTTTACACACTCGTCACTTCCCCCAAGTCCTCTAACTCTCGATACCCAACACTTGACCGTGTGTCACGGTTGACCACACAGTAACCGTGTCACAACAGTCAGATACACACATAGATCTAACTAGGTAACGAAAAATTCCTCAACCTTCTAAAGTGTGTTTCCAAAAACATTGTCATAAGAATTTTTCCCTTTCATTCTGACCTTGTCATACTGTCAGTCTAAATTGTCCTGCCTTACATCCACATTTTATAATCATTGAAACCTAAAAGATTTATAATTGTGTCTGTTGCAGCCCATTCTTTTTTTTTTTTTTTTTTTTTTATACATGGTGCTCAACTGATAGAGAGCTATTAAATAGGCACATTATGAAGAATATAATTGTTATCAGGGTACACTTTTCAGTGTTTGGCGAAGTTAAAGTACTAAGTGCCTGCAGAACTGATTGCCTCTATGTTACCAAATTAATGTTTAAAACAATGGGACTAGGTGCATTCCAACACATATGTTGCTGTTTGTTTATATATATATATTTCGGGTGTTATTTAAGATTTGAAGAGTAAATCACATCCTAACCCAAACCTCTAGCAAGATGACGGGATGGTTGCGGACTAGGTTTTAACCAGGGACAATCAGGTTGACAGTCTAAAGTACATACGATATGACCAGACAGGTCAATCCCCACTACCACACTGTGTATTTAAGTATTACATAATTTAGCAGTAATTTAATACTAAGTACATGTGTGTATTTTTTAATTTTGTTTTTTTATTAATATGGTTACCTTTATATTCAAATGCATTTAAATGGGAGTATAGAAATGTCTGTTTTGAAAAAAAAACATCTGTAATAATTTTGTTATTAATCTGTATCAGTGACTCACTATTCAATTTTCAGGCACATTTGGTCAGCCCTCTTCTGGTGAGTCTTTCAGTTTTCATACTCTCATTTCATACTTAGGAAAGACATTTCTATGACCTAATAGATTTAAAAAATTTTTAAAATCTATTATTTAATTAGATGCACAAATAGCTGGCAAGTGAAGAATAGCAATATATGTAGTCATAAATATTCACGTCTGCATGCATGTTCTAATTTTTTTCCATTATTTATTCCACATTTATACTCATTGTAATATTATATGTAATGGCTTAAATGAAACTGATCTTTTTTTTTTTTTTTTTTTAAATATTTTTGTTTAGGCTTATATTGATAAAATTTACACTTCCAAAGGCAATATTATATTTTTATATCCCCTGGGTCATTCTTTAGAGTTGGGTACCAAATGGATTTTTATATTATGCTAACTATTATCAATAGTTGATTATTAGGGAGTATAATAAAAAAACAACAACATAGTATATGTTGAGTTGGTCTGTGTTGACATGTAGAGAGCTAACCCAACCAACACCTCATGAGCATAGTAGGTATCAACTCTCACACACACATTTGAATAAAAAGCTTGAGTATGATCTGTCTGCTATAATTATTAGTGATTACTCTACTTTACTATCTATCCTTGTTGACAAATTGACTGTGCTTTTCCACATTATTCTATTTAGACCCATCTCTTTTCTTCCCGAACCTCAGGTTGTCCTATATAGCCTCGTTACCTTAAATAAAACACATAAATTTGAATATTATTTTTGAAAATTCTATTTACATCTTTGATATCCCAATTTTAAGTCTTGACTCATTTCTAATATTCAAATATAATATTTAAAAAAATATATAGCACTTACATTTCTGAGTTAATTAAAATATCTTTTTTAATTTTAATGATTTTGTTTCCTCGTGTGAGGAAGCTCAGAAATCAGATGGTAATTTTTAAATTTATATCAGCTCCCACTCTTGTGATCCTGCACTTAGCGTCTTTTTTTTTCTAAGCAGGTTATATAAGATATTGATAATGCATTTATCTGTTCCAAACCAATAGAATAGATTTTGGTTCTTTTTTTTAAAGACACATCAAAGTAATATTTATAAATATCTATATTTAGCCTGTATATGGTGGCATTGTCACATTTACATAATAAATCTCTATCAATGTATCACAATTATATATCTTTGTGTGTGTGTTTTGAATATTAGTACAGATTATTGTGAAGAGAGAAAAAAAAGGTTTAAACAATTTGTTGAAAAAAAACTGACAACTTGCATTGAAGCTTGACCTTATTCAATTGGTGCCAAAAAAAAAGTATGATGATAGTTACGGCAACCTATCAAAGGGATACATACATGTAGTTATTTCATAGATTATAACAAATATATATGGATAAATGCCTATCATTGTGTTGATCCGTTGCTTTATGATGTTTGTGTGGCATTCTACTAGAGATAGAACCTTGGACAAGACAAAATCCATTTTCTTGTCCCCGCTCTGCAACTAAATTATATATCTACTTTTAATACCTCTATTATCTCATAATTTATAAATCTTCCTTCAAAAAAAAAAGTTTAAATTCTACTAAGATTGTTTTTCTGGCTAATCATGGAACCCATCACATTATCAAAGAGACTTGGAAAGAATGAGTTCTTTATAAGTGTTTGTCCTAGCTTATGGAATTGTAACAATTTTGTATATTAGTATCTTTCTATTAAGTATTTTATTAGATTTAAATTTATTTTTTTTATTTTTTTTAAAGTTTTGTTGTACAATTTCTTACATACATGCAGATGAATTTATTATGCATTAAAACTACTAGGTTGAAATGGGACAGCAAAGACTGCCCTACAGCTTAGCTAAGTACAGATAAAGGCATTTAAGTATTAAATGAACAAAGAGATTAGCATAGGGGAGCCAAGAATAAGAAAATGAATCTTAATAAGGAACTGTGTACTTATGTGATGTTTGTTAACATTTTTCTCTTTAGAAGTCTTGATTACATATAAATAATATAAAAGCCAGCGTTGTGAATATTGAATATTTTTTTACACTGTCCATTAAAAATATTTTATGTGTTAGTTTTTTTTTTTTTTTCTTCTTTATAAGTACAAAAAAATTGTGTCACTTAAAACAATTTAAATAAACAACCATAATTGTACAAATCACCTAGTAGTTAATCTGCACTTTATTAATTATGAAATATTGATAGCCTCAAAATCATTTGTCAACACTGCCTGAAACAATCAATAAGATGTCTACATTGCTAGTCATGGTGGAATAACAAGTTGCAAAACTTGTACTTGCATTATATCAATACTGGACCTTGATTTCACTTTTCTGTTCCTATTGAATGATAGAATCAAGTAGCCTTTGCTTTTATCTGTCAGCTGCATCACGATGAAACATAAAATGCTTGTTGTTTTTCTTATTTGATGTTGTGCTCATTTGTCATCTTAATGTAACAGTCTTATCATCCAGTACTACTTTATGCATGCTTTGACACTTTTTTTTTTTTTCACATTTCTGCTTAAGGTCCATAGTTTAGATATCCAACCTTCTCTGTACTTGACATCATTCCCATTTCTTACATTATATTAGAAATCAAAATTTTCCCAGAAGATTTAACACATTTCTTTCTTGTTCTCATTCTATTGAGTATTTTGAGCAAATAAATATGCTGTTGGTTGCTTGGCTTGTATTTATGGTGCGATGAATGTCTTCAAATTTGAAGTAAAAGTTATCAAACATTATTGCCCCATACTAAAACTATGAAGACAAAAAAAAATCTTTTAAATACATTTTTTTTCGTCTTGTAGCAACACCTATACACCCAATCATTTTTTTTCCTTTAAAAAAATATTCACTTTATTAATCTACACTTGGTATGGCATAAATTATCATCTTTTTTTTTTTTTTTTTTTTTTTTTTGATCATGTCATCATAACTCATTGATACATTTGGGAAGTGGGATTAAAGCATTAACAATAGGCTCATTTTTTAAAAACGCTAGTTAAGTCTTGGGTCTTTATTCTGTTTTTCAAGGACAAGGCATGCCGCCCACTTTCATGGGACAGCACTTGGGGAATGGTAGGTATTACAGTTGTTAACATTCCTACACATTTCCCCACTTTGCAAAAAAATATGTTAATGGTGTTTTTTTTTTTTTTTTTTTATACTGAAAAATATTTTAAAATCATAGTATAGCATTAAGAAAATTACCGTCACTGACTTGAATGTATTTATATTAAGTAGTTCATTTTGTTAAGAAGTCAATATTAAAAAAAAAAATAGCCTTAAAAAACAAAAACAAAAAAATTCAAAATCAAAGAAAAAAATCACAGTAGAACATTGATACTTTAAAATTAAATGTCATCTTATGGTTAACAACTTAAGACATTTAACCTCTTGAATTTTTTTAAACCATGCTTGTTTCTATTATGCGTCCCGCAAAACAGTTTTGATCCTTTGAAACATTTGATCTGTGAACAGTTGTATTCTTTTGTAATTTTTTTATCTATTGATTAAAACCAAAAGTTCAATATGAAAAGTAGGCTTTCCTACAGAAGGCTCCCATTCTTTTTCCTTCTGTGGCAAGTCAAGTTATAAAGGTACACCTCGTCAAGAGTAAAATTAACTACTGGACTGGTAGCAATGAGAAAACTCTTTAATAGCACTTAATGGTAAAAAAAATATTGTCCAAACTTACTTAGCTGAGTAGGTGGAATGTTTAAACTTACTGATTAATAAGGAATATTTTTTTAAAGTGGTAAAGAAAGGATTACTTTATAAATTTGTTGAATCAAAGATTTTGTTGTTTACCATTATATTTGCTGTATCAGTGTACTACTGTATCTCAATTAAATTCTTCATTCTAGTATTTTTTATTAATTTTTTTTTTTTTTTTTTTTTTTTAGAGATTTTGGCAGGGTGACAGTGTGTCAATTTTAAATAAATATTTAAGGGGAGAAGAAAATATTCTTGAGATTTCAATATCCTTGATACTAATAATTAAAAAAATACATTTTCCTTATTGCAGTTTGCTTTAAACAAATATGGCTCTCTTGTAATTATTGCTTGTTTATTTTAAATATAATTGATTATTTAGTATCAACTTAGGTTAAAAGAAATAATTGTTAGAAATCACAACTTATACTAATGCTAAAATGAAAATATTCTTATTACTAGTCATCTAACAATTGAAATAATAGTTTCTTTTATATGAACTCCAAAAGCACTATATAGGCCAAATGTTATTTAAATATTGGCCACGTAGCTGGCCAAAGTTATTAAAATGTTGAACATATATTATCAGACCTGCCTACCGTTACGCAAAATGCGTATTCATTACTCAAAATCTCCCAAAAATGACAGTCAGTACGCAAATACGCATTTAACCCGCCGCGTTACGCATTTCGTATCCTTTTTTTCCCCCCTCTTAAGACTAGCTTACAATAAGTAAGTAAGTTCATTAGTAGAAATTAATTATGTTGAATCCCTGATTCCCATATTCATTTGTATAGAAAAAAATATCGAAGTGCTATCGATTCAAAACACATTGAGTGACATTGTAGATATCTAGTCTAGATTGGATCTAGATTGTAGAGAATCATGACATAATGATCTAGAATCTAGATAACTTGTTATACAGGAATAGATCTAGCTAGTCATTACCCTATCATGATTACGTTATCATTATGTCATGATTCTCTACATTACTCTCCAATCTAGATCCAATTTAGTTGTAGTATGATTTAGATTGACTAGAATAGGTCTAGATCTATATCGATAACATCTACTACCATCTAATCTAGATCTAGACTAGATTCTTAGTCTTAGTATAGAATAGATCAAGGATGAAAGTTTGGAGTAGACCTACGTTTGTAGCAGATCCACGGCATCGGTAACACTCTTGAGCCCAGATCTAGAGTAGATTATATTCATTATATAGACTATAGATCCAGATCTAGTCTAGATATCATCTCTATTGTCCGACAATTGTCGTATTGATCTAGATTTAGATTGTAGATCTAATCATGACATCGAGATCTAATATTATATATGACAAAATAGTGGATCGCGTAAGTGTTACGCATTTTGACCATCAGCGTTACGCATTCGGACTTTTTTTGGTAGGCAGGTCTGTATTATGCCCATTATTAAAAATTTTGCATTATTAAAAATTTTGAGCCAATATAGTGTACTATTGGTGAGATTTTACAACTCAACTCTTGAATAAGCTGAAAACATGACTAGAATGTATAAAACTAATAAACTTCATTGCTCTTCATGACAGGTTTTTTCTTGTGCTCTGCCTCTTTCTGTTAGTCAATTTTGTTTCTGCTTTGTGCTTTATTATATTTATTCTAGCTATGCTTTCAAACAGACAATATGAAACACAGTTTGCATGTCTATTTGTTTATATAAAAAAATGTCTACAACTTTCAGCCTTAGACTTCAAAAAATATGAAAGCCTTTTGAAATAATCTATTTTCCCCCTCATAAATTTCTGCTTTCTTTTGTCTGCATAGAAGTGGCTTGAGACATTTTCACTGAGTTTTCTGACAAGATGTTTCAGATGTTTTTTTTTCCTGAACGGCAATAAACAAAAATCATATCAAAATATTATTTCATCAAGAAAGATTGTTTTAAATTTATGTAATAATTTGCATCTAAAACATACTAGTACTTTGTCACATTGCACTCAGTTAATGCTGATGCACCAAGGTCTATCCGCATACGTTGCACAAAATGTGAATCATAATCTATTGCTCTACCTAATATTGGTTCCTGTTTTACTTTTAGTTTAGAACGTCAAAAATGTTCTGCCTAACCACATTTTGTTAGGTGTAAAAAAGTTATACCTTATTATAGGTTTTTAAAAATTAGTTCATTTTCTTACTTAATAATATTCTTTTATTTTTGTTGGGTTTGTTGAATAACATTTTTTAATCATGTTCTTAGAGTTTATTGTTAACTAGCAATTTTCTCCTTATCTTGTTCACTTTACTGGCATTTTTCAAGTCTGTTTTAAATTTTACCGTTTACTAAAAAAGGGAACATGACTAAAAATTTGTCAAGTTTTATCATTTGAATAATTAACATACTAAAACAATTAAATGTGAATTTTGTTTATGTATATGAAGCAATATCTTACTTTAAAAAAAAAAATTTTTGGCGTATCGCTCAGTGACACTTGTTTTGTAATTGAAAAATGCACCTACACATGCTAAATTTATATGTCAAAAAAAAACAACACTGAAGTAATGTTTTAATGAGTCTTTTACTTGGGGTTGACTGGCCTTAGCAGGTGTCGGTTGTATTCACGTGTGCATCTTAAAGTTTGTATATTTGACTGCAACTATAAATGAAATCGCTTGTTTTTATTTAAGCTATTGAAATGCTAGATATTAGCCTATTAACAATTATGGCATTTTGTAATGGTAATGTTATAAATATACTTATTGATTAGTGTAATAAATGTTTTTTTTTATATGTGTATCTAGGTCAACCTGGCATTCCTTTTCCATTTACACAATTACAGCAAGATGGTATGTATTTTATACATGTGAAGGGCTTTTATCATAAAAAAAAATATTTTAATTTACATTTGTCAAAATATGACTTTAAAATTAAAAAAAAATTCTTGATGAAAAATAAAAATACATAAATGCAAATAATAATTTTTTTATTCAGTTTTGTATCTAAATGAAAAATACCGCTTATATTTATGAAGTTTAAAAAGAGTAAGTTAAAAAGACTTATAATGACTTTTGTCACTGTGTTTATATTATTTGAATTTTTATATTTTTAAAAAATTCTTTTTATTTAAAACTTTTTAAATTTTGGAGATTGAATCGTATTAACTGAAGATATTTTATTTAATTAGTTATGTACAAATAATTTAAATTTTGTTAACTCTTTTTAAATTACTTACATTCTTTCTACATCAGTGCCACCGCCACCAGTCGTCACTACCCCTATTGGCCCACCAGAACAGCCTCCTCCAAGTTTTGGACAACCCCCAATTACTCCATTGGCAGACTTTGTTTCTCCACCTCGCCCTAACACTGGCACAGAGGGCAGAACCATATCACTACGAGCAAATCATTTCCAGGTCCGTGTGCCTAAAGGAATCATCCACCATTATGAAGTTAATATATCACCAGACAAATGTCCCAGAAGGGTTAACAGGTAGTTTTTTTGTTTGTTTTTTGTTTCTTACTTTGTCTTTTTAAATTTGCATATCATGTGATAAAAAAAAAGAGAGACGTATAGTGATTGTACCACACCTGTAATGAAGATCTGATTTTAAGCTCCCCCATTTATTTAGGCTTACATCATCCATGCAAACTTGAAATTTGAAATACCTATTGCCCTTGTTCCTTTAGAATTCTAGTTTGCTTGCCGGTTAATAATTTGATCTAAATTGCTCTGTGAACTAACAAATAGTAAGCTTAAGGCACTTCTGAAGCAAAATGGACACAGTCACATAATGTACACATTTAAAAATTAATAAATAAATTAATTATAGCTTTTATATAGCGCTACTTTCATGCTTATAGCACTAAATAAACATTTATAAAGTAATGGTGCTTTGCCTTGTGAATGGCAGTTAGCATATGAGAATGTCCATTCAGCCCTTCTTGCAATTTTTGACATGCTTGCTTCAGCTTTGTTTTTTCCACACACTTATAACATCAATATCATCAAATAGTTGCATTTAAATAATGGATTTTAGTAAGCACACCAAATTGCTTGAGAGTTTTATTTTGTATTTATAGATTTATGTCATTTTTTTTATTAAGGTGCCTTAGTTGACACAGTACCTGATTTTGTGTTGTTAAATTTTATTTAACAAAAAATAGATTCATTGTATTTGTATGTTTCTAATTTCAGAGAAATAATTGACACTATGGTAACAGCCTATCAACAAAAGATCTTCCAAGGCCAGAAGCCTGTGTTTGATGGCAGGAAAAATTTATATAGCAGAGAAGCTTTGCCTATTGGCTCAGAAAAGGTATTTCACTTAAAAGCTGTATGTTTTTATTAGCTGCATGGGATTTTGTTTTTTACATATTTACTGATGTCACATGCTGCAAATTTTTTATAGCAATGAAATTGTTAGCACTTTCAATATTTGCTTGAAGAATAGAAATGTCATATAACTGACAAAATTTTTATTTTTTAATACAGGTTGAGCTTGAAGTTACTTTACCTGGAGAGGGACGAGATAGAGTTTTTAAAGTTGGCATCAGGTTTATGGGACAGGTCAGTCTCTTTGCACTGGAAGAAGCGCTGGAAGGACGCACAAGACAGATACCAATGGATGCTATTCAAGCTCTGGATGTGGTCATGAGACATTTGCCAAGTAAAACGTAAGAAATTTTGATTTAGACTAAATCTAATATATTTTTGAAAAAATAAAATATGAAATACTAGAAATCTATTTATTAAAGTAAAGACAATTATTTTAATGTAACATTGTCAAATAATTCCTCAGTTAAAACATATGGTCTACAAAAAAAATATTCTGTCATTTTATTTCACCCAGGTACACACCTGTTGGGCGCTCATTCTTCTCTCCACCAGAAGGTTATGACCATCCTCTTGGAGGAGGTAGAGAAGTATGGTTTGGTTTTCACCAGTCTGTGCGGCCTTCTCACTGGAAAATGATGTTAAACATTGATGGTATGTCAATTGTTTAGGAAGAAAAGTCAGTCCCAGTATTTGAGAATCAAATATTGATTAACTTTTAAAGATAACTGGTAAATTTAGTTTTCTGATTGAAATGCTTTCTTTACAGTGTATTTTAACCTGTTTGTTCTCTAGTTTCCGCCACTGCCTTTTATAAAGAACAGCCAGTAATTGAATTTATGTGTGAGGTTTTAGACCTACCAGATATAGGAGAACAAAAGAGGCCATTAGCTGATTCTCAACGTGTCAAATTTACCAAAGAAATCAAAGGTATGTTTTAAAAATATTGTCTTCCCCTTCCCCCCTTTAAAATGATATCCTTTACCTGCAAGTGACTATAAAATTTCTATAACTTTTGTTTTCCACAAGCTTTTTGATATGTAAAAGTGATTTTTATTTCATTGAAAATAAATTTAAAATAAAAACCATTTCATTTTTTTTTTTTTTTTTTTTTTTGATAATCTAATGGCTTTATAGATATATTCTTGTATAAGTTTTTAGTTAGATTTGAATGCTTGTGTTTTTTTGTTGAATAATAACTCTGTTGTTTTATAACTGTGCTCAGGTTTAAAGGTAGAAATCACTCATTGTGGTGCTATGAGGCGTAAATACAGAGTATGTAATGTTACCAGAAGACCGGCTCAAACCCAATCGTAAGCAATGTTTTTTATTGCTTTTTATTGAACTTTTTTTTTAACTTATCCCCCCACCCCCACTTTTTTTTTTTTTTTTTTTTTCTTTTGAAATTTCAATAATTGGGCCACATTTTAATGACCTAAAATACTTTTTAGCTATCTGTTACAATCTTTAACTATCTATATCTGTTGCAATGAAATTTAATGGTCTTCTCTCTCTCTTTCTGGAGCCCACATTTTTGTTAAAATTTTTTCACCCTGTGCAATGTAATTTCTCTAACATCGACATATGACTTGATTTGGAAAGATCAGCCTTATAATGCCCCCCCCCCCCCCCTCCCAGCACACATACTCATGTATGCTTTAGGTCAGGGAACTCTAGTATCACTTTTACTTGTCTGCCCCTCCTCCCTCCCAGTCACAAGAAAAAGTTAGTCCTACGCAGGGCCGGTCCTAACGATTGTGGGGCCCTATGCGAAATGGATTGCGATTAGTAGGGATAAGGATAATAAGTGAAAATTGCATTTTATTCATTCTTTACAAAGTACAATACCTCGATCAAGTTAACTTTACGAGCCTTGCGTGTAGCAAAGTCATACAGTATATTATCAAAAATTTTGTTTCCTACATAGATCACGCTTAAATGCAATAGCTAAAACTAAAATACAAAGATTTGATAAAAAGCTTGGTCAGGCTGCGAATCTGTCAAAACTGGTTCTTAGTGAGCACCTAGTAGGTAAAAGGAACCCATATAAGAAATTTCATGGGAATCTGTATGTCAGTTGATGTGATCTCTTGATCAAAGAGTGATATTTTCGCATATACTTACAGATTGCTTTAAATGGTTAATTTGTAATTTTGCTTTCAGATTCCCCCTTCAGTTGCAATCTGGTCAAACTATAGAATGTACAGTTGCTCGCTATTTTATGGAGCGCTACAAAATGAAATTACAGTAAGTCTTTAAAAAATTTATACCAAATAAATCTTTAAAAAGAAATAACTACTCTTTACTGTAATATCCAGAAATTAATAATATTAAAAATAAAATTCCTATATTTTCAAACAAAATAATGATACATATTTCTTCCAGACATCCACATCTACCTTGTTTGCAAGTAGGACAGGAACAGAAACATACATATCTGCCTCTAGAGGTAATATATCCTGTGCATTTATTTTCAATACTTTTTGTGTGTTTATTTAGTCATTTATTAATGTTCAATCATACCTAAAAACTGAAAAAAAATTATATATTGCATTTTTACAAGAAAATATTGATGCTTATTAAATTAGCTTACAATATTTTTTAGATCAATAATTTCCATGCATGAATTAAAATTTTTTTCTTATGTTTAAGGTTTGCAATATAGTTGGAGGTCAGCGCTGCATTAAAAAACTTACTGATATGCAAACTTCAACTATGATCAAGGTAATCTGTGACTTAAATAACTTTTAATATTTACATTGAATTAATAGAACATAATTAATCTTATAACAATGTTTTGATCCTTATTCCAGGCCACTGCCAGATCAGCCCCAGACAGAGAGAAAGAGATCAACAATTTGGTATGTGTTCTTTTGATTTTCTTGTAAAAACTACTTTAGTGACTATTTCAACTGTTCTAGATTAGGATTTTTTTTTTTTTAATTTTAGTTCCCTTTATTAATCCACTGGGGCAGATGATTAAAAGTTTATTGATTCTGTAGCCAACAGTCTTTATGTGTCTAGTACAACAACCAATCCCTGAACTTTTTGCCCAATCTGTTGAGGTTACCATTACAGCTGTGAAGACTCAAAAAATCTGAAAATCCCAGAAACAAAAAGCTTATCTTTGCTGATATTTGAACTATCAGCACCAAATGCTATCTAACTAAAAACTTATCTGCGTCAACAAATATATGTTATAAAAACTAGTTGAAATCTTTAGGGCATATACTAAATAATTATGTTCAGAGTGGGTTAGCAGTTTCTTTTTATCCCTTTTGAACATTTATATTAAATTAATATGAATGAAAATAGTTGTACATGTAATTAATCTTTTTTTTTTTCCCACCATTTCAAATATATTGTAATTTTGAATTTGAAATTTTAACCATTGGAATACTTGTTTTGTTATTGTATTGTTTCTGTTTCAGTGAACCATAAAAATGATTGAGTGACAAATGTTTTTCTCTGCAGAATCTCTTTGATGCTTTCATTTTAGCACAATTAATGCCCACTATTTCATAGTTAAATAGACACAAGTTTCCATGAATTATCATCATTTACAGATTTCTTTATTTCAGGATTTTACCAAAAAAAGTGTTAGTTCAGGGTTTTTTTGTCACACTTAATAGTTCCTATCAGTATTTTTTTTTTTATTCATTTTTTTTGTTGGCAAACACTTCATATTTTTGGGATATATATATATAGAAAGAAAATGAGTATTTCATAGTATAACAATTGTGGTATGAAAAGTGCTATGTAAGTGTTTATGTATTTTAAAAATTTATATTCATACAATTTTTGAAAGGAATTTTGCAGAAATAGAACAATCCTGATTGTTACCTATGCTTCATGTTTTCTTATTTGTATCTATATGATTCAAAATTAGTAACAATATCCTAGTAATGGGGATCATTCATACATTATATAAAGTGTCTGGCAAAAAAAGTCTGATGTGAAAAAAAATTATATTGATATTTCAAAATTTTCATTTAATCATAAATTATTTTAAGACAAAGGCGCAAAGCTTCATAAATGTAATCCTATGTTAAGCACATTCCCATTGACCATTGTTTAGATTTGAATTGGTCATGTTCACTACAGTTCTCTGGACCAGTCGTGTGCATGCCCCTCATAATGTTGCGTAATACCACTCAGTCAGATTTGTTTGTTTTGAGGATAGCAGGAATGAAACATTTGATCTAGTCTTTATTTTACATCCAAAGCCCATCAAAAGTAAAAAAAAAAATTGGTTCCTGAGATCCTCTTTGTTTGTTTCTGACTACCTCATTAGTTGTGACAGACTATTATGTTGATAATATTTTAAAGTGTGCCATCATTTTTCTCATCATCATCATCATCATAAAAAAAACAATAAAAAACCTGCTTTTATTTGTTCCATTGCTTCCTTACTGGCTTTATTCCTTGATCCAACTTTCTATACTTGCTGCTTCCCACTTTCATCAGTACAGACATGCACATCATCGTCACATATTCTATATGTTTGACACCATTTCAGTCTTTACGGTCGCTGCTGGCGGCCTCATTTCATACACACCTACTTTAACAGGTCGCCAAAGCTGACTTCAATAATGACGTCTACCTGAAGACGTTTGGCATTTGCGTGAATTACGACATGACAGAGCTTAAGGGGCGTGTCCTGCCTGCCCCCAAGTTGCAGTATGGTGGCCGGGTAGGCCCAGCAAATACTACCATTTCCCTATTGGGGCTGGTCAACTATTTTTTGTTTGACATCTCATTTTAAAAAAGATTCATTTGCTTCTCAGTTGATTTAGATTAATGGTAAATACAGTCATTTGTTATCTCGCAGTCACAAAAAATGAGAGCAAACAAAAGGTCATTGCTGCCAGTCTCTCTTTTTCTCTCACTTTTTTTTGCGACTCTTTGATTTATGCGTAAATGACCAATACTGGATGTAATCCTTATATTTGTTTTTTTTGCCCTGGATCATAACAAGTTTCATTTTACTAGACGATGGCTACAGCAGATCATTTTACCTTTATCTCATAACATAAGCTTGTAATAATAATAAACCTAACTTCTCATTGGCTCATTTACTATATAATTTAATATATATATATATATATATATATATATATAAGTATATAAATAATTTTAAAACTGAAGTAACAAGCAAAGCAAGCTTAGTTTTATTCATAAGTCTGCTGTAGCCAATGGCTTGTGACTCAGTCTGCCCTACTGCTCATGTGGTCAAATATATATAAATGTATATATATAACTGTTTCTGTCTGTCTTGTCTGTCTCAGTGTTTTGGTTGTAGGCTGAAATTAACAGTAGCATGCCAACATGCTGATAAATCATCTTATCTTACCTAAACATTTTCTTGCTAAAAAGGCCAACACAAAAACCATTTAATAGACCCTTTAGTGAAGAAATAACATTGCAAGCATTTTAAATACATTAAGAAACTACACACTTTTATATAAATTATATTTCAAAATTATTGTGAAGCTATTTGAGCTGCCTCTTAGAACTTTGGATTGAACTAGGTTCATGACAATCATGATCACATTTGTTTCCTTTATTGTTTTGGTGTATTTCAACTGGCATGTTTGTTTCATTGAGACTATCCTTCTGTCTTAGGGAACTTGGTATCACTTGTTTCATTGAGACTATCCTTCGGTCTTAGGGAACTTGGTATCACACATATAAACACTTTTTTTTTTTTACTTTAATTTACCAATCTCCCTCCCACCCCATTAAGTTCATTCATTCAATGTTCATCCAAGCTTTTTTTTTTTTTTTTTTTTTTAAACAAATAGTCTGCAATGAGTGGTATTTCACAGGGTTTTATTATGTTATTTAGTTAGAAATTTTTCTGCTTATTTCTTGTGGCAGTCATAGGAATTCTCTAAAAAGTATTAAAAAATTTTTTACATTTTAAACTTTTTTTTCTCCCTCACCAATTTTTTCCCTTCAGAAATATGGCCAGGTCAAAGAGATTTTAAAAAAATATTTTGTGCATTCATCTCAGACTTCAGTTTGTAGCTGCAACTCAACCAGATGGATTACTGAAACAGAAGACTCCAAGATTATAACTTAAGGAAAAAAAGATTTCTTTTATTTTTTTAGAAAGATGAGCACTCAACATTTTTAATATCATCCGTTTTCATCATACGTTATATGAAAATAAAGAAAACAAGGATTCATTATTCTCACAAGGCAGTGTTCGCGCTGGCTTTTTTCCCTTTCTCTTTCCCTTTGGTCAGATACGTAAAGCGAATTTCAATGCAGACCCCTATCTACAAACGTTCGGCATCAGTATTCACACTCAAATGATGGATGTGACGGGCAGAGTGTTAACTGCTCCCAAATTGCAATATGGTGGACGGGTAAGAAAACAGATCACTGGGTGATTTATCCTGTACACTTGTTTTCAATCAGTTGAATATTGATAAAATTTTAGAAATGAAACAATAAGGTGCCCATAAATATTGTTACTATTCAATGTGAGATTTTTTTCCTTTTAGGAGGGCCATGAGTTTTAAACTAGCTTCTTTTTTATCCCCTTTAGAATATTTAGCAATAACTAGAAATAATTTAAACTAACAAACTTTGCTTTAAAAAAATGTTAAAGATAGAAATTTGAATGAACTGATAAAGCAAACAGAGAAAAAGTTTGAATTAGAATTAGGGCGAGTAACTAACCATGACCTGGTTCAGTGTTATGTTTAATGCATGAGTTTATTTTCTTTGTTCACTTTTTACCTGCTCAACCTCACAGAATTTATTTTATTTTGGGTTCAACTCACAAGCCACAGTTCTTTTATTCAACATCTCTTCTTCTCTTTAGTTTTCTAGTCATTTTATGATACATTTGCAATTTCATTCCTCTGTTGAGAGGTATCAGTAGGAACAACAATTAATTTGGGGCACCAATGAATAAGGCAGCCACAATTGACTTTTATAGTGATTGTAATAGTTGAAAAAAAAAGTGTTTGCTCTAGATCAGACTCTATTCAGTCTAGTTGATGAAACATACATTACATTTGTACATAATTAGATTGGCTAATTAGCGTAGGTCTCTTCCAATGGAAAGCCAACAAAAGTCACATCCTCTCTGTGTTTTAGTGATGAGTAAGCATTCATTGGACCTTAATGGAATGTTGCCTGTTCCCTTCACTAATAACTCTATGTATTTCTTGACATAACTGGAAGTTGGCCCAGAGACTTTCCTCAAAAACTAACCAACATGTAGTTTCTTTAAGTTTTACTTTGACAGGCCAAATTTTTGTAAGACAAAAAGATTAGTTCGAAACAAAATTAGAAATAAAACTGCTTTGCTTTCATTTTTAACAGTATAACAAAGTTAATTTTAATTAAAGTAATGTAGCTAATGAAAGTTTAACCTCATAACCTGGAAACTTGGTTGATTTTTGATAACTACACACATTTGTTTTAATAATTAGAGGAGCACTTAAATAAACTAATCAAATGAAAGATTATTATATTCTAAAAAACTCTTTTTTGTGTTTCGTATTTTAAGTGTCTATATTTTTGTGTACTCATATCTAAACAATTCTGTACCAAGTAACTTCTTTAATCTTTAATATTAATTTTAGATCTTAATATTTTTTAACAAAAGTTTTTTTGTTGTTATTATTGTTATTCTGATTTAGACCAAAAAGAAATCATTTTAATTTTACAAAAATAAAAGTTATAAAACTAAAAAAATATGTCTTTATTCAAGAAATCAGTAAATTTTAGTGCTATTATTTTTTTTTACATTAGGTATGCTTATTAAAAAGTATTTAAATATAGAACTATTTTTTCAATCTTTTAGATCTTCAATAATTGACCATTTCTAATTTTCTCCACTTCCCACTTAGACCAAAGCCCAAGCTGTGCCTAATCAGGGTGTGTGGGACATGCGTGGGAAGCAGTTCTACCAGGGCATTGAGATCAGAGTCTGGGCTATCGCCTGTTTTGCTCCTCAGAGGACTGTTAGAGAAGATGCTCTACGGTAAGTAGACCTGATTGTAATTGAAATATAGCTTTATATATACATTTTATTTACGACAAAGATTTTTAAGTGTTTAATAATAATATAATTTAAATCCTGTGAGAAATCGCTTAATCCATGCAACTGGTCCCTTAGATGACATTTAAAAACTTGTATGGGGGTAGTAATCATTTTGCTGTCCACTCAATATGTAAAGATTAAAATTTTTGTCTAGTATAGACCAAAGAATCAGAAGTCCAAATGATCATCCTCAACATTTTTTTTATTTGCTTTTTAGTGAACATTGTTTTTTATTTGCTGACAGTAATTTCACACAGCAGCTCCAGAGAATCTCAAATGATGCAGGCATGCCTATCATGGGGCAACCTTGTTTCTGCAAGTATGCAACAGGACCTGATCAAGTTGAACCCATGTTTAGGTATTTGAAAAACACATACCAAGGGTTGCAACTCATTGTGGTTGTGCTGCCTGGAAAAACACCTGTTTATGGTGAAGAATTATTTTTTTCTTAATTTTTTTTTTTTTTTTTTTTTTTTTTTTTTAAATGTTTTTGCTTTAAAAACGAAACCATTAAAGTAATGTAACAAGTAATTAAGCAAATATTTCTGGAAGCTGTAATGAAACATATCAAAACTTTTTCTTTACATAGATATAACTTTATTAGTTCCTCCATTTTCTAGACTTAATTAACAACCAAAAAATAATTATCATTAGCTATAGACCTTGAAATCTTCAATTTGAAACTGGAAAATCACAGAAAAAAACTTATATGTTCAGCCTTTATGCAATGATGTTATTGCACTTACTTACAATGAATAATAATTGTCCATCGTTAGTTTTGTTATAATGTGAAATGAAAATAATTTTTTCAAAATTCATTTCTGTTTTCCGTTTCCTTTCAAGGTATGCATGGCAAATTCCATTTTCTAGATAAGGCTAAGTTGATTGCTAACCCTGCTTTTATGAAATTTCTATTGATGTTTAGGCTGAAACTAACTGTTCCCATGTTCCCAAACATGTACATTTCCCTCATATGTGCCCAATGTTCCACATGAGGTTCACCTTTTTTGGTCTTGTTGATAGACAACTCTGATGTGGATAAAATGCAGTACAAAGTATTTCTTTAATATTGTGTATAAGATGATACAGTAAATGATCAATCAGAAGTCATCCCATGCTGTTTGCTTGTCCTCTTAACAGCTGAAGTGAAGAGAGTTGGAGACATTTGCTTTGGCTTAGCTACCCAGTGCGTCCAGGCCAAGAATGTGAACAAAACCACTCCACAGACTCTTTCCAATCTCTGCCTTAAGATCAATGTTAAGCTTGGGGGAGTCAACAGTATACTATTGCCAAGTATCAGGTATCATGTACAGAAATAGAATTTTCTTTCATTGGTAGAATAGAAAATCTGGACTATCTTTGATATATCTTTTATTTATTAAAAAAAAATTAGTTAATTACAATTAGTTCTAATTGCTATAAGTTATGTATTTGAAGGGGAGATACTCCCACTTTAAGTACTAGGATGTAGTAATGATGTTTTAATGGCTAACAAACAATTTATAAATAGCTCAAAAATTGTAATTGCCAAAATAAAACTAAATGTGTACATAATTAACAGAAGTTGAATTGACAGTTCTGTTATTTAAAAATGCAAGGATGTGCTATTAGAGTCTAAACAAGACATTATTCATTTTACATGTAACTACTAGCTTATAGTGCAACATTTGTATCTCATTAAGCAATATTTGTACTCTTCTTTTTACATTTTATCTTTTTTTTTATTAGACCTCATGTATTTCGAGAACCAATTATATTCCTTGGTGCTGATGTAACGCATCCACCTGCTGGAGACACCCTTAAGCCTTCTATTGCTGCTGTGAGTGAAATTAATATATGTTATTATTTTAGTCCTTAAATTTTATTTTACACTGTTTTAAAATTGTCGTTTGTAACTTGTCTCTATATGTTGTCTGGGTATTTAAAAGGAAACGAAAAAAACTTTCACTTCCCTTTTATGTAATCAATAAAACATTGTATATTTCCTGCAATTTATTTGGTTATTTTTGTTTTAATTCATCTTATCTGTAATAATTATTTTCAGGTTGTAGGTAGCATGGATGCACATCCTAGTCGTTATTCTGCAACTGTCCGTGTCCAGGAACACAGGCAGGAAATTATACGAGACCTAGCCACCATGGTGAAGGAGCTACTCATACAGTTTTACCGTTCCACAAGATTTAAGCCCACCAGAATTATATTTTATAGAGATGGTGTTAGTGAGGGCCAGTTTAGCACAGTCAGTATTCCTTTTAATCTTCTCTACTACTTTTTTTTTTTCAAAACTCATATTGTCCTGGTTATAATACCTGCATATAATTATATCATTTTCTTTGTTAGACCTCATTTAGATTTACTAAGCAAAAGCTACTTTTTTCAATTAGTTCATGCTTTAGGTGAAAGTGTCTATATATTTAATTGTCAGTTTTCAAATTTGTATTTAAATCACAGTAGGTAGCAACTAGGGCTACGTAGCCATGGCAAATACTGCATTCCTCATTAATCTTTGGACTCAGAAAGCCTTATTATTTAAAACACAAGACAACACAGCATTTTGTATGTTTCTGTCATAATAGTTTTCTTTTAAGCTATATTATTCATCAGATATTTTTTTAAACAACGGGAAGCAACCTAGTAAGTTCAGTGCAGATTGATTCAACTAAACTGAAATGATCGTAAACAGTGTCATGTGATAGGATGACTTGTGTTGATTTCAAGTAAATAAGACAGATTGAGTGGATTCTTTGTCCTCTCTTAAGCAGGACAGAACTCTGTTATTGAAGCACAGGCAGCCAACTCATTCTTTATACTGTCTTTTTCAGGTCTCATTTTTTTCATTATTTTTCCTAGACACCCTTGTGGCATCACAGAATTTTCTGATTTTTTTTGTCTTTTCTTAGTACAACACACATGAAATAATAAATGTTCTAATTAAAATTCGTTATTGGAAATAAAGCTCTAGGCTAGGCTAAAAATTTACACTTGTCATGGCTTGGAAGACAAACATGTGAGAGTAGGCTGTCATTTTTAGTTTTTGGGTGTCTTAATTTTGTTTTGTTTTTTTCTCTTTCAGGTACTAAGTCATGAATTGAGAGCTGTAAGAGAAGCCTGTATGAAGCTGGAAGTAGACTATCAGCCTGGCATCACATTCATAGTTGTTCAAAAACGACATCACACTCGCCTTTTCTGTGCAGATCGCAGGGACCAAACTGGGCGCAGTGGTAACATCCCTGCAGGAACCACTGTTGATCAAGGGATCACACACCCTACAGAGTTTGATTTTTATCTCTGCTCTCATGCTGGTATACAGGTAAGATAAACTTCCTGTTGAGGATTTAGACTAGAACACTGAAATTTCTACTTAGCTGCTGTGGTATTCTACTTAGCTGCTGTGGTACACTTATGAATTATAGGTGGAATAAAAAAAGTGGCTTAAAAAAATATGTACTTCATCTTTGTTAGATTTATTTACAGGGATATTAAACTAATTTTTTTTTTTTAATAATCTTATCCTTTTTGTTTTTATTTTTTTCAGTGGATAAAAAGTTATTAGCCTATAAAAGTAGCAGTTAATTAAAATACAATTTATTTGAACTGATGTGAAGGTTTATCTTTTTGCTCAATGTAGACTAGTTAAATGTTTGACCAGTGAGAACAATGTGAATTTATTAAAAATGAAGAAGTAAAATCACTAATATTATGTTTGTATTTTGTTGTTGTTTTCAAGAGGAATTATTATGCTAATAAAAAGCACAAAAACTTTGTTTCATTGCTTCAGGGTACCAGCCGTCCATCTCACTATCATGTCCTCTGGGATGACAACCGTTTCAATGCCGATGAGCTTCAGATCCTAACATATCAGTTGTGCCATACTTATGTGAGGTGTACACGGTCAGTGTCTATCCCTGCTCCTGCCTACTATGCTCACCTGGTGGCCTTTAGGGCTCGCTATCATCTGGTTGAGAAGGAACATGACAGGTGTGTCTATGCAAGGTTTCTTAGGAAACTATTTTCATTTTCTTGCTCTCTCCTGGATCTTGTTGTTGGTTATTTTTTTTTTTTTTTATTATTATTATTCAAAATGTTCTGCTTGCAGGGACTTAGTTAAAAGGACTTGTTTAGGAAATGTAGAACTTGTTAAAAGCATTAGAAGAATCCTTTATGAATGACATTGCATGCAGTAATGTATTTACGTGGTTCATGGCTTAGGTTTGAAACTTTATTAAAATTAAAATGACCATGATAGTAAAATTTTACAATTTATTTACTATGATTTGAGCTCAGTCACAATCTATTTTGGCATTTAATGATCCATTCTGTAAGAATTCTGTTGATAGAACTAAGAATTGGCAGGAATGCTATCTTCAATGACCTAAAAAAATCTTTCTTTAACAACGGTGTTCTATGAAGTTTGTACAGTTTATATAATGTAAATGATGTTTTCTTTCTAGTTCTGCCAGAAGGTACGAGTTTCATTATTACATTTGAAAGCATGCATTTTTATTTGATATGCAACACTTTGTCATTTCATTACAGATATGTTCTTCTTATTTTAAATAAACCCAGTGAATAAGCAAAAAAAACCCTATAAAAATAACTGTTATTTCAAGAATTGTATTCATAAAAATTGTACTCTATTAAGACAATTCCCCTTTTGTAAATTGTAAAAAAAAAAAAATATGAAATATACA
Source organism: Biomphalaria pfeifferi (assembly GCA_030265305.1). Lineage (NCBI taxonomy): Eukaryota > Metazoa > Mollusca > Gastropoda > Planorbidae > Biomphalaria > Biomphalaria pfeifferi. The sequence goes on from JASAOG010000069.1 coordinate 3,284,005, forward strand.
ATAGCATATTTTGTAGTTTTTTTTAAAAATAAAAACGTAAGCAATTGAACCCTGATTTTATGAAACCACTATAAATTTGAATATGTGGATTTACACTTTATAATAACCAAATTCCTGGTTTACAATAACCCTTTAGTTTGACAGCTACTCAAAATATTGAATATAAAATTTGAACTAAGATTTGTAGGTTATGATTTCTATTCAACTTGGCAGTGCATGTGAAAATTTATTATATAACCTTTTTTTACGATTCTTAATCATTTATATTTTTTTTTTTTTTTTTATTCTAAAAACTTTAAAATATGACAGCACTTTATATTGAATATTGAGTAAACTAATTCTATACATATATAAGCCAAAGCTGACTGACTCATCACTAATTCTCCCACTTAAGGGTGATAAAAAAAAATTGAAATTTCGCCCAGTTAGTCCTAAACAAATGCTTGGAATAACTATGCATTTTTCTAAATCAGTTCCACACTATTAATGATCACTTGGGTCAATTTCTCCAAATCGATTTTCGTTAGGTTTTTTTCTATTCTGTCTTTTTTTTTTTTAATTTTTAATTACATCATACCATGTTTTCATTTCCTCTTCCTTTTTTTATGACACAGTAGAAATAAACAAAAGAGCGATGGTAGTGAGGGATTGGGGGTTATAATGCTGGCGACTGAAGAATCTGGTCCAATTAAACACAATTTTTTTCTTAAGGGCTCATTGACTCCATGGGCTGTTTGAGGAGGCAAAGTGACAGAGTATACAATAGGGATGAGCTTTGTAATTCTTGCCTTTCCATTGAAAGGTGCAAAAGAAAAAAGGATAAGGGTTTAGGCAAAGTGTGATAATGATGGATCGGGAGATTGAGGAAAGTGTTATAATGCTGGCTTTTCCATTGAATAATGCAATATCTAGCTGGGTACAGGTATTAGCTACTTCTAAAATAAAGTTTTAAAATATTTAGTTTGTAAGGCCAGTCATAAATTATTCTAATTTCAACTTGGAGGCAACTGCTTTAGATGAAAACAATTGAGTACATAGTTATGAGAAGGTCATCATCATATTCTAGCATATTGTTATGACAATGCCATCACCACATTCTAGTATACACTATGACAATGTCATCATCACATTCTGTTATTTAGTTATGACAATGTTGTCATCACATTCTAGTATATAATTATGACAAAGTCATCACCACATTCTAGTATATGATTATGAACAATATAACTTGCTTTATAGTGGCCATACATTGTATTATCATATTATTTATTCCTACACTTCGGACACAGCAAGACTAGTAGCATCTTACATAATAACTTTTATTAAACATTTTCGACCAGCTACAAGATTATCATTTGAATCCCCATTTGCTTAGTATTTGTTTAGAATGGTGACAGTACAGACACAAAAGTGTGTTTAAAATCACAATATTATTTTTTGAAAAGTATTTTAGAATACTGATAATAGTTTCACTTGCTCTTTTTATGCTAGATTCTAATATTATACTCTTTTCAAGGTAAGAATTAAAATATTTGTCATATCTGACAATATTCAAATTTTATGAGAGTAATATTTTGATGTTTGTTTTGTCTTGTCACTGACTTTCTTCATTGTCCTCATTGTCATCAAAACTTACATTTAATTTGAAGGTTATGAAAAAATGGTGAGACCATTTTGAATCTGCTGAACATAAAATACAAATGAACCTAATCTCCACTTTAAACTCAGTTCTTTAAAACTTTTCTAAATCTAAGATTGTTGAAAACATTTAAAAAAAACTTGTTTGTCTTTAGCTTATGTTGTCTCTCTATTTATTGTTTGTTCCCAAACTCTTTGTTTGTCTAGGGTGGGGGGTTAAGCCCCGCCCCTATTCTAATGACTCTCACGTCCCAGTGATGACCTATTTTCCAGTGGTGAAGGCAGCAGGCACTCAGACAACAGTGAGGACCGCAATCCACTTTACCTGGCTCGGGCTGTGACTGTGCACCCTGACACCTGTCGAGTGATGTACTTTGCTTAACCATCAAGTAACAGAGGAAGAATTATCAAATGCCTACCGATACCAACGAGTTATGCTAGCAATTAAAGCTGAAGCTACCAGATTATCTCCTTCAATCATATTGTTCTAACGGTTAATGAATTGTAAGCTATGAGTCATTAGTTAGTAAACAATTATTGTTTTTGTTTATTTATTTTGTTTGATAAAAAAAAATCAAATTTCTTTGGCTGCATTGTTTTATGCAAATAGTGAACAAATGCTTGTTCATTGGTACTTAATAAACAAACTTTTGAATTGATTTGATGATGGAAAATAAGGGTCAACTCAACAACTATTAAAAAATGAATGAGACTTTGACTAGTAGCAAATGTGCTTAAAAGTCCAATTGCATCCTATGGTGCCAATAAAACTTTGTCTTCACTAATAGCCACTTTGTGGTTGGTAGACATTCTGTATTAACTAATCACATTGATGGGGAAAAGGGATTAGAATTTTAAAAGTTGAGGAAATAAATTACTGACATCATTTTATGTAAGCTTTTTTTTTCCATGTACACATTACTTTTTTAAATTAAAAAGAAATTAATGTCAATTTGTCAATTTTTTTTAATTTTATTTTTTTGCTTTTATTGTTAACTGGCTTTTGCATTTCTAGTGACATTCATTCTATATTGATGCTATAAAATGTTTGCCTTGACCACAATAAGTCTGTGTAATAGTGTTGGTAAAAGGGAGAGCATTAATGATTCGAAATTGCCAATGAAAGACTTCAAGAATAGTAGGGAATCTGCTTCCAATTGTGTGTATTTTATTAAAAACATTTTTGACCTAACTTGTGTACCAGTGAAACAGATTGTGACCTTTTTTTTTTGTTTCATGTATTCATTATTCCCTTGCATAGTATCTCTGGATGTTCTGAGAAAGTTTTTATTTTATCATGTTTGAATTTTTAAAAATTGTTTTTGCATAGCAGAGACCTAAACTAACAACAAAAACAACAACACATCCTCAGTTTTACAGGAGTAGCATTTTATTTTCTAAATGCAGATGAAACAAAAGGACTACCACAAGATCAATTTATGAACAAGATTTCTGTGTCTGACAAAGCTTTATGTATATTTGTATTTCTTTGTTTGTTAACTATAAGATCAAAAGAAAAGTCAATTTGTATGAATCCCCCTTATTTTCTTAAACATTGAAATCCTAAGCTTTTGGTGGTGTTGTTCTTTTTTTAAAGGGAATTCATTTTAGCATCAAGAGGCTCATTTGTATCTAGTCTGCAATATTGCAGGGCTGTGTGAGGATCATAGACAATTAGTTCTCCACAACTGGACAGTGTTTTTTTTTAAAGAAACGGAAAGAAAAAGCTATCCTTTTTTTTAATGCGAAATGCTAATTTTAAAAAATATTGATGATTATAGATTCATTTTATTACTGAAATTGAATGGGAAAATTATGAATAATCGTAGCACTTGTTTGATACAACATGAGCTTTTGTTTCATTTTAGATGAGCCTGATGAGCCCACTTAGCCTTACTTAAAAGGATCAAATAATACACTTTTAAAACCCTAACCAGTAAATCCTAAAACACCCACTGGCTTAACTTGCTTTTTTTTTTTAAAGAGAAATCTTATTACTATTATACTTACATTTTTTCTTTTGAAGATGTTTTTTTTTTAATTTTTTTCCTAGATTTTCCTAATAACAATGTAAAATCTTTTTTCTTATAGAGAAATTCCATGTTGGTTTCATATTTTCATTCAGCATTAGACACTAGATGGAATATTAGGCTTTAAAATAGCTATTAAAATTATTTAAAAAGAAAAAATGGTTTAATGGGATATAGAGTATATAAAAATAATTGGAGTTTAACTTCCAAGGTTGTCATTTCATAAACTTCATTGTATTGCTATAACTTTCAACATTTTTATTTTATTATTATAATTACATCTGTGGTTTACTGAACCCTCCCCCCACCTCTGTGTCATGTGTTTGGCTTAAACAAAATAAACAACCCACCTCGTCTTCATAAAGTTGACATGTTAAAATATATAAATGCATTTTATACAACAAAAAAAATGTTAAACCGATGCAGAATCTGTACTTCACTTGAAATTACTGGTATGTATGCTGATACTATTATTGCTAGTAATCAAAGACTGATGTTCTGAAATATTAGACAGAAGAAAATGTACACAGAATAATATTGAAAGCAAGAATTTGAATAAATCCTTTTTTTTTCTTTAGTAAGATCCAAATGTCCCTTTATTTTTGCAAACGTTTATTTTTATTTTAGTTAGATCGCTTTTTTTTTTTTTAAACCTATGGTAGATAAACATTATTTGTATTTTTATATTTAAGTATTTTCATATTGCTTTTATATGAATTCTGATAAAAAAAAACATCAAAACATTAATTTTTGTGTAATAAATACCAGACTAACTTTATTATGTTAAAGCTAGACGCAGCTGTTTTTTTTTTTTAACTTTAATATTTTATGTTTGAAAAAATATTTTTTAAATCTCCCACTTTATCTATTCCATTGTTATGCTGTTTTGAAAAGTACAGGATTTACTGCTTTACCCTTCAAACTTGTATTTTGTAAATGTTTATTTGAAATGTATGCTTGGAAGGGGAATCACCTGAACTCATTTTTTTGTGCCATTGAACTAGATTTGCATGTGTGCTCAAACAAGAGTATTTTATAATGTAGTTTTGAAAAGTTCTTGATCTGAAGAAACTTTTTCTTTGTTTTTTCCTTTTACTGTAAGTGGTGTCTACATATCAAAAAACATTTCACACACATGTAACACCTTAGTGGGCGCCTTGATTCTTGATGGTACTTCATATTTTTTACTTCATATGTTTGTAATTTCTAAAGTACTTGACAAATACTACTGCAATATGATTTATCTTGTTTGTTCTTTAATTTAACTTTTTTTTTTTTTTTCATCACCATTTGTCTATGACAATTTTTAGAATGTTGTAGGGGTGTTTGATGTCCTCTTAACATCTGACAGCCATACAATACATTTACTCGAGTCTCTGCTCAATAAGCCTTTAGATGTATTAGATCTATGTTTGACAAACTGTTGACAAAATGCAAGACTGTGCATTCTTTATTTACTTGCCCACCCTTAGTTCCCAGCATTTTACAAACAACAGATAATTGACCATGTGACCATAACAAGACATAGTACTTTTATTACATCATTTGGAGTTGTTCAAGGGGAGAAGAGTATAGATCTTAGATTCTTTTATGAGTAAATGACACTTCTTGGTTTCCATTTATATTTTTCCAGTTTGTTAATCTTTGAGCAAATCCAAAAGGAGCTTTTAATGTCCTATGGTAATATCTTCATTATCCATGAGAAAATTAGTCTTGCAATTTGTGCATTACACACAATAAAACATTTTAACCTATTATAAACAAAATATATGTAAACATTGTCAATACGTGTAATGTTAATTAGTTAGTTCATCTACTTCATTTAGAATCACTACAAGAAAAGAGATTTGAAGAACTGGAGTGCAAGCATTCTTATAATTCCAGAAAGAATGAGATAGAAAAGCAAAAAAGAGATTGTAATTTTCATATTCCTTCTGCAAAAAAATATATAAAATATTTATATATCTATAAAGATTTATTTTTCTTTTTTAAACTGGTTGTTGCTAGTTGAGAAGGAATTAATAAACCCAAATTGACATGTATGCATCCTATTCCACTTTAAAGATTTAAACAATTATATTTATGAGCTATTTCATTCAATTAAGAATGGTGTGCAATGCAATGTAAAAATAAATTTTAAAAATTAGACAATAACTAACTCATATCATCATCTCCCTTATAATTTTTATACAAATGGCTGTGACATAAGCACCATAATGATGTATCATTGACAAATTTGAACACACAAATTTATTCCACACCCCATTTTTTTTATACATAGTATTTCTTACAGTATGTTTTGTAATGTGTTAATGATCTTGACAGTATCCAGGAAGTTTTTAACTCATATCCCAGTAATCTTAGTACATTACTAATTGAACACATAGACCCTAGTCTTTTCATCATCTCTACTATTTTGTTTGAAAATACTTATGTTACCGTAATGTTATGTTCTCCATGTAATGTTGATAATACTGACTGCAAAATTTGAAAAATGAATATGCAGTCACATTATTAATTGTTAGTGTGTGCTACATATAGCAACTCTTATATACAAAAAAATCACAATTTAAGAATATCAACATATTTGTTTTGTTTCTTAGATATGAGCATTTGAGTTCATTTGTGCCCATACATACATCATTGAGATTTATAAGTAGTGCCTTTATACACATCCCACCCCAACATTCGCATGTGTGTGTGTGTTTTAATTTTTAACTCTGTATTTATTGACTTGCTGCAGAGTTGAAAGCTAATGGAATATGTGTGAATGATTTCTGTGGTTTTTATAATTTATACTTCAATTGTAGTTGTCAAATATTCAGTTTTACTTCCTATGTTTGAATGCCAAAGTGTGAAATATATTTTGTGAACAATATTTATTGTTTGGTTATAGCCCTTAATTTTTATAAATTAAAACACAAAATTTCCACAAATCCAGTTCTAACCCAATGTGACTGAATGCTATTTATAGAACTGAGTAATTTATCTTTTTTTTTTATTTAACCTTCTCATCATTTACTACTTGACATGTGTCTGCCTATCCAATCAGAAATGTCATAGAGCATCCATTTTTGTTTCTTCTTTCAGTCCTCAGACAGCAAGCGTTGATAATTGATGAATCCATACATATTTAACTATGGCTTTTGTATTTGTTTTGTAATTTTTTTTTAAAGAAAATTATTAATGGTGGCAGTCTGTTGAATATGATCAAATACTGGAAGTTAAAAAATTGAATCAATGAAACAATCTGATACATTTAAACTTTGAAAGTTTTTTTGTTTTTTTTTTGTATATGTATGAACATTGTAGTTTTATTTCCATTGTCATTCTGTAATTAAATGTACATGTTTGAAAAAGAAGGTGTTTATTTATTTTGAAGTTTCTTAAGTAGGATTGCCTCTCATAATTATTTAATCACTAAACTAGGTGAAGTAGAACTAGATATCTGAGAGAATAAAACTGCTGTGTAGAGAAGACAATGTCTACACCATTTGACATTCTCTTGCCCAATTGCCTACCTTTTTCATCCTGAGGTCAAATAAAGTTTCAATACGAGTATGGCAGGCTGCATTGCTGAAAAGAAGCCGTTATAATCCTTTGATCTTCAGTTTGCACTGTGGGCAGGATATATAGATAGATAGGGCTATAGTTAGCTGCTCCAGCCAATGTCTACTATTCAAGCAGAAGTTTTGATGTCACACTGGTCTTCAGTTTAATGCAAAAATGGGTTTTTATTTTTTTTTTCAGATTTTTGTTCACTCAGGCGACGACCTATAAAGGGGATTAATTCAGCTTATATCACCATTTCAGTCAATTACAATTTCTTTCCCTTGTTCAAGATATTTTTTACCTTTACCTATCCGTTAGTCTGTTGGGGCACCATGCAAGATTCATCGACTGTCCTTCTCCATTCCTGTCTTTTGTCTAGTTAGAACCTCTTTTAATGGTAGGCCTGTCCATTCCTTTATGTTGTCTTCCCATCGCTTTCTCTGCCTGCCTCTTCTTTTTCCTAGTACTGTTCCCTGAAGGAAGGTCTTGCGAGCCCTGAAGATCTTGCAATATGGCCATAGATTGTTAGCTTGTTTTTTTTTTATGATAGTTAGCAGGTCATCATGGGGTCCAAACGCTGCAGTAACCCTGTCTCTAATCTCTTGGTCTGTGATGCAGTCTTTGAATGTGATACCTAGGATCCTTCTGTAGCATCACAGTTCAATTGCTAGGATCCTTCTCTCTTGCTCTGCAGTCAGCGTCCAAGACTCACAAGCATATAAAATTGTGGTCATGATTTTGGTTCTGAGGGCTAAGCCTTTGAAAGGGTTGCTGTGGACTGTGCAATTCGGGCAAGTAGTTCAGGTTTCGTTCCCTCATCTGAGACAATAGCTCCGAAGTATTTGAAGCTGCTAACACTAGTCAGCTTTTCACCTCCAATACTGATGCCCCTTTTAAAAACCTGTTGGCTATTGGTCATAATTTTTTATTTTTGGCATTTAATTGCATACCATATGCTGCGGAAGTCTTGTCAATGCGCATCACCTAGTCAGCTAGTTCTTCTGACCCTGCTAGGCCATCAACGTCATCTGCGAAACGCAAGTTAGTAATTCTTCTTCCTCCAATGCTTTCAGTAGCTTCCAGCCTTCGAGAGCATCTTTCATTTCCTTTTAAGGAAGATATTGAAGAGTGTTGGTGAAAGTAGGCAGCCTTGTCTTACTCCAACTGTGGTTTTATACCAGTCCTTAGTATTATTGTTGAAGTACATCGCACTAGTGGCATTCTTGTAGAGATTCTGGATAACTTTAATTATGTTTCTATTTATGTTGTACTTTTCCATTGTCCATAGTGCCCCTTGCCATTACAAATAGTTAACTAATTAGTTGTTGTGTTATTAAATTGATTCTTGTGTTGTCAGGTAAAAGAACTAATTATGCAAAATTTCAGCTTGATCCGAGATTGGGTGTCGGATAAATAACGTGTACAAACTTTTCACCAGACAGACAGAGTGAGTTGATAATAGTTGATATAAGCTTTTTAACAAGTTAACATCACTCGCCCTATGGGCTCTGGTGATATGAAGGGAGAGTAATCATTGAATGATTACGGGCACGACATGGCCTAAATTGTGCCGATGTGCCAAAAACTCAAACTAACATAAATATTTATTAATCAGAATATCAACTTAGTAACTCATTTAAAAATAAATAGCATATTGTACACAGAAATTGTGCATGTACTGGTTACAGTGGAAGTTGAAACCAGGAACTTAGCTTTCATGGGTTTTCTCATTGTCTTCTTGGCAGCAAACATATCAAAGAATACGTCAGAATCAATGTATTTATTACTATTATTTCTTACTAAGATGCTCTGCATCTAGAGGTCAATATTCTAATATTCTAGAGGTCTATATTGTTGTAGAGGGCATGAAGTGTAGTGGGAAGCGTGGTCGAGAGGCTAAGTACACTTGACTTGGCTTGGCTACCTATGAAGGGGGCTCGAGCAGAGTTGTGTTTATAGAGCGCCTAAAGGCAGCACGGAAATCCTTATCCCCACTGGTCTACAAATGAGATTGGACCATAGCGCTCTGAGCATGCTATAAGCATGAAAGTCATCATCATCAAACTCCATTAGAGTGAGGGCTTGAGAGGCTCAAATCCTCTCTTGCAAAAGCCCTGGACAGAAACCCTGCTGTCTTGCGTAGTGCATAAATGTCGCCATACAGGTCGAGAATTTTGGGTTTCCCAGACCTGTCGAGACGGAGATCAGCAAGTCTGGGGCAGTCAAACAGAATATAAGGCACGGTTTCCTCTTCTTCCCCGCAGCGGGGGCACCGTGAATCAAAATTTGGCCATAGCCGCGAGAAATATGAGCCAACAGAACAGTGGCCTGTCCTGCACTGTGCTATAATAGCTTGCTCAGGCCTGAACAGCCTCCACCACGGGGAAGTGCGGCCTCATGCGCTCCCAGACTCCACGAGCTTTTTGAGACTTGTCCCAGCTCTCAAACCACTTTTCCATTTCTGTTTTTTTGTATTATAGCCAAGGCTTGATGAAAGCGTACAGCCTCATCAGTGGGTGGAATTTGCCCTCCCTGGTGGGCCAAAGAGTCTGCAAGCATGTAAGTAGTGCTATATAAAAGCTAAAATTTAATAAAAATATTTTATTTCATCCAATCAAAAGACAATAATAAATTGAGTCTAGATGGTTATTGATGAATATACCTCCGTAATATTTAATGTGTCGACATTTAAACAAGTTATATTCAAACAAGCAAAATATTTTAAATAACTTATTTAAAAAAAAAAGGCTTTTATGACGCGTAGGACGTAATCATCTTCTTTTTTGAAGTAACGTCTGTATTATATAAGATAAGATAAGAACTGTATATTTACAGCCATTATGTCTCAATACTGTAACATTTTTTTCCTTTATATACCAAACACACTATTCTCATTGACTGATCCATATTTTTGTGTGAATAATTGTGCAAAATTTCAACTTGATATGGAGTGGGAGTAATAACGTGTACAAATTTGTACCAGATGGACAGACGGGGTGAATGGAAATAAGATTTGTAAAAAAAAATCAGGTGTCATTTTATATCAAGTCTAATAGCGTAGGTTATATTGGCATAACAATCTTCTTTAACTTGAGCTATCTCTCGTTTCCCTCCGATTCCAGCTTCAAGTGGCCTCAACGTGAGGCTTAAATGGGAACTTCCGTTAGTGGACGAAGGCTAACCTAGCCTCCCAACAGATTTTCGTGGTTGGGATGAAAAAGAACCATGATGACCTACTCTAATAAGTCCTCCACGCCGTTCCAGTCACAAGGGAGAAGAGACCCGTAGCTATAATGACGACCCTTGCACGGTATGCACGGTAGAGGAGATTACAGGATAGGAATATGAAGAAATTCTTCTTAGCTGTTCGGCTGCTTATATCGTGTCTTAGGCCGAAGGCCTGCGCTACGTAGGGCCTATATGGCAAAACCCAATAGTGGGCCTAGTCAGGCTAATGGTCGCTGTGAAACCTTCAGACAGGACGCGGTGAAGAGCCTGTGTGCTGAGAGAAATCCTTCCCAGCGCTCAAATGGGGACGCATAGACTCTCTGATTCACTAAACGTTTTTTTCGTATAGGTCTTTTTTTTTTCTCCATGACATGATTGATTCGAGCTATGGACGCGAAACTAAAATCGTGTAAAATGGGTGAAGTCCGGGTCTTTTTTCATTGTAGACTATTAAGAGTATAATGAACTATTTTTATAATGCCTTCTTTTGGCGGAACATATTGTGAAAGCCGTGTATAGGAACATCATCAGTACAAAATACACATTGGAAACGCTTCAAGAACTCACTCATGCCCTTAGTCAGATAGATCTAGTCTAATTAAAGAGTACAAAACAAGATTTCCTAAAAATAAATAAATAAATAAAAATAAGGGGATACATCGATTGCGATAACATTAACGTTGTATATGAACATATGGCTTTTTATTTTAAGAGACCAAAAAGTTATTAACCTAAAAGTTACTATACTATATGGCTTCTAGATCTATTCTAGTCTTACATCTATAACGAAGGGGAAATGTGCCAAACGATAAACCCCATAATACTTTGTCCACTGGATGGGCAAGGAGAAGAAACTAGAGATTTAAGTAAACTGGACATTCATTATAGACTCATAGCAAATCTAGATCTATATAGGATAATAGATCTAGATCTATCTAATAATATTATTAAAAAGGGTAGTTTTGTATTAATGTTATAAGCAAAAATATTTATAAAAATGTGCTGCTAAATTTATTTTTCACTTGAACCAACAGATTTAATAGACTTTATAAGATGGTGACTCACTTTAAAAATTAACTTATATAAATTGATTTGTAGTAATAAGAGACATTAATTCTAAATAAATTAAATAACAAAGAATAATAGTTATAGCTGATTTAATAATGTAGATAAATATTTTTGTTTAATGCGATAATTCCTTTTTAAAGGCAACTTGGTTTTGGCTGCATTTCCGGCATGTAAAAAAAAAGTAGTTCCGACATTAAGGAAAATGTCGGATGCCCCGCTTATCGTCCAATAGTAATTTATGCTATGATTGGAAATGACGCCTTGGACTTAACTGGTTATAATTATGAGGCAAATGGTTGGAGCCATGTTACTTAAATTCTATTTTTCTTGTAGATCTATTTAGTACAGTGAGTTTTCTACGTTAAATTTAATACCAGATTACAAATGTTTTTGAAATTATTGTCTAAATTCAAAGTAAAGTAAAATTGGTCAAGCAGGCCAATGCAAAGCCGTATCACTAAAGGTTCCAACAAGCCAAAATTGAAATAAACAAACAAGCGAAAACAATATAAGAAATTTCATTATATTAGATATCTATATTTAGATATCTAAGATATATAGTCTAGAAAAAGGACTAATATTGTAATTTTCTGTTAATTCTGTATCTATTTAGATCTAGAGTAGATCTTAAATCTATATGATCTACTGAGTCTAGTCTACTGAATACTACTGATCTAGATCTACGATCTAGTCAATCTAGACTAGAGTCTAGAATTAGAATCTAGATTGTAGTAGATTACCTCCCTAGACTGCCTGAGTAGACCTAAGACTAAGACATTCTTTCTACAGTAAAATTATTAAGTAAAAAAAAAAAAGTTTAGATCTAGATACTGTATTTTTTACAAATTTGCCTTTTTTTGTTCATTATGGCGAAACTAGTCCATTCCTATGCCTATTACTATTGTAATTGTGCATCGTCCATTAGGCATTACAAACAAAAGTGACGTTATTATACCTGAGATGAACTCCAATTGGTGACAAGGCAGGGAGACCTAGGACTCCCGTAGTGCCTTGGTAAGGAACTCTGCTGTTTGGCGTAGTGCCTCATAGCTTCCATACAAACATGGCGAACCACCGGATACGTCTTCCCACAGCTCGCGGAGCTGCGGACACTCTTGCAAGACGTGCGCCACCGTCTCTTCTGATTCCCCGGGGTGTCAGCAACAGGCATCAAAATTTGGTCGAAACCGGGCAAAGTACGCACCTATTGGGCAGTGTCCTGTGCGCCACTGCGCTATTGTTGTTTGTTCCGATCTTTTTAGCCTCCACCACGGGTCGTCTCGATTTGGGCGACGCATGTGCTGCCAGACTCCCCTGGCAGTGTTGGAGTCATCCCAGGATTTCAACCACTTTTCATGTACCCACTCTCGTATAACTGTGGTAGCCTGTTGAAACGTACTTGGTGATTTGAAAGTAGGCACGGCCAGCGCTCCTTTTCGAGCTAGATCGTCAGCCACGGCATTGCCCCTCACGCCGCAGTGCGAGGGCACCCACTGCATAAAGATTACAGCTCCAATAAATAGGTGGATGTTATTTGCGGCGCCTAATGCCTCTTCCACCAATTTGGACTTTCCCCCTAAGCCAGCCATGGCTTGGAGGCAGGATTGGGAATCGGTAACCATTACAACGGTAGTCGCAGCGGTTATCTTTTCACGCAATTTTTGGAGCAGGTAATTGAGTGTGTTAGTTATCGCTGTTAATTCTGGGTCAAAGCTGCATGCAGCGAGGCCGCATGTGCCTGACAGCTTGTCTGGTTCGTGATCTGGGTAACAGATATAGGCCCCATACCCAGCTCTTACGGGGTCCTTCATGACTGACCCGTCTGTATAACAGTAAATGGCGTTGGCGGGTAGGTCTTTAATGTGTCCATTGCCATTTTTCTTAGTAAATCCGGGTGTGTGTGTCGTTCTGTGGCCCCCTCCAACCCGTGTATGGTTAGATTTATGGGAGGGATGGGCTGTCTCCTCCAGGGCGGGAACGTGCTTATCCGTCGGATTGGGACCCGGTCAGTGGAGAGGCCAGCTTGAGCACTCAAATTTGTTGCGCAGTGCATAAATGATGTCCGTTTCATCCTGTTTTTAACTCTCCACTGAGTGACTAATATATGGGTCGGTAGCCCTGGTTTGCCCCTTTTGTAGCGTTCCAGGGCCGTTGGCACGGCGCGCTCTCTCCTCAGGCTGAGAGGAGCCACGTTGGACATGATTTCTGCAGCGGAAGTTGGGCTCGTTCTATAGGTGCCGCAAATGAATCTGAGAGCCTGGGCCTGTACACGATCGAGTGATTCGAGGGCCGTCTTGCTTCCGTACACCTGCACGGGCAGGCTGTACTCGATTTGGGATCTGACAGCCCCCGTGTACAGTGTGCGTAGCATGTCATCTCGGGCGCCCCACTTGGTACTGGCTAGCTTTCTGAGTAACCCTAACTTCTCAGAGGCCTTTCTATCAACGTCCTGGATGTGCAAGTGCATTGAGAGCTTTCTATCTAGGGTGACTCCTAGATATTTTGGCGTGTTTTCACGTTGGAGTCGCAGCCCACCGAGTTGGAGCTCGAATGGGGCCCCAAGAATGTCGATTCCCAGGCTGAACAGGCACGTTGATTTGTATCTTTTGAACAATACGAGGAGATGGTATGGAGATCGGCTTGTAATGCTGCCTGTAGTTGGTCAGCTTTCTTCTCGTTTGACCAGATGACAATATCATCAGCATATAGCAGTTTGCGACACCGGAGTGAGCTGGGCAAATCGTTAAGATAGGCCATGAAAAGGATACATGAGAGGGTGGATCCCTGGGGTAACCCTCTGATTGGGGTGTTTTCCCCACTTAGAGAGTACTGGAACTGTGTTCGTGTTTTCCTCTCAGGAACTGTTTTATCCAGTTATCGGTCCGCCCGTGTACGCCCATGGCTCTAAGCTTCAGATAGAGGCCTTGCTTCCACACCCGGTCATAAGCCTGTTTTAGGTCTATAAATACTGCATATGTGCTCTCGGCCCTCTGGAACGAATCGGCCACCTCCTGCGTGAAAACTGACCTGGTCGATCAGGCTCAAGCCTGCCCTTAAGTCAGCCTGCTCTGGCGCTAGGATACCGGCACTCTCAAAGCTCCACACGAGTCGCTCGCTGACCATCCGTTCTACTATCTTGCCGATAGTGGAGGTCAGGGATATGGGTCTGTAGGACTCAACGTTAGTCGGGTCTTTGCCCTTTTTTAGTATTGGGACAATGGTAGCACAGCGCCAGGCCCTGGGTAGTCTGGACTCTACCCAGGTCCGATTCGCAAACTCAAGGAGCTTGCCTTTCGCAATACCCCTGAGGTGTTTTACCATCTCAGGAGTAACCTTGTCTGGCCCCGGAGCTTTTGGGTTTTTGCACTTAGCTATCGCTCTGTCCAGCTTAGCACGGCAGAAGGGCGCATTGCACGTGTCCAGGTCTTCCGACCCATCCGGCTCCCTCTCGAGTCTTTTACGCTCCTTGTTGAGGCCTATAGACGTGGCTGTCTTCTTTTCGGACTTACTTTTCAAAGCGAAATATTTGTTAAGCAAGTCGGCCATTTTTTGATCTTTTGCCACTCAATCCCCACTGGGTGACAATAATGGGGTGGCTGTACGCGCCGAATCTTTGGCCTCAAGATTGCGAAGAAGACGCCAGGCTTTGGAGGTATCCCGAAGATCCAGGCATCCCTCCAGTGGTCCGCCCGTACACGTTGGGCCACCTCGCTGGCCTTCCGGCATAATGCATTGAACTCCCTGCGGCATTGGGGGGTCCCCTTTCTTTGTGCTCTGTGCCTTGCCAGTTTCCTGGCCCTGACTATTCAGTCTAATTCTCGGGACCAGGCGGGTCTATGCCGGTATAGGTCCGCGGAATATACTTCCTAATCGCTGCAGTGATTTCGCTGTATTTGGTGTCGACTGTCCCTTCCTCCACCGCGATACACGACAGAGCGGAGTCGACAGCCGCCCCGTAAGCTGGCCAGTCAGCCTTAGTGTAGCTCCATTTTTTGGGCCGTTTAGTGGCTACACCCCTGGCCTCTGAGAGAGCAATAGTGATTTCAATGGGCCTATGATCACTTCCAACATCCTCAAGCGCATTAATTGTGGTTTTCCCCTCTAGATCTGCAGAGATTAGAGTTAGATCAGGTCTTGACAGAGACCCGTTGCCAGTGTGTAGGAGGGTTGGCGGGCTATGTTTATTTTGCAGGTAAAATAAGTTCGTAGTGTTAAGAATTTCTGGGACTTTTCGGCCCGAGGAGTCGGTTGTGTCATAGCCCCATGCAGGAGACTTGGCATTTAGGTCCCTAGCTAATAGAGTTTTAGAAAGAATATTCTTATTGCCGAGGTTAATGGCAAGTTCGTGTTTTGGCGGGTTATAGCAGTTAATGACGTAAGTTTTCTACCAGCTTTGAATATATCAAGCGAGATGGCGTCGGTACGCCCGCTTTGAGGGCCAGGGTTTTGTGAAACTGTCATGCCGTTTCTTACATATGTGATAATTCCACGGCACTCATTGCATTTACATTTATAAGCTGTGTAGCCACTGATGTGGCTACTTCGCTTCTTGCCTACCAAAGTCTCCTGCAAGAGCGCGATGTCTATTGCCCTCTTATGGAGGAGTTTTGTGAGCTCTAATATCTTGGGTATTAATCCACAGATATTGAGCTGAAGTACTTTTATCTGGCTAAGTTTATCGCTCCCTAAGGGTTTAGGACTGGAAGCGACAAACCGTTGTAATGGTTGGTGCTTCATTGGTCATAGTCGGTTGGGCCTTTTGGTTGGTAATAGTTGGTTTGGCCTGGTGTGGGACATGATCACCAGGTTGGCTAGCCACACCTTGACTACCGTTCTTACGAGGGAAGAACGAATGCAGTGTAGCCTGGGAAGAGGGCTTTTTCCTGAGAGGGGGAACCTTCGCTAATTTATCGTGGTTTGACAGGTTCCGCCGGATCGGGTGGTACTGGAACGCCGAGGTTATTATACCAATGCACTTTGAAGTGAAGTAAAAAAAATTGTCTTCATGTGTAAGTGATAAATGAATCTAAATATCATAATATGTCTAATCTAAGATATAAAGAATTGGACTTTGCAGAAAACAGATTGAGCTCTCAACTGGACCAATTTTTTGACCACTTTTAAGGCTTTTAAATATCATTTTTGATGCACAAGAATAGAGGAATTCAAAAAAGATAAAATCAGAAGCAGCAGACAATTATTTCACATGAAAAAAGTCAAACACACTAACCCCTAATAATGGCAAATCCATCATTCACAGTAGGTATGTCCAAAAATCAATGAATTTCACAAATTCACAGTATTATTAACAAAAGTGTGTCACATTTGAACATTTGAAAAAAAAACTAGTTTCTTAAAACATTTATGCCTATTAATTGAGCCTCCCCAGCAGGGGCGGACTGGGTATCATGTGTTAATCTAGTCATGTATGTTGATCTGTGAAATAAAGTATGCTAAATCATTGGTTTTCCTGGCTGACTCAGGCAACCCATTCCATTAAAAGATAAGAGAAAACAGAACGGTTAGAGAGGCACTTGCTTAATGTGAAAAGCTATTGCTTCCTCCTAGTACATTCTTAAAAACGCGATTTGTATATGAATATACCATACCCATTATTTAAAACAGCGCTATATATAAATTATTGTAATAATTTTCATCATTAATGACTTCATACTAAGCATAAGTTTGCCATTAATTATAATAGTATAAAAATTGATTTAGATCTAGATTTATTTTTTAATTAAATAATTTTTTTTTTGTAAGCCTTAAGTTTAGTATTTTTAGATCTATGTTATTAAAAATAAACAAAAAGAAACTTTACTTTGTCTTTCCAAATCGCAGAAAGTAGAGCTTTATACCCATATTGAGCTGTAAATAAGTTGGATGGTTTGTAATTTCGCGGCTGTGTGTATGTGTTAAAGTTAATTTCTAATATGTATTATTAAAGAGCTAATTGTCGCGACTATCTTTTTTTTTTTTTTTTTGCTGCATATCAATGTTTTCTAACGTAGCCTCTCTCATTATTATTATAGCGCTACTTTCATGCTTATAGCATGCTCAGAGCGCTTTTGGTCCAATCTCATTTGTGGACCAGTGGGGGGAGGGGGTATCTAGGAGTTGGTTTTCCGTGCTGCCTTTAGGCGCTCAGTAAACACAACTCTGCCCGAGTCAGGTGTCGAACCTCGAGCCCCCTTCTAGGTAGCCAAGTTCAAGTGCACTTGGCCTCTCGACCACGCTTCCCACATCCCTCTTTTTGGTTATAGTGTATTTTTTTTTAATATTCTTGTTGAATTTCAAACAAAATTAATTGTAATAAGAATTAAAAAATACAAGAAAACGTGTTCAGACCTGTGTCTTGCTGCTGTCACTTTTTTTAATAGTTGTCTGCATTGAAGTTTTTTTCAATGGTCCCGATTAGACCGACCCATTTGGTGCCGGCCCACTGGGCATTTGCCTGTTTGCCCTTGCTCCTCAGACCCCACCCCTCCTGTAAAAAAAAGTTCGGAAATTATACCTTATAATCACCTTAAATAACAAAACCATCATCATTTTCAACATGTTATATATCAATTTTAATGCCCAAGACCAGTAGAATTAAAAAAAAATTAAATTAATAGCATCAGACAAGTATTTAACATTAAAAAATGAGGTCTAACACACTTACCCCTAGTACTGAAAAATTCATTACACACAGAAGATATATTCTATTAAGCCATGAATTTCACAAATCCACAAAATTATTAACAGAAAAATGTGTCACAAAGAAAAGTATACTTTTAGAAGATTTAAAAAAAAAAGCTTATTATTAATTATTATTTAATAAATAAGCCCCCTCACCTGCCCAGTCCTAGTTAAAAAGTAGCATTTTTCTTTATCATCATTTATATATATATATATTTCAGATTATAGATGTAATCTAAATAAGGATATTATTTATCAAAATACTTTTGAGTATCAAGTAGATTTAGATCTACTAAATTTAACTAAATCTAGGAGTGGTATTACTATTACATAATCCTATTGTCAAGCTAGATTACATTTATAATTTTTATGCATTGAATATCAGAAATGTGTCACAAAGAAAAGTATACTTTTAGAAGATTTAAAAAAAAAAGCTTATTATTAATTATTATTTAATAAATAAGCCCCCTCACCTGCCCAGTCCTAGTTAAAAAGTAGCATTTTTCTTTATCATCATGTTATATCATCATTGATATATATATATATTTCAGATTATAGATGTAATCTAAATTAGGATATTATTTATCAAAATACTTATGAGTATCAAGTAGATTTAGATCTACTAAATTTAACTAAATCTAGGAGTGGTATTACTATTACATAATCCTATTGTCAAGCTAGATTACATTTATAATTTTTATGCATTGAATATCAGAAAGTGAACCTGTGCTAGATTTAGAATCTAGATCTAGATCTTACAATGGTAGACTAGAATAGATGTAGATCTATATCTTGTGAATGTTGATCTTTGTATATTTTAGAAATTGTATTTTTATAATATATTGTTATGGCAATTAGGAATTATAATAATAAATATAATATTAAAGCAGACTTATTACCTACAAAATTGATATTTTCAACTGAATTATGTTTAGAAACTACAGTCAATAATTACCTTTGATAAAAATTACATTTAGATCTAGATTACTAGATCTAGATATAGCTTAATGTGGTCCGCGCACATATACTGATATAGCATTGACAACATTTCTAAACTAGATAACTATAGAACTAAGACAGACAGTAAAGCATTTAAGAGAACTATAGATTTTAATATTAAAGATCTATTGGAAGCAAATGGTTCTATGTTAGAACTGGAGAAAATGCATGATGTATAGATTTCCGGGGAGAATGAACAAGAAATAAATTAATCATATTCAACTGACCCTGATTTTCTGAGACGGACATCCGGGCAGACACTTAAAAAAACATATTTTTGCTTCAAAAAAAACCAAAAAAAAACCAGTACTTTAAAAAAAAAAATATCTAAAACATGTTTAAGGGACCTAAAAACATGTTTTTATATTGAAATTGGCATTATTTAATTTTTGGGAATATTCTTTTCTAGCCTTGTGTTAGGATGGACAAATTAGGTCACAACCCCAAGGTAATGTTTTTTTAAAATTTAAGACAAGATCAATACTTTTTCATTTTCTTGTGTAACAATATTTACAACATTCATTTTTAAGCGTAAATATGCTAAATTTACTTATAATAATATTTAAAAAATATATTTCTTACCTTTTCAAAGAAGAACACAGAAGTTAAAAGTAAATTATGTTTGTCCTAATTTCTATACTTTGTAATATTCTCGACTGCACAACCTCATAATAAAAACGAATTTAAGACATTTATTGATATGACAGCTTACACAAACATTGCTCTACCCAAAACAACAAACAAATACATCACTGGTAGTAGCTTTACAGAAAAAATGAATGTTGAACTTCAAAATTGCATTTTATGGGTACAAATCTGTTTTCTGCCATTTAACTCTTGGGAAGAGTGAAGTAGGTCACGGGTTTCAAACACTCCCCATTCAGCTTCGTAAAGAATCAAACATTATTTTAATTTTAAAAATACGTATCAAAGGGATATAACTCAAAGCCAAAAAAATATTTAAATTATAATATTTTTTATTGTTATTTTTCAAAATAATGTAATGCAAACTACAGATAAATTATGTATGTGTGTTACTATGACTATGTGAATCAGCTATCCTGTAAAAATAGTAGACATAATTGCCTTAAACAGGACCTAATCATAGACAAAAATGTGCTGCTTTCTGACTTTCAGTGCACCAAGAACAAAATTTAAAACTGGATTTACATACTAATTGAAATATAGAGTAGATTAAAATCTACACTAGACCTATATCTAGAATAATATAGAACAAGATTTGTTCAATGTCCTGTGAAGCTCCACGAACAATGATAAAACAGTGAGGTTTACATCAACTTAGATTTTTAGTATTCTAAGTATTCCAATTCAAATTTGAGAATAAGAAGCATAGAGTTTGTTGTATTTTAAAACTTTGGGTAGAATATTACTTATATCTACATCTCTGATATGATTCAACTTTTTTTCTACTGTGGTGTTTCAGGTGCAACAGTGAAAAAAATGTGAGACACCAAGTCTATTAATGACTCCTTTTGATTACTATGTAGCCTTTTCCCAAGAAAATGCCACTACTTATGTACTAAGCAGTATCAGAGATACCATTAAGTAATTCCCATTACATTATTAACTTAACATAAAAAAATGTAGTCCTTTTTTGAAGCACGTTTGGGGTGCTTCATCTGGGACACCAAAATATATTTTACTAATTATAAATACATAATATATAAATTTTTACAGTTTTTAGTAACAGAAATACACTATAGAGCAGACTGCCTTTACTTTTTTTACAATTGATAAAGGTTTAAAATTGCAAATTTAGTGTGACACCACATGATAATTCACATGTGACACATTTTTTACGATGACATATAAGTAATACTAAAATAAATATAAATAAAAAGATATAGGTAATGCAATATAATTATATTGTTAACCCATTTCAACAAAAATGTCTGTTCAACACTCCTTAGTTTTAGTAGAATATTACTTCAACCTAACCCAGGTGTTCAGTGTTACATCAAAAGATGCCATTTTGTGCACTATTTTACACTACTTCTACAATTTTAAAATTTCACTATACACCTTTCGAGCTCAAAATCACAATTTATACATTAACCATTTCTAAATGCAATGAAATAAAAACTGTGACATTTCAAATGGAATTTTTTGAGATATACACTTGTTACCACAAATACCTTTTGGGCGCCAGTACTGGAGTAACACTCTCTCTCATTTTACATTGACCATTTCACACACCACCTTTACAGTTGTTGGCCTTGCACACACACACACTTTCATAGGCTATACCATCTATTTAGAAGCCAGAAATATAAAGTCTGCTTTAGTTGTTTTGCCATCAGGATTTAAAATAGCACTAAACCCTGACTTACTTGCATTCTTCTAAAAAATATGGGAAACTCCGATGGTTTTTCAAATTTGAGTTATTGACATATTTAAATTCTAAGTAAAAAGTTGTAGTAGTAAACATTTTACCATTTTTTATTTAAATGCTTAGAAACATTTATATTTAATAAATTAGACAGTAAATTCTTGACATCTCCAAAAAAACAGGGTTCTTTTATATTTTCTTTTTAGTTTAGCCATACGTCAATTCCCTCAACAATACTGAAAGGGAAACTAGATTTGACCAATCATATCGCTTCATTCTTAAAGTAGCTGTTAGGCTTAGTGACGGCCTAGTCATGCGCTATATATAGATAGATAGATTTCTTCTTCTAGCCAGCTTTATTGCTGCTGAGCTGTGAGCTCTTTTGCAGACTGTGCCAAGGAAAAAAAGTGTGCTGTTTTCTTCAGTTGTTCAACACAGCCGTACAGGATGTTGGTTATGTTGGGCTGTAGTGGAAGTAGGGTCTGCCTAAGGTGGATTAGGGAGGGGCATGGCAAAGAGGATATGGTTTACTGTTTCAAAGGGGTGGGCGCAGTGTCTGCAAAGGGGAAGTTGTGTGGAGTTTATTTTGTTCAGGTGGTAATTTAATAGTGGTGTGTGTCCTGTTCTTAGTTGGAAGATTGTAGATTGTTCTTTGCGGGGGAGGAAGTTAATACTGTCCAGTTTGTTAGGCGTAGTCATTTCTTTGTACATGGCTCTGCCTGTGTTTCCTGATGCTCATTGGTTGAGCCACTCCTCTTTGTGATTGTTGACTAACATTAACCTTAGGGTGAGGTAGCTAACAGATCTATCTGGTTTTTCCATAGATGAACCTGCCTTTGATAGCTTATCTGCCTTTTCATTTCCCTTGATGCCAATGTGTCCAGGGATCCACTGTAGTGCGATATTGATATTTAATTTTGTTGTCATCTGATGGATTATCACAATGAGTGTTGTCAACTCTCTTGGGCTGTTTGAGGTGCTGCTGTTAAGTGCTTGCAGAGTAGATTGAGAGTCTGTAAAGACAACAATATCTGATGGTGGTTGCACTCCTTCATATAATTTGTTTTCCACTGTCTGTAGTGCTATGGTAATTGCCTCAATTTCGGCTTGGAAATTTGAGCCGTAATCGCCACAGGGTGCGCTTGTCTCAAAGTGTTTATTTTTAGGGAAGACCAGGAAGGCACCAAGACCAGCATTGATGGTGTCTTTGAAAGCCGATCTGTCTGTATAAATAAAAGATAGATTTTAAAGTATTGGGACAACCAACTCGAGAGAAAAAGTAATATTTTCATCTAAGCCGCTCCCTGTACCAAGAAGTAAAAAGATCGCAGGTCTGACTGATTCGAACAAACTGGTCAGTGCAAGGCTAGTCGAGACTATGTGTAGTCAGTCATGACAAGACAACCAAGCCATAGTGTTTGTTTTGTGTTGAGTGGTCAGGCCAGAAGATACACACTGCCGTGTTTAGTCAAGCATGTAAATCTCCTTTAACACGCATTTTTTTTTTTTGCTTACAAGATCTAGATCTAACTGCATAGACGAAGATATATTTCTTTTACGAGAATGTAAACATTACTGTAATGGTTTTCCGTTATACAGAAACCTGATGAAAGTCTGAGCGTTTTGGCTGCATAGGAAAATTGTCAGAAAAATATCAATTACTAAATTATTTATTGCAAATAAAAACAAAATAATATATTCATTATCTGTTGATCAAAACACATATCAAAATTTGTCGAAACCATGGGAGTTTCCCTTTAACTTGATGAACAAAAAAGTCATATTTTGGGAATTGTAAAAAAAAAATGTAGCATGAGCATTACCAATATGTTCATCAGAATGCGTCAAAATAATAGATCTTGTTGATAATATAGTGACCTGTTTGACCCAATAGTTACTTGCGTGAGCCAAAAATAAGCAACAGTTAAATTTCAGTCTTTAAAAATAGCAAATTTTTGTAAGGCTTAAAAAATAAAGGAAGAAAATAAATTTTCTGTTGTGGGTTGTCATAGATTTAAATAGGTTCAAGATTGCCTGTAAAACTTTATGAAAATGTATTGATGCAAATGGCGTGCCAGCCTTAATTTTGAAATTTGAGCCAAAATAGGATTTTCTCTGTATAAGTGAATGTAAAATGGTAAGAATTTTTGCAAAATATAAACTCTGTAATGGACCAATGCCATTTTCAAAAAGCATGCAGAATACTCATTGACATCAACTATTGAAAACTACAATAAAGATAACAAAAAAATATTTTTACCAACATATATATTTTTCCTTGCAGGTCTGACTGACTAGTCATTGGTGAACTAAAAGAATACACCTTTCTTTTTGTTTTCATTTAACTTTCTAGGAGAGGTAAGTACAGTTACAGTTTTTTAAATAGAAGTTTAAAAAAAACAAATTTCAAGACTCATTCCAAGCGTAGCCATCATACCAACACACAACAAGAATAAGAACGTTAGCTAAAAACTTTGAAGTACTTCTAAATTATTTAACCTGATGAGTTATTATTGCTTTTGTATAGCATGTCATCAAGTTAACAGCACCAGATATAGTACTAGATTAACTATTAAAATTAAAAACCTTAGATAAATGCTTACTAATGATAGAAAGACTAGTTTTGGGACTAGAAGTAAAGACTTTTTTTTTATAAATGGTTAGTTTGATACTTTATTTAAAAAATTTCTGTTTTAATTTTAAATGCTCTTGATTTAAAAATGATTGATAGAAGTGTACTTATTTTAATAACCAGACATCTTTTTAATGCTTTCTTATTGCAGTTTTACACGGTTATATTCAACACCTTTAATCTGTGAATCCTTTCCTTGTATTGTGGGGGGTTCAGTTTTGATTTCACACTCATACCTCTCCTCATATTCCTTGCTGAAGAACATTGCATTTATCCTGCATTTAGAATACCCTTTTTACTTATTATCTGATATTTTAAAAATGGACATTAAAACAATTTTATGTTTTTCAGAAAAACTAATGAATGGCAGAGAGAAATTGTATTCCTGTTGTTGGTAGGGAGTGATGGAGACAAGGCCTGCTAATGAAAGAAACGGAGATGGCAACATGAATGCTATTACTATGGGCTCAGTGGGCATGGCCTTACCTGTAACATCTGGAATAGATCATTCAATTAACGCAGCCATAAGTTCAGGAACTGTGACTGGGACCATTTCAGTGCCGTGCAGTGCAGGTAATGGTGGCCAACATCATCAAAGTATACAGACTCAACCACAACATATTCACATCCCTGGTGCAACCATGTCTATCGGTAGCTTAGCAGTTGCTATGGGGCTGTCTGGAACAAACTCGGACCCTAACAATTTGACTTTTACCAGTAATGCTTTAGCTAACTTAAGTGCCAGGATGAGTATGAGCTCTGTTGCTGGAACCAATGCTGCTGGCCTGATGGCTACAGGAAACAGTTTGGTTGCTTTCCCGGGAAACACTCCACTGAATCTCGTTCCTGGCGTTGGTATGAATATTCCCGGTGGTGGGGGTGTCAGCATCATGGATGGTAGCGGTCTCAGCATGGCAGTTGCTGGCAGTCTGGCCATGCAAGCGGCATCCAATGTGAATGTTGTGGGGGTGCAGACCTCAAACATAAGTAACTCCAATAGCCTGAGCTCACAGCAGCAAGGCATGCTTCAGAACAGTGTTCATATCAGCGCCAGCGGAAGCAGCGTTGGGATGATGAGCAGTGGCGGAGTCTCTAGTAGTCATTCAGCTAACTGTTGTGGTGGCTGCAGAACTAGGGTGACAGTCAAGGATCAGTCATCTCAGACAGATTTATCAACAGTTATACAGGTATTATAATGTTCAATTACTGGTATACTTAGAGGCTGTTTGGACTCGAAGACAAGCTGTTCATTGTTTTTATGATTGAATTGACTGAATGATAGGATTCTCTTAGTACACATTTAAAACAAAATATAAGGGATAATTGGCAATTGAAATTAAAACTTGAAAAAAAAAACATCAACTGTGTACAGAGTTTGTCTGATGAGCAAGATCTGCTACAGTTTTTAAAATACAAAAAAAAAAAATTATCTAGATACAAGGTTTAAAAAAATTAACTTTAAAAAAGGAGGTTTCAAAATATATTTTAATTTAAATAAAAATGTTACGAAATGCCAGATGTTTAGATGCCAACAGTAAAAATATATACTGTAATACCTACAAAAAGTGTTTTGGTGATATGAAGTAATTTGATAAATGTATTCTGTTTTGCAATTTAAAAAAAAAAAAAATTAAAGCATTATATTTTTATTGCTTTGAACTAATAACAAAAATTTTATTCTATTTATCTATCTTGTATAAAAATGTCATGTAATAAAATTATCTATAATGAAATAGATTGTCTGTTTAGATTCCTCACAGTATTTTTATTAATCAGTTGAATCACTACATAAAGTATTAGGGCCTCTTTTCTAAAAGCATTTTATAACCAAACCAAAAATCAACTTCTGATCCTTATATTTTACCAATGCTTAGTATAAAAATTAAATTATATCATTAGAACTCAATTTTTAGGATGGGCAAACAATATTCTTTTGTTCCTTTTGTAGGTAAAAGCAGAAGAGAGGTTGGCTCGAAGTGGGCTGATGCCCGGAGCTCGTCTCATATCTCACAGTGCTGGCTCAACTGTGAGCCATGCTACTCCCAATAGTCATCATGGTCCAAACTACCCATGCAGTTGTGACTTTTGTGGAAGAATGTTTGCTAAGAAAGAATACCTCCGCAGACACGTTAGAATTCACACTGGAGAAAGGCCATATAAATGTGTCATTTGTGGCCATAGTTTCCGGCGCAGGTAGGTTAAATTAATTAATTGCTAGTTTCCCATGAATATTGGTGGAAAAAAAAAGCCATTTTATATTAATGAATCAAGCTAGCTATAATAAATTGGAGTTGGTAATTTTGCCGACCTCGTACTTAATGTCAACTGTTGACCTTAGATTTAGGTGAATGTTATATGCCCCATGGACCACCTAGGCATCTTAGCTTATTCAAGTCATTAAACATATGCTTGGAACAGTCCACCTGTATGTATTATTGTCATATTAATAAGTACTGTTTTATTGACATCTTAAATCAATGGTCATTATTGCTATTGTTTTGTCTGCTCTTGCTTGTATGAGTGGGCTTTTATGATGTGAATATTTTAATTAATTCTTCTATAATATTGTTACTTAATTGTAGCTTAGTAAATTTTCACGTTTCAAAAATGTCAATACACTTTTTTTTGTACATCCCTGTAATGATAAGATGGGTTCTAATTTCCTAACTATGAATTGGGTGTTAATCAAAAGCAGTACAAAATATCCTTTCTTGTGTTTATTTAAAGCATAAATTTGTTAACATTTGTTGACAGTCTAGAAAGTTAAAAATTAAAAGGCAAAGATATGTGTGGAAATCTTGTTGGCTATGTAGCAGTAGAATTTGATATTTTTCATTAGGGCACACACTTTAAAAAAAAAAAAATAATGTCAAATACTAAAAAGCATGTAAAAACTATCTTGCTGTTGACTTTATTCAGAATTTTAATTGTTGATGTTGTATGTTCTTTAACCACACCACTGGTTCTCACTGAATCATGTCTATTTTTGAAGAAACTTGATTGGTTCCTGACTTCCCTCTGCAGTACACACTCACACACATTTTTGCCTCATTTTTCAGCCATCACCTTCGTTGTCATGAGTTGACTCACACAGGCACCAAACCCTACACATGTGGCATCTGTGGCAAGGCTTTCAATCTGAGGTTTGTGTCCCGCAGGGTTGCATGTTTTGTGGTCTACTCTCCGGCTGGAATTCATAAATACTTATCTAAAAAATGAAACATTATATAACCTAAGTTTTTTTTTTTAAATATTATTTTTGCAATAATGATAGGATTTGAAGAAGAAAAAAAAAGGAATTCAGTATTTTGTATATAGTTACTTAATGAAAAAAATATTTGTTGCTAGAAACTAGATTTAATGTCTCACTATATAAAGTATCTAGAATTGTTATGAAAAAAAAAATGTTAAAGAAAGGTTTGTGACTTGCAGTTTATACATTGTGTTAAAAATCTTTTAATCACTTTTTTAATGCCTAAAAATTTTTTTTACATTCTTGAAAACTACTAAAGCTGCTACAACAATTATAATTTTTGGAATGATTTTGTCAGAATAGTTGCATGTAACCCTGCAAGCACAAACCTGGGACTGAGTCTTGTTTTTGTGTAATTTGTTTGTATGTATGCCATTTTGTGAATCCATCCACGCTAGCCTACCAGTCACCAGGCTCATGTTACACCATTAATATTTTGTGTAATTAATTGATGGTAGTAATTTTAAACAATTCTATTGAAGATCTAGTGCTCACATTTTGATTTAGTGCGGAGTTCAATCAAAGATTGCAGTGTTATTCAATCAAAGATCGCAGTGTTAAATTTTATTAGTTATTGTTTTACTTAAACTTTTTTTTTCTCCAACCCTCCAACCAGGGTGTACAAATACTTGAAAATATTACATATTTCAATTTGTCATGAGTTTTTTTTTTTTTTTAAACATTGGCCTATATACATGTTAAGAATTTTTATACATTGGTCATGGGATTATGATATTTGAAGTAATATAATGTTTGTTTTGTTTTACTTGTTAAATTAAATATACTTGAATTTGTTTTGGGGCCTCTATAAAAGTATCATGAAGCTGTTTCTAACAAATAATTTCATTGTCTTATATTTGCAGCCATCATCTACGGCGCCATGAGATGACTCACACTGGAGAGAAACCCTATGCCTGCACAGAGTGTGGTAAAGCCTTCACCCGCAAGCAACACCTGGATCGCCATTACAAGACTCACACAGGCGAGTACCACCGCACCTTCAAGTGTCCGTTCTGTGAGAAGATGTTCTTCCGCGCTCATCACCGAGACAAGCACATGAAACGACATGGTGAGGGTGAGGATTTGTGCACCAATCAACACCCATAACCCACTCACTTTGTTCTCTTCATGGACTGTTTGTTTCGTGGTGTCTCTTTTCAGTTTTTTCATATCTATATATATTATAAATATATTTTTGTTTGTCATTTTTCCCATTCCTATTTATTTTGAATAAGCACAGTACCTTGTGGATTTTCTGTCAGAATAGTTATGGAGATCCAAATTTTTATTTGGTTCTAAAGAATTACAGCTCTTTATACCATGTCATTTGTTTTTAATGTATGTAATTAGATTTTTATATCTTTTTATTAATAAGATTTAACCTTTTACATAATTAAAAGTTCTAAGTTTGACCAAAATTAATTTTTGTTGGGCTGTGTGCTCATATCCATTGTGGGTACACATGTCTGATATGGCTAGAAAGAATATTTGGTATTAAGCTCCTAAAAGAATAAAAATTCGCATTGTTTGAGTATATTAATAGAACAAAAGTAGCTAGGGGTACATGTAAATAATCATTTATGAAAGATACATGGAAACACACTTCTTTAATAAATATTTAGAAGGAGGTATTCATTTGTACGCAAAGATCAATGTTCTCTACTACATCTTGCAGTTCTGACTACACCAGATCTAACAGCTGCCACTTTTTCTCCTGTCAACAACATGAACCTATCCATCAGGGCTGATGGTACCTTGAGGGCAGATGGACTTACAGCATCTCCTATTAGCGTAGCAAGCAAGGATGAATCACACAGGCGAGTTTCGATTAAATTATAGGTTAATAGTTAGATATGTATTTAATTAAGGGTGAGCAAGGTCTTTTACATTTTTTTATGTTTAACAAAAGAGGTTCTCTCTATAAATCCCATATCTTTGAATACAGTTTTGTGTTTTATTCAAAAGAGCCATGCACATGCAATTAATAAAAAAAATAAACATTTGATAGAAGTACAATCAAATTTAATAAGTAAATAGTAATAATTAATGAAATTTAATTGGCTCACACAATTTCTTATTTGATTAGAAAATTTAGATAGTTTTGTTGGTGTTGACTAGTTACATAAATATGTTGAATTTTATTAAGTGTCAAATTATTTGACTAGTTGATCTGAGACATTTTAACTAAAAAGGACATTTAAACAATACTATCACCAATTGAACTAAGGGTCTTCGCAAACCTCTAATAGGTTATTTCTGCAGATAAATAGTCTGAAGTTTGAATTTTTAAAAATTGGATCATGCCATGTGTTATAGTGTTAAAAATTCATATTTTTAGAAAATTAAAATGTTAGTACAGAATGTAAACAAATAACCAGATTAAGGTTATATAGTATGAATTTTTAGCAGCAAAAATAGAAATTATATTTATTAGTGTGGCAAATATTTTATTGTAGTTTGATTCTTTCAGTTCAGAGGACTATCTTACTTCTGATGAAGAAGGTAAACTCGCCAATCCAAACAAGCCAAAAGAAGGAAGTAAAAAGAGAAAAGGAACATCTCCAATGAGACTTAGGTTTCCCTATGACTACAATGCCAAAGATGGCCATGAGGGCATGAAGATCCCCAACATGGATATGGGTGGGATGAAGAACATGACATTTCCACTTCCACATGGTGCTGCTGGCCCAAGCCATGGGTTGCCTGCTCAGAGCAACACTATTTTAACAACTCCGACAAGAGGGCGTCCTCGTGGAAGCAAAAATAGAGGGGGTGCTTCAGGCCGTGGCAAAAAGAAAGAGAGGGCACTGCTGATGAGCCAGCTGGGATTGGAGATGAAGACAGAGCGGATGGAGGGAGATAGAGATGGGTATGGAGGGTTGAAGAAAGAAGAAGAAATGGGCAGTGGTGGCGTGTATGCTGGGAAGACCATCCCTAACATTCCTCAACAGTTTGTGTCTGAGTCTGTGGTGGTCAGACACCCCTTACAGGTGGGAAGCCCTCATGGCATGGGGCAGCAGCTAGGGCACGATAAAGGTATGGTAGGAAAGCAAGAAGGTTCAACACCAGGCCCTGTGCCTACTTCGACCCCTACACCCACACCTGATGGAAGGGGACAGTTGCAGTGGCAACAGCAGCAACAGGTGGGAATGAATCAGTCTGGCGGAGGAAATACTGGTGAGTACATGGCCAACATGAATCGACAACTACACACACCTACCTCAGGTGCTGGCGCCAGCAATGTTGGTTCTGGTGATGTTCAGCAGACCATGCATTACAAACCAGGCACTCCTGATCAAGCACTTCATCATGCTTGGGCTGGAGGTAACTGGCCACGATTGACCTTAACCTCTGAACCTATACCTAACTCATATAACCAGGTGGATGCGTCACGATTTATGAACATCTACAGTGCATCAAAAGTAATGGAAATGCGAATGGCTGATCTGCGCAATCCACAAGGTTTCGACGGAGGCCAGTGGAACAATCAAGGACGTCGTGATCAGGGACAGGATAAAGGAGATAACAGAATATATACCATGCATCAGTGAGTCCATTGTCACTGTAAGCAATAGCATCACTAAACTTAAGCACAACTCCTGCCACAAATTTAATGTGACCATAGGAAGCAAAACTTTCGAGTGACAGCTAAATAAACATTGCTTTAATGAGTAGGAGATACCCTCTCTTGATACACTGTTTAGAACAGGGACATCCCCCCTCAATACTAGGGCAGATAAGCCGCCCTCTCTCTCTCTGTGCACTGAGATGTTTATGTCTTCCGACAGCTGCTGCCCTTAGATCTGAGCAATTAATGATCTTTATATTCTTTCTACAGTTTCCCTAAATGGGGAGAGATACACAAAACATAAACAATAGAAAGCGAAACTAAACTAGTGGATTAAAGCAAAAGAGATATGCTGGCAACAAAACCATATCAAATCTAGAAAGCTGTGTGTTGTCACCTTGTTCATACATTTCTAAAACGTGCTTTATTGTCAGATGTTATATTTCATATAGGCACATGATAAACTGAATCTCTGAAGAGGTAGGTGCACTGGAAGAGAGGTGAAGACTTGGAAAATATATATGCATATGCTGTTAGTGGAGGCGAACAAAACTTGTATTCTTCATAATGGCAAATTGGTGGGACCTACACTGTTGTGTACAGTTCACTCCAGTGAACTAGGTGGATGTATACTTTAGAAATGTTCATTATTTAAGAGATGGTGTAAACTGAGTAGGCTCTTCCTTTTCCTCTCCTTTCTTACCCCTCTTCTACTATTCCTCTTTCAAAAACATAGGCCCTACATTTTTTTTAACACTATTACAAATAATTTTTAAATAGTAAATTAAAAACAATATCTGTGAAACTGAACCCATGTACATTTTTTTTATCCTTGTAACAGGCAGGAACAAAAAAGAGAATTTTTCCCCACTAACTTTTTTTTTGTTATCATATATTACATAGCCATTATATATATATATATATATATATATATATATATATATATATATATATATATATATATATATATATATATATATATATATATATATATATATATACACATAGCTATTTAATGCATAGTTAATTTAAACATGTTTTTGTAAACAGTTTTTTGATGACCTGGTGTTTTCTCACTAATTTCCTTGTTAATCTGCTCATCAGAAAGTATGCTGTGCTGGTGTAATATAAAGATTGATTTTTTTTTTTTAATATGCCTTTTTAAACATGATAATTATGTGACTTTTTTTTAATTTTTATGGTAAACTTGCTAGATGGAGAAAAAAGAAGGGGGAGGAAGTTCTTAATGGTGCAGCTGAAAGTGTCCAATGAACTCCCTTAGTAATAGGAAACTATCATTGAGTCAAATGTAAGCCTTTTATGTTACTGTCCCTGACTTGCAAGAATAGATTGGGGCTGTCTCTTAATATATTATTACCCAGTACTGTGGGGGGTGGGGGCATTTGCAAATATCATTAGAAAAGTTAGTCATTTACAGTGTTTTATACTTATTACTTAAAGCATAAACCTGGGGCTTGTGCTAATCTCTTAGTGTCTTTTAACCTTTGACCTCAGTAAACTCCACCCATATTTTGGACTAGAATAAACAATTTTTCCTTTAAAAAAATGATATTTGACTAATTACTCCTTTTTTGATTAGGATCTTATACCCTGAAAAAAAAATAGGTTAATATAAACAATTGAGAAAAATAGATTAATTTTCCAGAATAGTTCTTGAGTTGTGTTCTGTTAGTAATTTGTATTTAGATGAATGAACATTGAGTTTTGCTCTGAAGTAATTACTTTATGGATAACTTATGTGAATGAATTCATAATGGTACACAATAAACCAAAGTTTTAATCTAATGTCTGAATTATTTTTTAAGGTTATATATTTATATATATTTATCTTCAGATTACATTGGCAATTGTACTTTTTTTTTCAAATCAATACATTATTTTAAATAAATTCTATATTTGGTTGACAAATATCAGAAATAAAGGGTTGGCAAGTAGAAATATTAAGTTTTGTGAATACTTGTTTATAAGATTATTGTAATTTAAAGAAAAGTGTATGCAATTGATTTGGTTTTCATTTGTACAAGATACCAGTGTCCCATGTCTTCCTTCCCTTGTGCAGTTTTAGTTTGTTGTAGCTCTACATTTTGTTGCAGTAACATGTAAGGCTGATGTGATCTAAGCCTGTGTCTTTTAGGTCCTATTACATTATTTAAGAATCAGCAGGAGAAACCAATTAATTTATTTCATGTAGCATGACTTGTACAATACTGGTTTTATATTTAACTACTTTGCTGTTAGATTTCACTTGAGTTTCGATTTGTAAAATTTCTGTTGCTAGAAGACTCGTTTGATGCTTTTTTTTTTTTTTTTTAAATACATAAATAAACTTTATGAATAGTTCAAATTTCAATGCTCTTTGTTGGTCAGAAACAACTAAGCATCCTGCAGGCTTATAAATAACAAGCGAACATAACTAAGCAGTTGTTTTCCATTGTACCAAAATATAAGGGACATAACTGATATTAATGATAATGCATATTTTAACACTTTATGCCATTTAAATTTTTGGAGGCAAGAAAAATGTCTTATAAATACATGCTAAATAATTGGATGGGGGGGGGGGGGGGGGGTCAACTGAGGGTTGCATATATTTGATTGTCATGGTCTAGTACATGTTGAATTTTCGGTTCTTGTCTATTACATCATTTGTTAAATACTGTTAATAGAAGAAAAAAAAAAAAAAGTAAAGCTAATTACAATTTGAATCAAGCAGAAAGATACATTTGATTAAAAAACGGTCATAAATAGTTTGAGGCTTTTATTTCACTTTGTGAATTCTCTGCAATATAGAAAGTAATAAATAACAAATATTGGAAAGTTATTTTTTTTCCAGTTTTTATCAAGTGTTTTGTGATAAAGCTCTCTAAGTAATGTCATTGATGTGTTTCAGTTTTTGTTAGCAAGGTTGTGATGTTCATAGTTTGTGGACAAATACACAGATTTGTTTTCTGTTCTCATTCATTTGTAAGACATTTGCGTACTGGTCTATAGAGTATAGCATTGAATTATCTGTGGTATTGGAATGGAACCTGTAACTGTAAAATAAGGGAGGGAGCATTCTGAACATGTCTGCTTCTGTTTGCTAACCATTTATAACCTAGCTTGATTGACAGGCAATTCATTTTGCTGTCAAGTAGCATTTAGCTTGAGCAGAAGTGGTATGCAGACCGATGTGTTCTCCATAGTGTACATACTATGCATTGTGAATGCTCGAGAGATTATTTGATACCCAATCTGATATTTGTTATAGAAGACACTATTCTCATTACCAACTACTATATTTTAAGCATATATGTAGGTGGGAATATACATTGTTTTGAAATGTTTTAAAAGAATAATTGTTATAGAATTGTTAAAAGCTGCTTTGTTTCTTTCACTTCAGCTATAATCATTGCTGGATACAATAACTAGTTGACTGAGTTTTACAGAACAAAAAAATTGGTTTGGACTATATTCATATATGCCAGTTTCTATAGATTTTATAATAATATACCTTTTTTTGTTTCTCCTATTATTTCATTTATAGCATAGGTTGACTTGTATTTTATATGTATTTTAAGTAACAAATTGGTAGACACTACATTATGGATTTTGTGAGATTTCTGTTTCTTTCTACTTAGATTAGCCAAGGTTAGGACCTAAAAAGACATTTATCTTACCACTTAGGTTCAATGGTACATGTCACTTAGATTAGGACCTAAAAAGACAATTATCTACATGTCACTTAGATTAGGACCTAAAAAAGACAAATATCTGACCACTTGGGTTCAATGGGTTCATTTCACTTAGATAGCTAAGGTTAGGACCTAAAAAGACATGATACATTTTGTATTGGCAGCATTGAATATGCTGGTGTAATACTGTACATAAGTAATACTATGTTCGATATAATAATTATATATACATATAATAAGTAAATATATATAATATATATTATCATATAAAATGATTTAAAATACCTTCTTGTTGATTTGATAACTACATTTTATATTCTCATATTTGAGCAACTTATAAATGAATTGTATATTATTAGTGTGACGTTTTAATTTTTCCTTCCTAATTTGGTATTTCATTGTAACCTTTAAATTTCTATACAAATAATTTCATCTTTTACAAATAACTGTTTGTCCTTGCACTTTGTCCAGTTGTTTGGTTTGTACAGTGTACAAGGTTTTAGAGTGACAGAATGGTAGGCATCAGTATGTACAGTCTACAATCCTAGAATATATATTTTTTTTTGTTTTGTGATTTGTTTGTCATGGCATTGTATTATACAGAACATTTACATATACAATAAAACAATTTTTTTTCAAACTCTTTTTTTCTTTTTGGCTCATGTTGGTTAAAGTTTTTTAATTCTGTTGACATTAATGTAGACCCAGAATTAGCTAGGACAGAAGTGTATATTTACATAATTATTGTTCATAATGCTTTTTGGTATCAATACAAAATAAAATGACAGGCCTAGTTTCAACTATCATTTCATGTAGGGGTGCTGTGACAGTTCATGTAACCCAATCCCTAATTTTTTTTGGCCAGCCACTGTTCTTAGGATATCAAGAGAGGCTGGTCCATTCTTTTACTTTGTCTAAACAGCTTTTCTTTGGTCATGTCTTACATTATGACCAAACCAGCTCAGCTTTTGTCTCTTCGAAGTATTCGGGAGTTTTTTTTTGCCAGCCAGAGTCTTGACAGTAAAAACTCAAATTTGTCTTCTTTTTCTGGTATCTGATAGACAATTTTTTTTTTGTAGCAATTACTCTCAAAGGCCTGAATTTTCTTTCAGCCTCAGTAGGGAAGAATACAGCTTTATTTGGACTTGGAAGCTGATATTTATAATTATTAAACCATATCAGAGGGTTCAAGTGATAATGTATAGTGAAAATGTCATGTCTGTGCAGTTAATTATTAGTATCTAATGTTTATGTATACATGAATTAAGTATCCTTAAGATTTATTTGGGCATATACATTGAATTGAACCACTAAATCTACAAGATGACTAAGTAAAGAACTGTCTTGGGATATTTATATTATGGGCAGAACATACATTAGACACTGGATCATTTAACCAACTGGTGAGTATATTGAGGTTGGTATCCTTTTTCTAGTAATTTGTTGTACTTTTTGGTGTGTAAAAACTGTATTGCTTTTACCTGACTTAAAAAAAACATGAAAAAACGTCATTAAAAAGATTTATTACAAACATAACTAGATCTCTATCAAATTAATTTAAAAAATACATTTTTTTGGTCTACAATTTTCCTTGTAATATGTTTCCTTTATGTAACACCAGTATCCAAAATAAAAATTAACTACTTACAGCAAAAGCTTTCCATAAGTACCCACCAATTACTACTTTGACTGCTCCACATGGATTCCAGATGACAAATTTATACCAATGCAGAATAATTATAAACATAACATTTAGAATCTGTACACAAAACGAAGACCTTCAGAAATAAACATATAGAATCAGTTTGTTCACAAAATGAACACCCTCATAAATAATACCAGTAAGTCTTGTTAACTAAACAAACTCAAATAAATATTAAGCAATTGTCTATCACTTAAAAACCTATTCACGGGATCACAGTGGTTTTTCACACAGTGGATATCAAATTAGCTCACCAGCTTAAAAGCCTTGATTAATATTGCACAGTGCTTCAAATTAATTTCTACATTTTTTAAACAATGGACCTCTCAAATCAAGGACGTGAAAAATATGTTGCAGTCATATCATATATAGTAAAAGGTAGAACTATTTATGAGTCTCAGCTATCTTACTATAACTAAACTTCTTTTCTTTGACAGTGTTTTCTTACAAATAAACCTACAGGAAAAAAGATCAGTGAAAAACACATTGGAAAGTCTGCTTCAACCTTTTCTAGACTGAATATTCTTTGGTTTTTGGAAAATGCTTATGCTACCACAAAAACAGATAAAGGTTTACAAAGAGCACACTACTTTGGTTAGGCATAGACTACATCGGCTGAAGAAAACGAACCGTGACACATCCACACAATGTTGTATCCAGAAATTCAGATGGCAAGACAAACCAAGGGATACAAAACCATGATCGACTCCCCAGTTTATTCACACCACCCCAAATGGATATACAATTCTGATATTTAGAGGCTAAACTACCACATACATTTTATGGGTTAAAAGTGATTCTCAGAGGAAATTGGTTATAAACTCACCACCCTCATCTCTAACACATAATCCGATGCTAGTGGACACCAGCTGTTGGGAAGATCTAGCTCTAGACCACACTATGTGGAGAGATGTGGTAACACCACAAATGAACCCCAGACACTGAATTTCCTGATCATTTAATACCTGGACATTAACCCACCAGACAATCTTTAATAAAGCATTGAGTAATGCTGCTATCAAAGCAGCAACCTTAAGAATGCCCCACTCAGTTCATCTAATAAGGTATTCTTACATTGGTAACATTGTGATGCCCCTCCCACAGCTTGGAAGATGAAGCTCTAAATTACACAGTGCTGTGACACTACAAACTATACACAGAGAGACAAGGATAGACACCACCAATTATGAAAACAAGAGTATGGAAGATGGTAAAGCTGACATCTTGTCAGAAGCAGAAAAAATTACCAATTACATGCAGAAAGAAACTCTGAGTATCTCAGAAATTCATTTTTTGTATTTAGTAATACTGGTACCGTGAAATGGGGTGACTTTGCTTCAAGAAATTGTTTATGTTGAACAATAAGATAAGTATTTTTTTTCCAATATAAAAATAAAAGAGCTTTTCAACTAGAGATTTCTCAGACAAATAGATTTGAACAAGACATTTAACTGAAGAAAGGCAAAAACAAATATAGATATAGAAAATAGCTAAAATCAGATTATAAAAGAAAATCCAATGCAACTCTTTCAGAGTCAATAAGAGAATACTCCTTCAAGCGTGTGTCTCCTTTACATCTAAATGGAATGTGGCATCAACAATACACATTTGACTCTTCCCCTCAAACATTTTGAAGGGTCCATTGCTACGCTAAACGAATGACAAAATAAATATAACTGAGCTTGAACCTGGGAATACGGTAAATAAACACTATTCTTATGTATCAAACCAACAAACATAGTTGAGTTGCAATTAATTAATTAAAAAACTTTATAATAAATACTGACAAATGTCTTCTGTCTTACACATAATGAAAGTGAACTGGCCTTAAATGAGAAAAAAATATTTTTCTTTCATCCAGGATGTCCATAATTAAAAGAAAAACGTCTTGTGGACCACAAATAAAATGCCCATGTACATTCAAAAGAATGAGCTACCAATAAGTTATAAATGTGACAAAGTGAAAACCAAGCGATGTGCAGATCACAACACCAGTATCTACTTCATTAAAACCATGCAACTAATCTAAATGACATAAAATAGTCATTTTTTCAGCTTGGCTACTGTAAAAAAAAATTACAATAAAAGACACAAAAATAATATATTTATGTTTTTCAAAACACAAAAATATTTTTACGTTTGAATGTATATTTCAATATCTATTATCCATTGCTATATTAGTAATAGCTACAAATGAATTCAGTCAGATCCTGTGGTGATGATCACTACAAATCAAATTTTTGTTTATCTCTAATGCTCCATCAGTTGGAGGGAGAGAGTGGACCTCCTTTGCGGACTATCACCATTCACACAAATGGTACAAGACATAGTAGTTCTACCACTGAGGGTGGGCCAGCTTAACCCTAACCAAAAACTTTATTATATTATTCAATAACATTAATAAGTTTTAATAAGAAAAAAAAAGACATTTGTTGTATTAAACGCAAATTACATAATTAAACATGTCTACCCAAATGAGCTGGGTAGACTCAGGATGGTTTAAGTTTTGACTTATATTAATCCTTAAAAACCTGTCAACTTCTATTATCTGGATATGATAACAGTTTATAAATCTTATTCACGTCATTCTCAACATACAAGACACACGTCATTCTCAATATACAGGCCAAGTTATCCTTTTCTGAAACTCAAATTAAAAAGAAATACTTAAGAACAGTTTGATAACGAGAAAATAATTTAAAAACCAAAAATAAACATTCATGTAACTCAGGGAAAATACTGATCAGCTCTCACTGAGCTCTGGTCTCAAGTAAATTCATGCACATAATGTTAAAATGCAAGAAAGAGATTAACAAAATCCAATGCCATCTAACAACAAGTCAGTCTTCAAAGTTGGCGTAAAAGCAAACATGCTGCCTGGCAGTCTACATCTCCTCACTATTCAGTTAGGCAATCAAATGTCTCAGGAGTGAAGAGCAAGTACAACTGAGAACTTCCTATTAGATATTTCAGATGTTTCTTCACAAATGATGATTATTACCTGCAAAATGGCAGGGAATGAAAGCAGAGAGAGAGTTCAAACATGAGTGCATGACCAAGCAAGCTTGCGAAGGTATTGTGTGTCCAGCACAACTCCCAGCTCTGATGACCATTTCATGTTTAAGGAAACCAGATACTTCAGTAAAGAAAAAAAAAATCTTTCAAGTTAGAATGATTTGGCCAGCTCTGAGGGTGACTAGTCACAAAAAAGAGTAATCCACCAACTCTGACAACTTATACTGAGGTAATAAGTGACAAGATTTTCAGCTTTTTGCATGATATGTTCCTACATTGGGCAAAGGCAACACTTTATCAACATTCTAATCAATTGATTTTCGAACATGTGCTGTTTATTTATCAACATTTTCAGCCCAGTGCATGCTGCAAAGAGGATTAAGCTAAGTCCCTACATGATGACAAAATATTTTTTTTTTCACCCTGATTTTCAGCAAGGTATGGGAAGACAACTCTTCAAAGTGTTTTTTTTTTTCAACGTAGAAATATCTGAGTTCAAGAATGTGTCAAAAATAAACAAAATATAACATATTTTTTCATTTATTCACACAAACTGCAATTCTGCACCAAGACATTAAAAAAAGGGATAAAAACTGGTAAATACAAAGAGAGCTTTTGGCAAAAAAAAAAATATGGAAGAACATTTAAAAATGTGTCCTATTATACACACACACACATTATTCATAAAATTCGAATCTACTCAAATTGAACACACTAAAACAAAAGGTGCCAGTAGATTCTAACAACTTACTGGGAATTAATATGTTAGGAAGTGAGATGACTAAATTTAGTAGATAGCTTAGTAATGATGATTTTATGATAGGTTGTGTCAATAGCTCATTGATAAAAGAAAAATGCCAAAAGTTAAAAAAAAAAAAAGTTCAACAGCATTAGAAATGTTCCGCATAATGTGAAAATGTTTAAAAAAACAACAAACCAACAAAACAAAAAACAAGAGTGATTTGTGCATAACTAGGTTTATATGTACATAGAAGTAATCATTTTGTAAGAAAAAGAGAAGACAATATATGAAGGAACATTCACATTAATAATATTGGTGGGTGACTCTGAAGCTGTAAATAGCTACAATGCACTTTGATTCAATGACAATAATCCCTTCTCAAAGTTTTAAAATGAAGAACACTTACAAATGATGAATCCAGGTCACCACTAAAAAAAAAGTGCCATCAAGGCATTTTTACATGATCAAAAATTGTACCTGAAGTGTCAGGAAGAAGAGAACAGTGGAACATCTACATGCCTATAGTTAATGACAGTTGAGAAAGGTCAGTGGCAACCATGTTTAAGTAATGATGAGACAACTTGCAGACTATTACTAAATGTAAAGGCTTATATGATAGCTAAACCTAAAAGTACACTGTGGAGAAGGAAGAAATATTAAGAAAAGATCTAGAAAAGTCTATTTAATTGAGAACCGTCGATTCAAGTTGAAAAGAGTAAAACATGATCATGAATCCTTTTTACTGATTCAGGGATGCCCCAAAAAAATCCTGAGTTAAAGTATCTTTATAACAGCCATAATTCATACTTGAGATTCTAGCCTAGCAGCCAAATGCTGTTCTATTCTGTCACCAAATCATTTAAGGAGCTTGAGGACCTAGCATTAAATCTGCTTCTCCTTGCAGTCTGGTAACACAAAGTTCTGAGGTAAGTTGGTTTGAACTGATACACACTTAGTGTGTAATATAATGCATTATTGCAACTTTTACTCTTCAAGGGGAGTTATCCTTAACTAGCTTCATTAGAGGCAGCTTTATTGCTGCTGAGCTCTTTTGTAGACTGTGCCAAGGAAAAAAAAAGTGCTTTCTTCAGTTGTTCAGCACTGCCGTACAGGGTGTTGGTTATGTTGGGCTGTAGTGGAAGTAGGGTCTGCCTAAGGAGGGTTACGAAGGGGCATTCAAAGAGGATATGGTTTATGAATAATAGGATGCTTGTCAAAATAGCTGTTGAGCTTTCTGTTTTCTTTAAGTAAAATACCCAAGTATCCATGGAACAGAAGACACAATGCTAGATTAATTCATCAAACTTTACATTTCAATACTTTATGTCAATTTCCTTACAATTTGTTTTTCATTTATTTTTTATGCAATTTTTATACAAGTTTTATTTACATATTTCTTTATGTTGCCCAAGAAAGACTTTATCGTTCTCCCAGACCTAGCTACTAGGAATGCAGAATCACCACCAGAGTATTCAAATTGTAACAAATGGGAGATAATAAAAATGTGAATATAATATACACTTATAACAGGCCTAACAAATTGTTACTACAACAGAGTATACTTTACACAGAATGAGTAGTTTTACACTACTGCAAGCAGAACTACTTTCACCTTTCTTTAGAAAGACTTAACATTCGTTTTTATGTTTGGCAGCTGCTTTTAGTACAAATGAAATATAATTTAAGAGAAAGTAATTGTTTTTAAGTACCCAAAAGGGCAAATGAAATACATTTTTAATCTCTTATTTTACAGCTCATGTTTTGAAATGGTGTACAATAACAGAAAAATAACTTTGTCTACACAACCAGATGGACTCAAAAACATTCTTAGGAAAAATTCTTGCGTCTGCTTGGGACCATGGGCCATTGCACAAATGTTCATGTTTAGCATTATAAACTAATATCAAAACGGTGGCTTCAACTTTCTATGTAGATTAAAAGCTCATTCTGTGTGGGTTTATTCTGTGACTACAACCGACTTAAAATAACAACATTTAGGAAGATTAGAAAAAAATGCAATCTAATAGTGAACACTGTTTGACAAATGTTCACAAAGTTTGAGTAAAATACAATGTCCTGACCCATGAGCTCATCATTATATACTTCCGTTCCCAATGCTGGATTTGACGTTGGTTGAAACATGAGCCTTTTTGTCAGAGTGTGACCTTGACCTGAGTTTACGAGCCTTGGTTGAGTGAGAGAGACCAGTGCTGGATTTTCCAACATCTTTCACTGATCCATTCTCCTTGTCAATCTTATTTCTGCTACTCTGTGTGTCTCTGCCAGAGGCACAGTCCATTGTCCCATCTGAGTTGTTGTCAATGGATTGCATGGATGGTTTCATTCTTGGCTTTCGTATAGGAGAATCCATATCATGGTCATACTATAAAAATAGATATTCAATGATAAAAAATCATGCTCAATGAAAGAAAAACATATTTTGATAAGGTAAATTAAAATGGTACTCATCAAACCCTGGTCGTCTTTTCACTATTTTTTTTTTTGGTCAGCACAACAACCTAAAAGCTTCATATTTCAAAACTAATGCCCTCGCACTCAAAACTGTCCCTAAAAATCAAGAATGAAAATCAAGATCTATGTCTGTAAATATTTGTGCAGTTTAAAAAAATGCCAACATCCCCACTTAAAACTTAAATCTAAAACACAACTTCATGAGCACCCAGCTATTTTCAAAATTCTCACAGACCTATTTGATCATCCAAAGTCATAAGATTACATCAAACCCAAGATATTTTCAAAGGAATACCTTAAAATCATATATAATGATGTTTCAAAACTAAAACAAAATAAATAAAAAGGAAATCTTCTTCAATTAGGTTATCTATTAGCTAAGATTGGTGTGTTTTTGAGGTTAATCCGTGAAATGAAAAGTTCCACCCAAACTATGATAAACATAAAAATCCCGACCTTCCATTTGTTCCACCTCTCAGCGAACAGGGCACACAAATAAATACACACAAAGCTGCCAACCATCTGAAAAAAATTAATTAAGATTAGATAATTTTATTGATTTAAACAAATGGAAATTCAGTTTGACTTCAAATTAACAATTAATGGAAAGTTGTTTTTTTTTGTTTTAAACTATCAAGTAAAACTGATACAATATTTCAACAAGTCATGTCAATAATTTATTTCAAATAAATAATCAAATAATAATGACAGCTATTTCAGATGTTGATTAGCTAAATTAATAAATAATTAAACTAGTCATTCTGCTCAGACAACTGTTACACTTTTTACAAAAAAATATATCTACTATGTGGAAGATAGAAACATAAACACAATTATAGACTACAAGAAGAATGTTTAAGATAATCAAGAATATGCTGTTTATTAGAATATGAGTCCCAAAACTGAATTTTAGCACTCCACAAAATTTTCATTATAAAATAACAGCCTCTGTTTACCTGAACACACAACCATGTTATAACATAAGTAGCTACTGTCTGTCGGAACATCTGCAAACCAAACTTGATGCAAATTATCATTTCTGTCAGCATAATGGCACTGAGGAAGAACCAGATACATAGTTAGTATATGTCTACAGCTTCTTATATTGTTAAGTATCTCTTTTATTTCTTCAGCTCAGTTTCAAAATATATACTCACCAGAAAACCCAAAGCTGAGTTCCAACTCTTTTACATCTGGTGTCAGAAACATAGACATAATACTGCCTGTAATGAAAATAAATCTAAGTTTATACAATGCATTAAGTTCAAAGTTCAGTCACAAAAGTAAATGGCCTTTCTATTATGTAATTTTATTAAGAAAAAATAATTTTTAGAGAATAAACATTTTTGCCTTTTCAAGGAGCATTCTTGTACGTTTTTAAAACTACTTCTTCTAATCAGTCTATGGTGTGAGCTCACTAGATTAATTTTACAGTAATTACATATCGCCACAGCTGTTTAGGTGGTATTCAAAAGTACCATGTGAATGATTTGAAAAATGATAAATAGTTGTACTATACAATGTCTATTGGTCTAGTAAAAAAAAATAAAAATAAAATAGAGACTTCAATCTTGTTTGCTTTAGCAGCAGATGATGATATACACTTTTTAAGCTAGATTATCTTGAATTGTTTTTATCTAGAGATCTCTTTCATAAGCCTGAATTCTGAATATAGTCCAAGAAATAAATGAATGAAGTAAATTTGTGGAGAGTTTGCATGTTGTGGGTTGTAATTTGAGTATGATAGAATACTTCAAACAGATACTACATACACAGAATAATAATAATAATAATAATAATTATAATAAAACATAGGTGTCATTAAAACAACTTGCAATAATTCTACCATTTCAAACATTTTATTTACAATTCACAATACAATGGTTAGCACAAAAACTTGCAATTGTGTGTGCATGATTCTAAAAACTCTTTCACACTGACCAAAATTTAAGTATGCTACAACTATAGTTAGACCGTTTCAATGAGCGTTACTCAAACTTTATATGTTGTCAAAATAGTTATCCTTTTAGATAAACATTCACTGACAGATGGTTGACTCAGTGATTTGATTTATATTTTATGTGTTACAACCTTCACTACTGCAACAGTTGACACCCTACACATTCAAATGACTTAACAAAAATGAAAATGCTTATAAACCACATAAGTAGATATTAAAAAAAAAATGAAAGCAAAACATTTACCTTATGGTGGGTGCTGATATGA
Source organism: Biomphalaria pfeifferi (assembly GCA_030265305.1). Classification (NCBI taxonomy): domain Eukaryota; kingdom Metazoa; phylum Mollusca; class Gastropoda; family Planorbidae; genus Biomphalaria; species Biomphalaria pfeifferi. The sequence continues at coordinate 3,328,856 of JASAOG010000069.1, forward strand.
GACAGATCAACAGCAAGCGTATCAGATTCAACATATGTGAAGGCGGGATGTACAGGATGTGCTTCAGGAAGAATGTGTTGAGCTCAACCATCTGGAAAGCAACAATCAGAATCCAGACAGCAATGATTCTCATAGTGGTAGAGTTGGGGTCCATCCATCGCACGTACACCCAGCTAAAGAGTGAAGAACAAAAAATTTAAAGAAAACTTTTAGTTCCGCAATTTTTTTTTTAATATTATAATCTTTTGCTTATTCAGATCATGAGAATATAAGGCTAGTGACTGCATTGTCTTTTTTTAAATATTATAATCTTTTGCTTATTCAGATAATGAGAATATAAGGGCTAGTAATGCTGAAAAGTAAGCATGGTGGTTGAGTGGTAAGGAATTTTCTAATTGAGGGGTCTTGAGTTCGAATTTCGGTGACTACTGGATTTTGAATTCAGAATTTTTAGGACACCCTCAGCAAGTACCAATACAGTTTGGGATCTGCAACATTGCAAACTCTGCTAGGGTGTAGCATTGTGTGCTGCAAGCTGCCTAAGTGTGCTGGCTCCTGGTTTTTCCTCAGTTTTCACTCTCAAAGCCTTTTCCATGTTTGGGTATAGCATCAAGGCAGCAGAGGTTTCAATTCAGAGTTTTTTTCCTCCTAGGTGGATATAACCAGCCAAGGCTAATGAGCCCCTCCTGCCTGAAGCTTAATAGTTTAGGCCCCAGTTACTGGCCATATGACACCCTCAACCATTGAAACAGATCACCTTTACTGGCCATATGACACCCTCAACCATTGAAACAGATCACCTTTACATCACACGCACCCATTGACTGCAAGGTCTGAAAGAGGTAACTTTCACTTATATCTTAACTACTAAAAGTTACTTCTACAAGTTTTTTTTTTATAAGAATTTGTATTAACTGAAGATATACATTTTATTTTATATGCATATAGCATAAAGACAACCTTGAAAACCAAATTAAGATTTATTGGTCCAATGCAATTGTAAAGTCTAGGGTGACAAGACTGTATAAAAATATGCCAGGTTATATAATGAATTAATACAATTTGTAATATGATATTAAACATATCAATTACAGAATACACACAAGGTTACATAGGTTATTGTGAAATAAATAATGATACGTATCAAGATGGCAGCTCACTCAATTTTTCTAGTGACATTAAGAGAAATAATAATACAAATATATATCAATGTCTTCACTAGAACTAAAAGCCAATTACCTGACTGGTGTAAACTGCAAGACAGCTCGACGCAACTTTCCAGTTGTGGAATGAATGTCTCTGATGAGAAAAAAAAGATAAATGTATATATAAAATATATAGAAAGAAAAAAAAAAGGATAAATAAATCTAGCAAAAAAAAAGCTCAAATGGGATATGGCTTCTGAATTAAAGAGACCTTAGCTCCTAAATAAAAATTTTAAATTTTTTATGAGGAAATTCCTCAGTTTCCTAATTTTCAATGGACAGACCAGCTAAACACACATTAAAAGTAGTGTGTCATTGTGCTGGCAACAAAACTTTCCCATATAGCCTACTGCCAGACACAGAAATTGGTGAAATCTATACAAGTCTACACTTACTTTATGACCATGTCTGAAAAGGATATTTAAAATGAAGCTTAAAAGTTTCTTATTTTAAAAGTGTGTTTAAACAATAAGCAGAAACTATGTAGCATTTCAACAAAGACTGCGCTTAGAAGTAAGAGATAGTGGTAAATGGTTTAGCATTTGGCTGCCAATACAAAGGTTTCGGGTTTGAGTCCTGGTAGAGCACTATTTTAAAAAAAAGTTTTTGTGCAGCCTACATAATTTTATCGACAGTTGAATACAAAAATTGAAGAAGTTGAATTTAGGAACTTTTTCAAAGGTGGATCATTTAGCACTTGAGTAGTAAAGTTAAGTAGTAAATGTTTTCTCAGAGACCTTGATGTGTCTGGTGTTGATGAGTTCATGAGTAACCAATAGTTAAGTATCCTGTCATGTGGCCAGCACAATGGTCAACCACCTCAATTGTCTTCAAGGAAGACTCTTGAAGGTGGCCTCTAGATCATAAATACAAAATACTAGCTGTCATTAGGATATGAAATGAAGACTGTTTTAAGAATTAAAAGACCCAATTATCAGGATTTAATTGAAAGGTCTGAAAGTCTAACTTGAATTTTTAAAATTACTCTATAATGAGTACAAGCCATGTACTTTCTACTTTGACTTTTAGGAAATTTTTGTTTGTTTTAATTTATAAAAAGATGGATGAGAAATGTCTGAGCTCACAGCTAACAAAGGTGTCGAGACATTCAGTCAAACAACCCCCCCCCCCTTCTCTCCCAAAGTTAAAAAAAAAAAAAAAAGATTTTCCTAGAGGCGTGATATAAACACTGCAAGGAAGTCCTGAGATAGAGACACCTCAATGTAGAAAGAACGAGAGAAAAAAAGAACCCCGATCCCAAAAAAAAACATTATCTCCCCTGATCACCTCTATTTACCTCCCTTAGTATCCCTCGGTAATATACTAATATACCCGCGCTCAGACTTGCGTCTCCGTGCCGACGTCATCAGAAAAATCATCTTGAAAGTAAATATTTGCTGTCATTGTTTGTCAGTTGAAAATGTCATTAGCAAACGAACCAAACTAAACACTTTCGACATCGCCCCCAAGTCAAATCTCAAGTAAACATAACATTGGCAGACGACAATGTTCTTACGAGTAAGCGGCGGCGGCGGCATGCACGCACACACTCTTGCCACATTTTGATATATTTTGATACATTTCAAATAAAACCTAAGCAGGACAATGTTCAAGTACCAGGGAGCAATCATTGGTAGAAGGGGAAAAAGTGTGTGTGTGTGTGTGTATGTGTACGAGGTGACGGGGAGCGTTGTCTACGGTCGCTAGTGAAAATCGGCTGGTATCGATCTGTGTGTATCATTGGGCAATGCCATTCACTTGATTGGAACAGTGCTTCTAAGACTGTCAATGTGGTCAAAACACAACAGCTAACATGTTGGACTCTTTTTTTTTCTTTTTCGTTGTGATGTAATCCTAGAAATGTCCGAATACATGACCAGAGTTCAAAGTTCACGTAGAGAATGCTTTGAGAAACACGCTACTATGGGACATTGTAATAGAAGGGTGAAAAAAAAAAGTGGGAGCTAGCTAATGTTACAGGTTATCGCTGCGTCGTGCTGGATACTTGCTGGGTTACAGATATTAGTCACGTCACAGTTAGTCCGAGCAGATGGCGGGAGGGGTGCATAGATGTCTTGTGTTGACCAGCTTTCTGGACATGGTCTGGCTCAACTGTACTGTTTGCTTCTAGGGACAAGGAGCATTACTTTAGGTTGTTGTGTCTGGTTCTTTACACTGCTTTAATTATGTTCCCGAAATGGCTACTATTCTACAAAGAAAAGCTTCATTGTCGCGTGGTATGCTGAATGTGCTCATCCAAGGCCCACTTCAGTCAAAAAGGTCACAGTTTTACCTCCAATTGCGAGAATTATAGCGGAGTCTTCGTCCCCTAATAAAATACAACACAGCTCAGTAATGATTTAAGTCCAGAAGCTAGAAATTGAAATTCTAACACTAAAATACAAGGGCAGTTATTTCATTAACCAAGCTTCGCGGCACTATAACTATTTTTGTCAAATTTTGTTGATTTACCCCTTTCCCTTTTTAATGAAAGCATGCAATTTATTGACAATGGGACTAGAAGTTGGAACATTTAATAAGAGTAGCTCCCTTTCCCGCAGATAGCACGAAGCAGACGCGAGTAACATACGTAACTTCGCCCCAGTAGTCACAAATGTTTTAATGGGGGAAACAAAGTGGTGAATTGAACTTTGCCTTAGTTTCGTTTTGTCTAAAGCTCACCCTCAGTGCTGCCATTATTCATGTAAAACAGATTTCATTCATTGTCCCAGCAACCACTAACCTTCACACTAGCGTACGAAGAGATGCAACTTGCCAATGAACAAATCCTCACCAGCAGAGTCACGTCTCTGAGCTGGGACAAGGTTTGTGTATGTGTGTGCTACCATTTGCATTGCAGTTCGAGCAAGTAGTGAATGTGTCCTACTTAAATTGTGGCCCTTCTTTGAGGTTATCTTTTTTTCTTTCTAATGGGCTAACACGAAACGCTCTCTCTCTCTCTCTCCTATCTACGTAACCCCCAAGCAAACCACACTCCCCCTTTCTTACAATGGGTTGCGCCATGTTAAAGAGATCAAAACTAACTGTCGAATTGGGCTGACTGGGGGGAGGGGTAATGAGCGCGGGTCTGCCTTCGTGCTGAGTACAAGATGACTACTCACAAGCTATTGATTGTTTTTAACCAAACACTAGCACGAAACAGAAATAGAAACCATTCGCTGACCCGCCCATGAATGCATACACATGCAAGGTTACGCTAAATATAAAACAAAGTGACAATGGGAAAAAGAATTTTTTAAATGCCGCGGGCAAGGAGGGGGGGGGGGGGAGCGCAGACAGAGTCACGTCAGGCTCGCAACATGACATCACTGGGATGAAGTCATTGTAATTTTTTCCCCCCACCACAACACACTATCTTCCCAGTCATGTTATCTTGTGGGGTGGGGAGGGAGCTTAGCTAGAGACTGATTGAACGTGAATGAAAACAAACGGCAAGCGGTTGTTGACAATGAGAGCATCAAGTCACGTGACTTAGTGTCCAAACGGTAGACTCGTAACTACCGCATACACATATCACAATCTACTCGATAACCTTTCGATTTCTTTAGGGGGTGGGGGATATTAGATATAGTGGGTAGAAGGGCCGGCCTTAGGCCACTGCAACCTATGCGCAGGCAGTAGGCCTCGCACTTTCGTAGGGCAAGCGCTAAATCTAGGTGTAAATTATTTAATTAAATCACTGATTTTCCAGGAGCTAATGGAAATCTGAAATTATTAAATTCTCCAGAAAACGCATAAATTTTGATTTTGTATTTAGTAAAGAATGAATAAAACGCAAAGACGAATTTATTTTCTAATATAAAATCCTAATTTTCACTTGTATCCCTACCCAGACTGGGCCCCGCGTAAGCCGTTTCCATAGAGCCCCGCAATTGTTAAGGCCGGCCCTGGGGGTAGGCAGTAATTCTAAAATCCTGGCCTGGTCGATATTTACTCTGAGGCTTAACACGATTAAGTTTCTCCAGCTAAAAGGCTACTTGACTCTGGCTGCACCAATGGACTAAACTGGACTTTGTTGTGGCCTCACAGTTCGGAGATAATGTGACATTGACAGAAGCCTTGGACCCAGCCCCGTTTTTCTCCCTTTCCAAGAACAACTATAACTATACATCTACACAACTTTTGTGTGGGTGTAATCTTCCGTTGATTTCCCTTCCAGCCAGCTTCAATAAAAGAAGCGAAGCACGCCTCTATTCTAGTACTAGATTGTAGTAGCCTACTCAATGATACGTAACACTGTGAAGTTGTGTCACTGAAATCTAGCTTTGCACAGACACTAGAAATTAATTTACATACTCAGATCATTTAACAATGTGCATGTATATTGAATATTCCTATAAATAAACCATTTCAATACCTGCTTGGGACTGTATACAACATAAAACGAGTGTGTGTATATGTATTTTATAAAACCTGATAAAAAGCTTGTTCATTACTGTAGAGCCCACCTATGAATAACTTCCCTTGCAGGCTCGATTATCAGTTATTCTCCCACTTAGGGATTATTTAAGAAATCGTAACTCAGTATTCATTGGCCTTGATCCTAGCAGAATTAAGCACTATCACATTCAAACACACTACTGCATCGGAATGCCGCTGACTTCAATGGTCTCCAGACTTTCACTTTTGAAATCCATAAAACAACTTTTTGACAGCCTTCTGTATTGATGTATTTAGAAGTGTCCTAGGAGGTACAAGAGAGAACCCAAACATGAAGGGAAATAAGAGAAAAAGACCACCACCAAAAAGACACGAATCTTTGGCCTAGTCTGGCAACACTGCAAAGCAGAAGAGCAGAAATCAAGAAAATAGGCAACTGGAGATGTAGGGTAAGGTTTGTCCCCCTCCCTTGGGTTCTTTGGAGTATTGAAAGCAAAGGCAATTGACTGATGAAAGCTAGACTTGTGTTTGTGAACTATATTATGGAAGGATTCCATTGAATATTCAAAAACACAAAAGATAAAGGAAATTTTGTCTATGACTAAAAGAGAGTGGGAGACACTGTCCTAACAGGCAGTTCAAATGGAAGATATTGCAGAAACAATGTGATTCCAGTAAACAAAATATTAATGTTCCTTTTTTTTTTAAAACACATAGTTGCAATGTTAACCCTAAAGAGATGAAGGTAAAATACTTATTGTTAACTATAAATAGATAAGAAGAAAGTAAAGTAACTGTATGTTAACTATAACTAGAAGAAAATAAAGTATATAAATGCTAACTATAACTAGAAGAAAATAAAGTATATAAATGCTAACTTTAACTAGAAGAAAATAAAGTATATAAATGCTAACTATAACTAGAAGAAAGTTAACTGCTATTATTATTTTAACAAACACATTAAAAAACATTACCTTACCAGTTAACTTGTGTTAGTTTAAGCTAGCCAACAACTTTGTTTAGACAGCAAATGATAGCTATGAACCATGCTAGCATTGACAATAAAATGGTACAAAGAAATGTGACAGTGTACTGAGTTTAAAACTTTTTTAGATTAGTTTTTCTTTTTAGCTCTCGTGTTTATGCTTGTCCTGTTATCACAGCGACTCGATCCTACATTTTGTTTGTTAACAGCGCTATATACATTAAATTATGATTAATACGAAAATTTTTTACAAATCTGGCATCCACAGCAAAGCACCCATTAAAAAAAAAAAAAAAAAAAAGAATTTTTTTCCCTATTAGGCATCATGCAGTTATATTTGATATGCCTTTCTAAATGAATAAAATGTAATGTTACTTACTTAATGCTCTCCCAATGATAATCCCTAATCTCCAGCTTACGGCACAGCCACATGCCAAGCCAAATGCCAAGGCCATTACACAGAAGAATGTCTAGTACAATGGCATCCCACCAGCATTCAGCAAAGTTGGGGAGCAGGTGAGCAAAAGCTATCTGTATAAAGAAAGATCAAAGCTTGTTATAAAAAGGCAGTTAGATATTAAAACAAAAACAACAATCGTCTTGTTTGACACTATTGAAAAAAACATTTCCAATTTTAGAAGGTTGAACAGTTTTTGAAAGGCCTACTTTCCTCCTGAGAAATTAAGAATTTTTTTTTTGGCATCGATATGCCTAACAAAACTTTTTTTTCTACAACAGCCATGTTCATCATGTACTTGGTATCCAAAACTCACTTGTAAAGTTTGTATGAGAAAAATTGCAACAATCTATTTATTTCAATGAAATCTCACCTCAGTAATCTCCCACATGACACTAATTGTCCACAGGATGCCATAATGCCGAATCAGTAGCGCTTTGGTGACCCAGCCAAAAAAATGGCATAATATAAAAACATCCACACTGCTCCACAATCGTTGGACAGAGATCTCGGAGCAATTTACTGCATACTCCTAGAAAACAATATATCATACAAAAACATTTCATTCTAATCAATTTCAATTATCATATGATGAAGTAAAATCAAAAGTGATACATACAAAATAACCTTTTTTTTAATTTGCATTTTCATGTTTCTTATTTCTTGGAGACGTGTGCGCATTTTCATTAAAATCTTTTACTCTTTCTAGCATGATTTAATACACATTTGTAAGCATTGTGGTTAAAGAAATATATATAAAGAATCTATAATCTATATCTATAGATAGTGATTTTTTTGTGACAGTATGCAACGATACGGCATATCTGTACCTTTTTCAATGAGGGAAAAAAATTATTACATTTCTTGTATTTTAACATTTATTAATTTATTAGTAGTTAAAAGTTAGGCAATCCATCCCTGAGTATTGCACCTATTTTGTTACAATAAAAAAAAGCACTGTGTATATATATATATTCCCCCCCCCCCCCCCCCCCCCCCCCCCCCCGCAGCCTTAGGCTTTTATACAGTTTGTGACACAGAGACATAATGTCAGCAGGAGAGTTTCCTTAAGATTTAAGAGTATGTTTCTTTGTTGGTTGCAAATGGGTTTGAATGAGCTTTTCATTTGATAAGGAGTGTTTGATAATTGTTTGTCAGTAAACTGGAACACTAGCTTTCCAATATGCATTTCTAGTCATTACAATAAGAGTGCAAGACCAACAAAGTTAAATTGGTGAGATATATTACAACCAAACTGGAACTAATTCAATACATAAACTGAATAGTTATTTTAAAACAGAATGTAATTTGACATTTAAGTTTTTAAATTAAAAGAAACAAACCTTTTCATCTGGCCCTGAATCTTTCAGTTCTGGATAGAGCCAAATGATCATTTTTCGAACATCTGTCCTTGTCTGGAACAGTATGAACAGCAGGAGCATGAAATAAAACACACTGAGACCTAAAATACATCATTGAAAAAATACTTTTCAGTCAGATTTTATGGACATGTATTTGGTGATGACAGCAAACAAAACAACTACCGTTTTACCAATTTCTCAACTAATATTTTAAAAAATTGCATGGAAATTTACTAACCAAAAACTATTCTCCATATTGCAGGATGTGGTCTTGTGAATGGACCTAAAACAACAACAAAAAAAGATTAAATTTAAAAATAAAAAAATTGTCAAGTTTAATAAAAGAAAAGTAAAAGGTTATCAAGAAATGATTCTTACCCCTCTGACACAAAATAGTTAACTAACAAAAAAATAAATTCCCTTTGCCTTACTTACCATTAGGAAAAGCTAATACACTGATGATAAGAAAAAAGAACAAGACACAACTCAAGCCATTCCAAATATTCTGCTCTTGGTTGCTATCATCTCTGAAAAATTATTTTCTTTGTAATTAATGTTCAAAATTTTATGTGGAAACAAATATTATTATATTTATTATAATCTCAAAAACTGTATGCCTTCAGAAATATATTGCATTATCCCAAAATGTATATATTTATTTATCGTCAATTAAAATGAATGGAACTTGTATGGTGTTGTAATATTGTGAAACTAAAAAAATATTAATTGACACTATCTATCACAAAACTAAACATTTATACTGGATGTGGTCACAGTAGTTGAATATATATAGGTTAGGCTGCTCCATTAATAATTAGCATAAGCAGCAGGCCTAACAAGCAGTGGAAAGCAAGATGGGATGTAATATACCTACTCTGCAAGGCTACAGTCACTTATGTTATACTTTCACAGTACTAATATATCTACTCTATAATCTTGATTTAAAAAAGTTTGATCTACTAATCAGACTTAAAAATACAAAATTAACTCACGAAACAACATTGAAGTCATGTAACAAAACAAGTCTTAAAAAGGAGGATTACAAATATAATCCTTTATAAATCTACTGAATAACTGTAGATCCCAATGTTGAAACAAACAGAATCATATCAATAAGCCCCTATTTTGTGGTCTCATTTCCCATGATCTCAAAGATAGCTGTGAAATATGTCTTTGAAAAGCTGAGTATACTTATGATACAGTTCGAAATAGTCCTTTAATAGCAATTAAAATTTTTTTGACCAGAATGTACAGTCAAGTGGGACACTATGCTAAAAGCAAGAAAGCAGAGATGTGCATATTTCTAATAAATAAATAAACCATACCACTAATTTTTTTTTTCCAGCAATTAGCTTAGAGGCCAATTTTTTGTTTTGTTTTTTTGGCAATTAGTTACTTCAAAAAAGAAGATGATTACGTCCTATGCGTCATGTATGTTAACCAATGACCTAAATTCTGCCAATCAAAATTAATGAAATGTAGTAATGAATTATATATATATAATAGAAGACTAGTAGACCTCAATTATATATATATAGAGAGAGCAGACACTTGACTCACTAGATCTAGAGTCTATCATCATTTTTGAACATCATGACATGTCAGTCATGTAAACTCAGATCTATATATAGATTATATATCTAATAAAATCTAATTCTAATCTAGACTCCAATATAGATTATAGATCTACTCACTACTCTATAGTACTATAGTTAAAGTCTAAGGCTAGATCTAGTCAATCCAGAAATCTACTAAACTAGCTAGTAGTAGAAGTCTACTAGTATATAGATTTAAATTTAGATCTCTATCTAGATCTAGTATCTAGAAGTGAAAAAGTGGAGTCACCTAGGCCCTCGGCCTAGAAATAGTCTAAAATAGACTCTAGTCTAAATTAGGGTTAGGGTTAGTAAAATTCTAGATTTGAGACTTATAAATACAAATAAAAAAATCAATTGAAATAGACATAGATCTTGATAGATCTACTATAATCTAGCACTGGTAGGTATGTGACAAAATTTTTAAAAACAAAAAAAAAATAATATGATATCCGATTGTTAAAGTGCTTTTTCTGAGCTTTCCAATGATATATAGATTGTTGGTATAGGTGCAGAGAATAAATAAAAAAAATAATTTTTAACGCATTTTCACTTAACATTAAGTCAATGGAAATGATGACACCAGATTTTATGAAAATGGAAGGAAAATTGCTAATATTTTCACCAATTTTCAAAGCCCATTTAAAAACCATATATCAAAATAAAGCTCATAGTGTGTTTAATTGAAGTATGGTATTGTTTTATAAAATTTATTTATAAATTTTTTTTTAAAAAATTTGTAACTAAGCCAATATGACATTGTTATTTTTAATTTATTAAATAAAACTTTATTTTTATTATTTTTTAAATTTTATGAATAGTATAATATTAAACCACTTGTTCTGAGCTTTACAATGATATATAGATTTCTGCTATAGGCTCAACGGTTAAAAAAAAATATAAAATTTTAACGCGTTTTCACTTATATTGTAAAGGGTTTTCTGAAAATGTGTAACAGTTTGCTAATTTTTACCTCACAGCTAAAAGCTTTGTATATATATAAAAAAATTAGGATGTGCTTAATAAAAGTATACTGTTTTTTTTTACATTTTGATTCTATTGAATTATTTTTGTGATATATTTACTTTGTGTTTTTTTTTGTAGAAACACATTACTTAGTAATATGTTATATCATATTTATATACATGTATATCTAATAGATATAATGATCTTAAAAAAACAACAACCCAGTAGGAACATTTGAAACAAACAGCGATACTTATCTTCATGTTTATTTAAATAAAAAAATAAATAAAAACTTAAATTATTTTGTATAGTAAAAAAAAAATAAAAAAATAAAGTACTTACATAGATTTAAAAAAAAAAATGGTAATTGAAATTGATAATATGATGTTCATTGTAAAGTATAGGATGGTAAGCGGACGTTTATTGATTATAGAAGGCACAAATAATTGCTGAATTTGTGCTGATAACGTAAAAGATGAATGGGATGACATATAAATAAAGATCCACAAAATGATGATGAAGTCTTAGTAACAGAGTGAATCTTATGACATGCAAGTTAGGCTGTACTGAATGATGATTAAGTGAATGGTGGTTTCTTTGTTAATAGCACCATGAATCAGATATCATGCAAAGTAAGCAGCATAGAATGATGATTAAGTGAATGGTAGTTCATTTGTTTGTACTGTAGGGACTCTGACGACATGCAAGTTAGGCTGTACTGAATGATGATTAAGTGAATGGTGGCTTCTTTGTTAATAGCATCATGAATCAGATATCATGCAAAGTAAGCAGCATAGAATGATGATTAAGTCAATGGTGGTGTATTTGTTAGTATTGTAGGGACTATGACGACATGCAAGTAGTGGAAGGACCGCATAACAGTATAAATAAAACAATGACTATAGGGCACATGTGGGAATTTTGGAATGTTTAAATTTTGGATTTAATGAAGGCTTTGTAATAAATGAATTTGAAAAAAAAAAAAAAAGAAGTTTATTTTGGAATTTATGGAAATATACAATGATTATTGTTGGAAAAACTACTTTAAAAAAAAAATCAATATTAAGTAGTACATAAATATAAAAAGGAAAGTTTACATATCTTTATAGTCACAAACTTGAAGTGAAGTAAATTTTATAAAAATAGAAATATTATTGTTTATAAAATTATTAAATAAAGATTTCAACTTTAAAGTTATAGCTTTACATTACACATACTTTAAATTGTTTATTTACTATCATATAGAATTTTACAAAGGAGCAGTATCTAAAAAGAGTTGATGTACCACATATTAATCTCAATATAGTAAAAATGGCAAAGAAAGTTAGTTAATTAGCTTTATTTAAGTAGATGCTATTATAAAAAAAGTGTGCTAAAAAAGCATTATTGACAATGCAAAGTATAGGTAGACAACAACTGGTGTTATTTCAGATCTACTTTGAGGATTAGAAAAACACAGTATGTTGGTAAGTCATGATCATTGTTAAATTTAAAAATTGCAGTATTGTATGTGATGCAATGGGAGAAAAATCTTCACATTTTAAAACAATATGTAGATTTAATAATTTTAAAGTTATACTAACATGAAGTAAATAATAATCAAATTATCAAAAACAATCCCAACATAAATTAAAGAAAGAGGAATTTTACTTTTTGTTTTTAATACATACAATTACCATCATTTAGAAAAAAAAAAAGCTTATACAGGCCTAATTAGTCACTATTTAAAGTAAATTTATATATAAACCAGTATAAAGATTTAGCATGATTTCTTTTTCTTAAAAAAAAAATAAATTCTAGATCTAGATACTCTTTTAATAGATCTAGATCTATATAAAGACAAACTAGACATATAATGTAAAGATAATTATATTCTATATAGCTACCCAGTATAGATATAACAAGACAGTGAATGCACCGCAAAGTTATATTATAGATTTACTATATATGGGAAGCATGGTCGAGAGGCCAAGTGCACTTGAACTTGGCTTGGCTACCTAGAAGGGGGCTCGAGGTTTGACACCCAACTCGGGCAGAGTTGTGTTTACTGAGCGCCTAAAGGTAGCACGGAAAACCAACTCCTAGATACCCCCTCCCCCCCACTGGTCCACAAATGAGATTGGACCAAAAGCGCTCTGAGCATGCTATAAGCATGAAAGTAGTACTATATAAAAGCTATAATAATAATATATAATATTGGTAGATGGCTGTCCGGCCATGCGGTTTGCGCACTGGACTGTCATTTAGACTTATCAATTGTCTATGGTTCAAACCATGCAAGCTCTATTTCCCATTGGAAAAGGAAGTATATTATCTTCAACTCTGAAGGAATATCCGAAACATGCAAACATTTTATTATGATTATACTCTGATTCATCTTGACCTGTTATATCTAAATTCGTAATATATACTATCTATTACTATTATAGATCTATATCTAGATGATGATTTAATCCACTCAAATTGATATAATACAATATGGATCAATGGATAATTTCCTATACTCTATATATTATATATATGATACATAATGATAATCATTATCATCACGAAAATCATTTAATTTTAGCTTATATATCTAGATTTAGTAATATTTGAGTAATAGTAAAATATATATATAATATAGTAATATAGAAACTTTAGTTTCCTATGTCTAGTCTATGGTCTACACTTAGTAGACTCTAGTTATAACTTATTTATTAGGTTTAGATCACTTTAGTTTCCTATGTCTATACTTAGACTCTAGTTATAACTTATTAGGTTTAGATCATCATGACTCCTGATGATTGATTGAGAATCTAGATTTTAATTTAAGATAATTAGATATATCATAAAATCATATACACTATATAGATCTAGAGTAGAGTATAATTAGATCTAGATCTATAGTATTATACTATTCTATACTGACTATGACTATACTGTAGATTTAGATCTATTAGATAATTAGTATTGGAGTATTGCTAATAAATAACTATTAATATTTATTATGATCTCATATGATGATATGTCTATTAGTCTATAGTCTAGATCTAATAATTCATCTGATCTACACTTTAGAATTATGTACCTAGTCAATTGATCTTTTACTAAGTCAATACTATATATTGATTCAACTTATTACTGAATAAACACTTTGATCTAGAATCTAGACCTAAATCTAGTATTTAGGTCTAAGATCTTCCATTCTCAAATTGAATGTTTACACCTGACTACGGGGCGAAATTGTATTTTTAATCGTGATCAAATAATTTGTATTCGCCTTTTAACATATAACCTGTATGATTAAAAACTAAATAGGAGCATTTGTGCATTTTTAAACATATAAAAACCATATAAAATAAATGCACAAATGCATATTCTACACAATGAAATCAATTTCAATGAAAACAAAACATAAATGTATTTTTTTCAGCTAGAACTATACAATACGGCAAGGTCATGTCGATCTGTCCCATTGGACGCCATTTAGTAAACTAGCAACTCACAGTCACCTCACAGAAATTAAATAGAATTAGATGTGCTATAGATAGGATAGTTACTTTTCACTGATTATATGGTTGCATTAATTAACTACACAAAAAACAAAGCTTCTAAACAAATAATTCAACCTACATTTTGTGGTAGTTCTGCAAAAATGACCAACTTTTATCGAAATTATGTAAAAAAAAATTTTTTACATAAAATTTTTATTTCTTGTCATTTTTTAAATTAATTATTTTAGAAAATATGTTCCCACTTCTAAAATAACAGTTGAAATCCTTTCTAACACAACTATTTATTTATAGTTAATTACAAATCAATAGAGCCATTACTTCAAATAAAAATAAAAGTTCTAAATGGCGGCACACTTTTCGCGCCACTCAAAATTAGTAAACATCCGGGGAATTTCGCATAGCTACTAGCAGTGATGATAGATCTAGATTTTTTGAGATTGAAATCAATATTGAATATTTAATGATTAATCTGGATCTAATTAAATTATAGTAATTTATTATATAGACATCTAGATCTGTAGTCTAGATAAAAATCTATCTAGAATAAATGCACTGAGAATGAGGCTTGCAGACTCAAAGTAAATAAGTAAAGTCAAAGGCAACACAAAGCACTGAATCACTGACCGACTCAATCAGTCATCAGAAAATAAGAGAGAAACACAAGTGTGAAGTGACAATCAACACTCACACTGAACCAGAACAGTGAACATATCTGACATCATAATCATTATGAATGATTATTTACCTTGTAAATGCAAAGTAAAGAAGACCAGAGATGCATGTAACCAGCAAGGTGATCGTGTGGGGTTTATAAAAGAAATCCAAGGAAATATCGTCAACACTGCGTTCGTTTATAATAACCCTAAAGTACTGGTCATCTTCAATGACACTATCCTTAGCGGACGGTGCCATACCTGCATCTGGTAACTGACGAAGTTGATCTCCTGTGTTAAAAGAGTGCTTTATACTAAAAGCATGATTATTTTTTTTTTGTTATATATATATATATCAGTGACATCGTTAACAGTGCTGTCAACATTACGGATTTAAAAGCACAAAAGTCGTAGATGCTAGATCAGTTTCCTAACTTTAAAATTTGAGCATTCAATAAGTAGATCTACATTATAGACAAATTTTAGTATACCTTAAGATTTCCTAAAGATTTTGAAAGTAGACAAACACCTGACAGTAATTATAATTTCATTTTTTTTAAAACTTTCACACTGGACAACATCTGCTATGTAATGAAATTTCACACGACTTTCTGTAACCTAAATTGTTATAAAGATATGTTGTCAGACAATGCCAACTGGATCTAAGTTTTGCTTTTCAATTCCTACTGTTACTGTTAGCTCACTTGTAAAGCGAGAGTAAAATTTTCAATAATATATTTCAAGGGAAAATGTTTACTCATGGTACTAGATCTAGTACTTAGCTCAGTTGACAGAGCATCCATCACACAAGTTGTTACTTATTGGGTAAAATTGGGTTGATCCATATACTGGCTAATTTTTTATATAGGCCTATGTATATTTTTTTTCAATGGCAAATAAAATATGTTTAGTTTACCATATAAAATGAACTTCAAGAAGGAATTTATACTTTTTTAAAAATTACTTGTTTTAGTTAATGTTATGTCTCCATTAAAAAAAGTTTCCTGTTCAGATCTTGCAATCTATGGGGCAGATGATGTTAACAAGCAGGGTATCATGTGGCCAGCACAATGATCAACCAATTTAACTTCCCCAACTAAACTCAGGTACCCATTATAGTTGGGTGGTCTCAGGGGTGCCCTAAAAATCCAGATATTCAAAATCCCAGTCTTCACAGAGATTTGAACCCAGGTTTGGAAGCCATGTGCTTATCCACTCAGCCCCCTCATTAGGTCTTGATTACATTTGGTTAAACTTCTCTCTATAATGTGAAATCATTAGAAAAAAAAAAAAAAAAAAAAAAAGAGTAACACAGTAACAAAAAAAATGACAATTCCAGAATGTTTCAAACTTTTTTTTTTTTACTTATTCATTACAAATAGGGGATAAAGAAAATAATACTGATCAAACTGACCACAGTGCACAAGAAAAAAACATCAAAAACATTTTCTTGATATTAATCATTTTTATCTTTTATGAAACAAAATTAAAAATAAAAAACAAAACTATAATACAATAAATGAAAAAGAATAACATTGTAGTTTGCAGTATAAAAACTTATAAATAGGGAAGACAATGGTCTACTGTTACATTAAAATTTAATGATTTTTCCAGATACTAAATATCCTTCATATGTCTACGTGGAGAAACTACACATAAATATAAGTTAAATATAATGAACAAGGTGTATTTATTATTCCTTTGGAAACAAGTGCAACAATTTTGAAAACAATCATGCATATCTATGTAATAAAAATAACAATGATATAAAAACAAGAATAAATACAATATATATTCTAAACAAAATAATAATTTTCTATAATTTAAAGCTCCATATGGTTAAAACAATGTTAAGATATAATTTATCTAAGAATGTTCATTGCTTATTATGCATAGTGAAAAAAGAAAGCTGACAATGCTTTTAGTATTAATTTCAATTACTTTGAATGGTCGACATTTCATGAATTAAAAGCTACGTTTCGACAATCTTGTGTTCCAAGTAAAGAAAATTACAACATATTTAATGGTTACTTATAGCGGACATCTCTGACAAAGTATGTGGGGAGTGGGATTGGAATGTTATATCGTTTATGCTCAACATGGGGCAAGTAAATGACTTTTTAAAAGCCTGAATATTTTACTCTAGCTTGACATGGAATTCAATAAGCTGAGGTAATAAACCAATCTACATAAAATACACTTATAAAATGTCAAAAAACAAGACAAATGGTGCTTGCCTGTGCAGATACTAATTTTGGCATTGCAGTTCAATGCTGTGTACAACTTTTAAGGGTGTGAATATTTTCACACATGGCCTTACAGACAGAATCACTTCAAGGTATGAAAACTTGTACACCAATAAACCATTACATTTTATATAATAGTTTAATTCATATTCTATTTAAACAAAAAAAAAAATAAAAAAATTTTGCATACGTTTTCTCTTTTTTATGATTGAAAATAGAACCAACTGATACAGCAATAATAAAACAATAAAAGCAACACGACTTGTAATGAAAGTGAATAGCTCCAAAGATGTAATCAAAACAGAACAAGACTTTTTTTCAAATTAAACAAGTAAAATAATAAAAAGAGAAAAAAATAGTAGAAAATGAAATATAATAATGGTTGTATCTCTAAACTCAAATTATTACTCATCATATTGTAATTGCTCATGATGTTACTCACAGGAAACAGGCATAAAGAAAGTAGCTTTTGTCACTTGCTTTTATTGAGACATCATAATCACCCATTTTCACAGTTCCTAAATTCTAAATGTTAGACTACAGCCACAAAACACAAACTTGCATATTTACAAAAAATTAATTTTAGGGGGAGGGGGGGGGGGGGGGAACTTCAAAAGTGTGACAAAAGGCTAATTTAGTCAGTATGCATGCTAAACTGAAAACGTTGTCTATGACATTATAGCCATTAAGACTTAAAAATTTAAGTTGCTGCCTGTAAAAAAAAAACATCAAGCAAAACTTTTAATAGTGAAAAATGTATTTCCTATTAAAAAAATGCATTTATAAAAAAGTTTATTAAGTAAAATAAATATGTATATATAAAGGTCCCAATCACTATAATTACTAAATAAACATAATGAATAGTTAATAGAAAGTGTTTTTCTAATGGACTATATTCAAAGGAGAGAACAGGTACTAAAACATAAAAAGATTAAGATTAAAACTATATATCTTGAAAAAAAAAAAAAAAAAAAAAAAAGAGTGACTGAAAATCAGATTTGAAAGCCTATACAAACTTGTCAAGAACAGAAGTTAAAATAAATTATTAAGACAACTGTCCCCAGTAAAGTTTTAAGTTTATGATTATAAATATTAGTTAAGAAATAAAAACATTGAATCACAAAATATGCACTGATGGAAACACACCCAGGTAGAAGACAACATAAAGTAGAAATATTGCATGGAATTGCACACACTCTATTATCATAAACAACCATTAATTTTTCAATAGGATTAGTCATTTGAATAGATCAAAATCACCAGCTAGTTGTAACAGTTCTGTTTACTGTTACAAAAACATTTTAAGACAATACTATATATCACCATAAAGAAAACCCCCAAAACCCCAAGTCCATATAAATTATTTTTCTTCCAACTATTGGTGTATACTAAATGGGAAGACTAAGACATCCTAGAGAAAAAAATTCAAGTAAGTTAAAATAACAAACGTCACAACAGGAGCCAATATTTGGCATTGAATTCCATAGAATGAGCAATAAGGGAAATCTAAATTATTGAAACTATCACTAAATTATAGTCTAACTTTTTTTGTGTTCAGATAAATTTTATTACAATACAGAAAAGGTTTGTGTGTGCATTAGCTTTAGAGGTTTATTGGGCATGTTAGTAAATGAACATAAAATGATTTTTTCTTATTGTAATTCAGATGAAGTCCATTAAGGGTTGAAGCACCTAAACTTCCCTATGACACCATATTACCAACTGAAAAGAATTTGTCTTAGTAGATAGGCGTGAACTAGTTCTGTCCGAAAGTTCCTAAATGTACAAAACCATCTTGCACTGGAATTTGCTCATATTCCAATTATGTGACAGCCACGAATCAGACTTATCAAATAATAGAAGATGATGACATTAAGCTTCACAAACTTAAGTTAATGCACAGCTACCATTCTTAGATGTCTAATTGAATTCATATTTAAGACTGTTAATACAACTAAACAAAAAAATCTGTTGCAAGATAAAGTGATAAATATGAATATTTATTTTGTATTATGCAATCCTAGTTATCTTCTATATACATGTTTTACTAAAACATGTAATTCCTACATTAAAATTTTAAACCAAAAATAAAAAAGGTATCACTTTTAACTTTACTAATCCATAGTAGAATACAAAAATTCAGCAGCGGCTAATGGATAGACTTTTTTTTTCTGTCAGTAACATTAATATTCTGTGAAGCTAATCAGGTCAGCACATGTGGTTATGTCAAACAAGTGCCTATAACAAATTTGATTGAGCCAACATTTTGTATGTTAGCAGAGCTCTATTAAATAACTTATTATTATTTAATTATTATTAACCTAAATTCAAATCTGTAAATAATGCCTTTTTTTAAAAAATAATGTAACAGAGTGTAAAAAAAGTAAAATATTGTAAATGAATAATTTTAGATTAAGGAAGTGGATCCAATATAACTTAAAAAAAAATAGGAGCTGGGTAGACCAAACAAACACAACTTTAAGGCTGATATTTTACCCACAGTAAATACTGTTGTTGTTTTTTTCTATAAAACTAATAGGAAGACAAAAAAAAACCCAACAAAACTCGCGGAAGTAACAAAAAATAAGGTATGAAAATATTGAAAGTAAAAAAATAATAATATGTACACAATTTAGAATAAAAAAACAAACAAACAAAAAACAAAACTGCATATCATTCTAGCTCATCCAGATGTCAAGATGAGTTACTGTAAAACGTTGCATTGAAAAATTAACATTTCGTGACTCACACGCTGAATGATTGCTTCTGCACAATATCATCACCGTTGTTGCAGCAGTTTTGTAAGCAATAATAAATGAAAGACATCATTTCTCTAAATATAATTTTGATTATTTATGCATTGATAAAATTCTTGCCAGTGTCAGCATCTTATTTTTGTACATAGTGGCAACTTGTTCTAAAGGATTCTAAGAATGAAAACTTGATGCTTACTTTAAAAAATTAAATGAAATAAAATGAAGATAAATAAATTACATTCTCCTTCATCTGTTAACAATATTAAAGAGCTTTTATGGGGGAAACCTGATATGCATGAAATTCATTTAAATAAATGATATGCATACATTCATTTTTAAATGACAGTTTTTCAAGAAAAAATTTAAAAAAATTAACTATTAATATGAAAGTGTTGTGAGGAAGTATTCAACTTGATTCAACGTATGAATTTGATATTTGTTCCATCAGTTGTCAACCATTAGTATGACTAGATTCTGAAAACAGGCATGACAACTGATTCTATAACGGTTTGAAAGAAAAATAGAGTTAACTATAATACAACAGCTTTAGTTTCAGCTGTTTACCTATCAGGATATGAAAGCAAAGCAATGAACATACCAAAAATGAAAAAAATATAATAGACAGACAGAGTGAGTTGATAAAAGCTATGAAAAAAATAATAATCTAGGACATCCGACAATAATTGGGTTAAGGAGGGAAAAAAAAAAAAAAAAAAAAGAGGGGAAGGGGCATAACAGTGAAAATTAATGCCATAGTTATGTTCTTTTAAATTACTCTCCCTAATAATTTCTAATACTAATATACTGCTTTTAATTTTAAGACTAATTTGTATAACTTAGGAGATCACAAGCATGGACACTATTCAAAACTTAAACCAAATAACAAAAATTATTTAATAACCTGAAAGTCAGTCCACTAAAGATTCAACCATTCTGACAGTACAAGTCACAAGCTGCTACTCTAATGAAGGGGTACATTTTTGTAAATCAGACCAGTAAGAAATAGTGGGAAAACAACATCCCCTCCCCCCCCCAAAAAAACCATCAAGGTTTTCACTAATCAAGAATTTTTTTTTTTTTAGGTAGAATCAGTATGCTGGATTTACAGAACCTTTATTCAAATCAGCCAATGGTTAAAAAAAAAACAACAACTTAAGAACTACCATGACTTTTTTTTAATTATTACAAATCATAAAAAGGTTTATATATTCTATACAATAACCAATGTAGATCTATTAATTTAAATGTAGCAATTTGAAGAAAGAAAAGCTCAGCCAAAAACAATAAAAAGTCAAGTTTTATTCCATTAAATCTATAAAAATGAGAATAAAAGATGACTAAGGTTAATGCAGCTGATTGGACATTATGGTGGGTCAATGTTAGTAGGCTGAAATAAAAAATATATTTAGTTTTAAGTA
This sequence comes from Biomphalaria pfeifferi, assembly GCA_030265305.1. Classification (NCBI taxonomy): domain Eukaryota; kingdom Metazoa; phylum Mollusca; class Gastropoda; family Planorbidae; genus Biomphalaria; species Biomphalaria pfeifferi. The sequence goes on from JASAOG010000069.1 coordinate 3,350,396, forward strand.
CCGGGCATTAAATGTAAAAATAACATCTGTCACAGGGAATATGAACTCTGCAAATTCTATTGTCAAGACTTAGTGAACTTCATCATGGGTTTAGCCTAAAGATCACCAGGAGTTATTAACTATATTTGATTAGGCACCCATTTGGAGATGGGTGAACACAAGTACTTCCAATGTGACCTATGATTCAAAGGAAAAATTTCAGTGTTTCATCAGTACTCAGATCTAAAAACCTCCTAATTGGCAGCTACTCCAAACAAAGAGGACTGTGATCAAAATAATTTGAACGCATATCTTATCAATTTCAGATTTTCCTTCAAATCAAAAGAAGATAAAGTTATTTTCTATATTTTGTTAATTTTTAAAAATCTAACTGTGATAGTACCGGTAATAATAACTTAATATATTTTTTATTAGTCAACTGAATAAAGGTGATAACTTGACTGCGTCAATACTAAAATAAACATTTTTGTAAATCAGACCAGTAAGAAATAGTGGGAAAACAACATCCCCTCCCCCCCAAAAAAAACCATCAAGGTTTTCACTAATCAAGAATTTTTTTTTTTTTTTTTTTTTTTAGGTAGAATCAAATCAAAGCAAATAAAACTTTCTACTGAAACCAAGAAAGCAAATGGGACATTGAGGGTTCTAAGGGTTCATGAAGTAAAATGAAGTCAAGAGTTGTGTATCTTACAGTGCAAATCTAAATAAAACTTTCTACTGAAACCAAGAAAGCAAATGGGACATTGATACTGTTTTCTGTATTGGGCTTGCCTAAATAACATTGGTTTGGGGCAGACCTTTGTTCTCAGCTGTCTTATTTTAGCTTTTGTTTGATGAGAAGAAAATTGAGACTTCATATTTTCAATTGAATCAGACACAGAAATGGAGTTATTACTTTCTGTATCAGGTTGTGAGGTGCCATTTGAAATGATCAGTTTTTGGTCAAGGGCAACATTTGTTGATTCAGTGTGAACATCTGCTGGGGAAATTTTTTTCTCACATTTAATTGGACTATTTTTATTACGCACACTTCTGTGAGACTTTCTCAGATGCTTGCAAACTTGTAATTTTTTACCACATGAGCCAGCTTTGTGGCGCTTGAGGCTGTCTGAATAATAAAAGCCTTTACTGCAAACTGAACAGATGAAATTTTTTATTCCAGCATGAACAAATTGATGACGTTTTAAACTGGAAGTGTCTTTATATGATTTACCACACGTGTCACAAGAGAATGGTCTTTCTTGGCTGTGTACAGCCATGTGACGAATAAGGAGGTAACTTTTCTTAAAGATTTTCTTGCAGATTTGGCATGGATAGTCAGTTTGAGGTGGCTGCACTTGCCGAGGATGTGACCTGAAGTATTTGCAAGCTGAACTCATTTTATGCCTGCTCAGCCCAAGGGCATCTTTAAACCCTTTCTTGCACCTTTCACAGGTGAATGGCCTTGTACTGTTGTGAACTTTCATATGGCGTTTTAGCCTGAAGCTTTCAGAGAATTGTTTATTACAGACCATGCAAACATGGGGTTTCAGATTGGAATGGAATTTTTTGTGTCGCTCCAGGTAGGATTTGGTGGAGTAAACCCGAGCACAAATGGGACAAGGGAAACCATCTCCATGTTGCGAAGCAATTTTCGAATCCTTATCTCTGCATATTTTCTGGTGTTCTGAAAAAGATGACATGTCATGAAACTCTGACTGGCAGACAGGGCATGTTACCATGTGTAGACGACGATGACGTTTCAGGTTGAATGCTTCTGAGAACTTCTTCAAGCATATGTCACATTGAAACTTAAGCAAGCCTTTGTGACACCTGATGTGCTCCTGAAGGAAATGCACCTCAGAGAATACCCTAGAGCACTGGGGACATGGGTGCAAGGAATCAGGTGAAACTTTGAGTTCTTCCAGCATGCAGCCTCTGGTCTTGTGTTTCTTTAGACTCCAGTTGTCGCAATAGCCCCGGTTGCAGTTCTGGCAGATGTGTGGCCTTGCACCTGCATGAATACGAGCATGTCTCTTAAGACTGTAAGAATCACAAAACTTCTTGCCACATTGTGAACAGGTGACATTAGAGTTACGAGTATGATAGCTCATGTGCATCAAAAGGTTATTATCAGATGTGAATTCTTTACTGCAAACTTTACAAGTGAAGAGGTTTTCTTTTTCAGAGTTTAAATTTGACATTACTTTACTGAATGACTTGTCACTGCTTTTCTTTGCGGAACAAGACATTCCTTTATTACATTGTTCAGACTTGTTTGGGGATAATTTTGTGTCACTTTCATTTTTGCAATAAGCAGATCTAGTTTTTACACCTCTATTACTTTGATGATGTTTTTGGTTCCTTTTTCTTGAGGCTCTTTGTGTTGCACTCATAAAATTGATAGACTCTGAAGACTCTACTGTGTCAGTGACTGAAACATCAGATTTCGATTCTACCTTGATACTGTTTTCTACTTTGAGAAGAGACAAGCTAGAAGATGAACCACTTGATCTTTTTTCCAATGCTCCGCTACAAGCCTATAAAAATACATATATATATATATATTTATTTGGCAATTTAAATTTACTTACTAATTACTTTACAGTCCATCAACATTATTATTCCACTACAGTCATCAATACAAAAAAAAAAGTTTCTTTAGGCCAAGTGAAGTAAAATTATGTTTTTGTTATGTTTTGATAATTTTATGAGCTGTGTTACTATTGACAATCAATGTTTTAACTGACTAAAGATTCCAAATGTCCTTAAATCCCAAGTAAATTGAAGTAAAGTCTTTTTTTCTTTGATTGATGAGTTAAGTATAGATGCTATTAAACCAATTGTATGCCCCAAGGAGAGCAATAACAAGGAGGCTGAAATGAGGAAAACACAAACAGAGATGTCCTCTGATAACATGGCTGCACTCCTTCATGGACACCAGTTGGAAAGGGCTGCCAACATTGCTCTGGACTGATATCTATGGAGACAAGTTGCTGCCTAATGTGCTGAACGGCTTGGGATGATCTAAGTCTAATACTATCCCAAAACAATGATGAATAGTCACATGTAAGGATTCTAATATAAGATCTTCAATGTTACGAAATATTTGTACACAAAAAAAAAACATGCAGAAATGAAGTTAGCATTAGTGTCAAAACTATATAAATTATTTAATTAGAAAAAAACTAATTTTTAAGAATATAAATTTGACAAAACCATTGAAATCTCATCACATTATTATTCCACTACAGTCATCAATACAAAAAAAAAAGTTTCTTTAGGCCAAGTGAAGTAAAATTATGTTTTTGTTATGTTTTGATAATTTTATGAGCTGTGTTACTATTGACAATCAATGTTTTAACTGACTAAAGATTCCAAATGTCCTTAAATCCCAAGTAAATTGAAGTAAAGTCTTTTTTTCTTTGATTGATGAGTTAAGTATAGATGCTATTAAACCAATTGTATGCCCCAAGGAGAGCAATAACAAGGAGGCTGAAATGAGGAAAACACAAACAGAGATGTCCTCTGATAACATGGCTGCACTCCTTCATGGACACCAGTTGGAAAGGGCTGCCAACATTGCTCTGGACTGATATCTATGGAGACAAGTTGCTGCCTAATGTGCTGAACGGCTTGGGATGATCTAAGTCTAATACTATCCCAAAACAATGATGAATAGTCACATGTAAGGATTCTAATATAAGATCTTCAATGTTACGAAATATTTGTACACAAAAAAAAAACATGCAGAAATGAAGTTAGCATTAGTGTCAAAACTATATAAATTATTTAATTAGAAAAAAACTAATTTTTAAGAATATAAATTTGACAAAACCATTGAAATCTCACCTTTTTGTGCTTTGAAAAATTAGAAGGATCTCTAAATTGCTTTCCACATTGAAGACAAGAATAAGGTTTTTCCCCAGTGTGCACTGGCATATGGCGTCTAAGACTGGTAGAATTCATGAAAGTTTTTTCACATACCAAACATGCGTATCGTGACAAGCACTGAGAATTTAGATGCTGATCAAAGTGTGTTGAAGATGTAAATACTTGGTTGCATGGGGAGCAACGAAAAGATGGTTCGTTACAACTATTTGATTCATCAAGCTTGGAAACAGTATTACTTGGTGACTGCAAACTGTAATTTATGACTGCATCTGAAGATTGATCAGCATTCACATTTTTAAAATTCTTTTCATTTGAATTGGGTTCTATGTAATCTAGTCGAGATAACACATATGGCTTATTTTTCATCATCTTTGATTTACTAGTGGGCATAATTACAGTCTTACTAACAGATGCAGTATTTTCTTTTTTCAACAGCTTTGTTAGATCTGACTTACATTTATCTGCTAAATTTTCAATTTGAGAAATACCTTGTTTAAAATCACTGCATATGCTTTCTGACTCAAAGCTATTGTTAAATAGAACTTCAGGCTTCAGTAAAGGTGGATCACCATAATCTTCCTCACAATTGAGACATTTGTATGAGTTTGGACAGGAAGTAACTTGAACTCTACTTGTGCTTCTGAAATTCTCACCTTCCACTAGTAATTCACCACACTCAAAGCACAACATAATGTCTGGCAAAGCGACAGAATCTTTTGCTAGAGCAGCATCTATTTCCAGCTGGCCTATATCGCCACACAAATGTAACATTTTCTCATAAGAATCAATGCTTTCAACTAATTTGGAAATGTTGTTAGAGAGTTTTGGGTCTTTTTTCATGAGGCTGTGCAAGGAAGGTAACTCATGACTAGACTTGATATCTGCCTCACTTTTTATTTCAGAGCTAGTGTTAGAAACAAACATGTTGGATGGGATGAGAACTGGCAAACAGTCTTTTATGGAACCTCTGCCATCCACACTACTCTCAGATTGGTCTGCTACTGACCCTAAACTGTCACAGGCCTGATTTTCATTGGAGCCTGTTTCTGTGCATGGCGTTAACTCTTTGATCATGCAAACCTTTTTTTGATGCCGAATTAAGCTTTGCTTTTCTAAAAAACTCTTCTTGCAGAGAGGACAGGAAAAGTTCTTGACACCAATATGAATTTTCAGGTGGCGTTTCAAGCTACCAGAATCACTGAATGACTTTTGACACAATTTACAGCTGTATGGGCGTAAGCCTGTGTGCACTCGATCATGCCTCTTTAGTCCATGTTTATCCATAAAACTCTTGTTGCACACAGAGCAGTGGAACAATCTATATCGCTCTTTGTGTATTCCCTCATGTCGTAGGAGACTAGCACTGTCTCTAAAAGACTTTGAGCACATGTGACAGATAAATGGTTTCTCATTATCATGGGTTTTCATATGTCTCTTTAAGCTACAGCTGTCAAGAAATGATTTCTCACAGTAGTCGCACTTGAATTTCCTGTTGCCAGAGTGCGACTTCATGTGCCTGTTGTAAGACTTTTCATCTATGCATATTCTGCCACACACATCACAAACCATGCATTCGGTTAAATTTTTGGAACTCTTTCCATTCTGTGTTTCTAAATTTGCTTCTGAGTTATGTATTGAGTTACTGATAGGACTCGTTATTGTTCTCCCTTTTTGATTCCTAAAGTAATCAACATTAAAAGAACTCTTAGACAAGTTTTGATTTTCATCGCTAACCTGAACATTATGCAATCTTTGAGTTATTTTACCATTAGCAAAGTGACTTTCTTTATCACAACTAGACAATCTGTTCTTACTTTGATCATTTTTCTTCTTTTTTGGCATTTTTGCAAATACATCTTGATGTAAAAGTACTTCAGATTTTAGTTCATTAATATTATTTTTATTAGCTTTTTTCCGAGATTTCAAAAAACTTGATCTCTTCATGTTTTCCTCAGCCATGAAAACATAACTTCAAAAAATTTCAGGATGTAAACACTAAAAAAAAGAAAATTTATTATTGATGAGGATAACATTTTTCTTTTATTACAAATATCTAGTAAGACAAAAAACAAACAACACTTTTACAATAATACACTAAGATTGGCTAAAGTAATATTTCTACTTAGCTATTCTGATTTTCATTAACTCTAAAACTATATCATTATTTTTTTTTTCAATCTTAAAAAAAAATAATTTCAACAAATATTTTTTCATTAACACTCTAGTAACAGTAACTAAACTAGAAAGGATTCTGTAAGGCTATATGATGTTTCTGTGTACACCTGCTAAAGAGGAAAGTGATGTCACCAGTAGTATAACTGTCTTTATTTATCACAACTAATATCAAATACATATTATACATGGATTATACACAAGGTCAGGATTTTGTGATTTTACCATCACCGATAGCAAAGACAAACAGACACAAACACGCTTTTGTTCCCCAGGCAATCAAATCATTAAATAGAAACAATCTGATATAAAATTTTCACATGTAAATTATGAATGAGTCTTGTGTAAATTAAATTTTTTTTATAGTTATAATGTTTTGTTTGGTAAAATGCACAAATTGTCAGACTAATTTCCTTACAGACAATAAAGATTATAATTATTTTTATGCGTCGCAGGCAGCGTAAGTGGAAGCTATGCTCTTGACAAATGTAAGTTGCCCAGCTTTCACTGCCATAAAGAAATGTGCTCAGAATGCAGGTGTTGTAGACTAGGATTTTGATTGCCGTAGTTAATTTTGTTTTTTATCTTGGAGAGTTTTCTCATTGCTCAAAAGCCTTTCCTGCAACGCATAATGTGCACCTCCTGGAGGGATCATGTCTCCAACTAGGACATTTTGAAACAAGCCAATATGGACAGCATCTATGCTTTTCTGACACAGAGAAGACAACACTGGTTCAGACATGTCACTCGCATGCCAGATGGAGTGACATGTATACGCTGAGCTTGCGGAGGGAGTCAGACCATAGGTCCGCTCAAGACTACCTTACAGAGATGTCTGCAAGCAAGACATGAGAACCACATGCATCAAGCAAGTATAGGGGAGGAGATAGCCCAAGACCGGACAGCATGGAGACAGACTGTGCATGCTGGTACGAACTTCACAGAGAGCAAAGGAAACTAAGCTGCATCAGTCAAAAGAAAGAAAGCTGCCCTGTCACAGAGATGCATATATATGCATGAACTGTGGCAAACTCTGCCGCTCCAGAATTGGTTTGATCAGTCACTCCAGATTCTGCCCTGTTTCAAGACAAGACCAAAGCCAGTGACTCATCTGGGTGCATCCATTGTCTTCTGATAGCATTAGGGAAGAAGGAGTATTTGTACAAATTTGTCCTAGCATATTAAATTTTGTTTTTGTATTTGAAGATTATGGTTCAGTGTTTTATGTTTTGCTACTTTACTTTTGAGTCTTCTGTCGTGAAGGCTTTCTAAATTTAGTGATTTTACTAAAGGTGTTACTCTAGTCAAATGTAAATATTTGTTTGTTATGAATATCACTGCTCTAATTTGTGTCTGTTCCAGTTTCTTAATGTTTTCTTGAGTTGCATTTTCTATTATTGGCCTAACCAAGGTTAAATAACATTTTAGTTTTATGTTCTTATTTGATTTATAGAAATTTCTTTTAATAAACCCCTTATGCTTTTTTTGATAGTTTCATCAATATGTGGATTCCATGACAGTTTTTCATTTATTATAACACCTAGGTATTTTGCGTTTTTAGTCTGTGTTACTGGTTTACCATGAATAAGATAAGTGGAATTAATTTGTTTTAGTTTTTTTGTTACTCTTAATAACTGACATTTTTCTGGGTAGAAAGACATGCTCCAATTTGATTCCCATTTCTGTAATTGATCTAATTCTCTTTGAAAAATTTCTGTATCTTGTGTTGTTTTTATTGTTCTTTATATTATGCAATCGTCTGTGAATAATCTGACTTTTGTTCCTGAACTAATGCAATTTGGTAAATCATTTATGTAAATTAAAATTAGTACTAGCAGACTCTACTCTACTGACACTGTGACAGTAGTACCGACATTACGGGGGTACGGTGGTTTGATCTAGTACAATTAACAATACTATAATTAAGTATAATCTGGATGTATATTTGATATAGATCCTAGTTATTGCCCAGATCATCAGTACTGTACTACTGAGATTATCTAAACTAGATGATAGGCTATACGAGACAAGATTAAATCTAGATCGATCAAGTCTAGCGTTTATATCTAGTAGACTAGACCTAGATTCTAGATGAGTAGATTTAAAGATTTACACAAGTAGTGAAAGCCTGTCCAATACTCTCGAACTCTCGTTTTTAAGAAATAGAAATGATTTCACAAATAAATTGAGGAAGTTCGTTCGTTTAAAATGTAACTTAGTGGAAAAAAATATATATTAAAAATGCGAAATTTAAGTTTAGATTGGATCTGACAGACATAAAAAGAATAGACCTATCTTTTATCTTATAAAATACAGACATTACTTCAAAAAAAAAAAAAAAAAAAAAAGATACGGTTAAAGTGTAGAAACTAAAAGTAGTTTTAGATCTAGTCTATTTAGGTTCATGCCAATTATCTAGTCTCGTCCCCTCCTTCTCACTGGTCACACATACTCTAACATTTAGTTTAGACTAGGTTGACAGACTCCAAAAAAATAAAATATTTACGGCTGCAGGGGCGAACGACTGTATACAAAATACGATAAACATGCATATATGTAACCCTGCTGCCATTGCCGGACCAAGTAAAACAAAGCCAAACAAAGAACGTGCCGTTTGGGTCACGAGGCCAGCTATATGTTTTGTACCTGATGAATAAAGTCTTTAACACACTCATGCATTAAAACTCTTATAATCAGACTTATGTTTGTTTGTAAAATGTTTTACATATTTCGGATGTTCCTTCAGAGTTGAAGATAGTTTACTTCCTAGTCCAAACCTCCCGCAGGACGACGGGGGATGGGAGGGGGCAGGGTTTGAACCCTCGACCGTCGATAAATCCGAACGACAGTTCAGCGCGCAAACCGCACGACCAGGCAGCCATCCTGATAGCATGTGCATGTTTGTCGTATTTTCTAGACTAGGCCTAGGTTGATATATATCTAGACTAGATCTATGTATAATATAGGTCTTATAATTCTCTCTCTCTCTTCATCGCTGAAAAGAATGAATCAAGAAACGCATAGGACGTATAAATAAGTTATCATTAGAAAGAGAGCATATAATTACTTATAACGTGTCAAACGACTCTATCTAGATATAGCTAGAAATATTTTAATTAAAAAAATTATTATAATTTAATTATCTTTTAATCTGCGAAAAATGTCTTACTTCCGGATTATATTGCTAGAGCAAATCTAAAATCTGTTTCCTTTCCAATCTAGAATCTCGATCTAATCTGTCAATGTAAACAAACTCGTCCCGGTGGAGAAAAACAAACTTAGAAAAATAGAATTTGTGTAGTTTAGACAACTTTGTTAAAACACTATGGCCAGCAGCAAGAGTATGATTGAATCACACGCACAGGTCATAGAGAATAATTTTAAGGAATGTATCAATTCTTGTTTTGAAGGTGTCTTGGATGTTGGGCAAAACTTATCAGAATTCTCATTACTGGGCAAGTGTCTGAATGACTGTGATTGACTCCAATGAATGATTATGAATATAGCTTTATTTTTAAGAATATGTATAGATTCTAGAATATATCTAGATCTAATACTGGCTGGAATATCTATAATAATAAAAAAAATGTCATTAGTCTAGAGACTAGACTACTCTAGACTATTTTTATTAATTTATAAATTATAGCGGACACTAGTTACTGAGAGTTACTCTAACTCTACTAGAATCAAGTACTACCTATGTGACTATGTCTAGTCTTAGTAGTGACTAGTAAGACTGGAGTTTGAGTCACTAGATCTAGATAGTTGCTAGTGACTAGCAGGACATCTGACTGACAGTCCCAGACTGACTAGAAAACTAGTAGATAGCCAACTAGACCTAAATCTAGAATTCTAGATAGATTCTAGATTAGATTTACAGTTATAATTTTACATACTAATTCTAGATGATAGATCTAGTTATTAGGAGGCAGAAGACTAATTTATAACTTGTGGTATGAACAAACATTTAAATCACAATTCACTAAAAAAATCTCAATATTCTACATTGTATGAATGCTGAAAAAAAATCCAACCACACCAAATTACTTGATTATTGGTTATTAAAAAAAAATTGTGAAAATCTCATAAAATGATTGTCTTACAGATAACAAAGATTTTGTAACAACCACAGAAAGTATGATGAAGGGATTTATAGAAATGGAAAAAGAAATGCAGCATCATGTAGCAGCCTTGAAGGATGTTAGGACTCTGGTTGGTTTAATTCACAAAAAATTATTTTTATGGTAAACTTATAGACTACAGCTATTGATAATGATCATGTATACTTTATATAATACAAAAACAATTTTAACACCTTGCTCAAACTGAAATCTTTTCTATTAATGATTCTTATATTGAAAAAAAAATATGTTAGCCATTATCATGAATTATTCTTTTTCTCACCATCACTAACACAAATTTCATGCTCTTAAACTTACACATTTTATTTTAACATTGTTTTTATTGTTTAATGAACATAAAATTACATTGCCATGTATCAGTATTACACAACACATCTGAGAATCGTCCCCTCTGCTGTACAGATAATGTTTGAGGTGACAATGTTTTGTTATGGGTCTTGAGTGTTGTTCAGTGGTCTTCAAGGTCTCTGGTTTGAACTCTGCCTGCTGCTATCCCCCATGACGTTTGGGCTAGGATGTAATTATCTTCAGAATCTGAAAGAACACTTGAAACCTTCTTATCTACTTTCAAATATATATATAGTATTAATTGAGATTTAACTCTGTTACTGTTGAATTCCTGTCTAGCTGTATTAGCAGTTACTGGTAACCACATTTCTTATGTGAATTAATATAAATTGACTAAATGAAAAATTGTAAAATGAAACTGTTGATGATTTCTACAATTAGAAGAGGTTACAAGTTAGTGACAACAATATAGAACACTGGGTATTGGAACAGCTTTCATGAACCTTTAGGGTTAGAAAAATGTAAAAAAAAATTCTTTTGGGCTTAGTAACTTTACTTCTTAATGGCCAGCTAAACATTTGACCTACCTTTAAAAATCAATATAAAAAAACAAAAGTTGAAATAATTTAGTGATCAGTATTTAATTTGTATTATGTGGACAGTAAAAGAACCAACCACTCAAATTTTTCACAGCACATATCAGGTGTCCAATTAAGCTTAGTAAAGTTTGACAAATCCCTGAAAGTGAAGTGAATTTTGTTAGAAATCGGATTAAAGACCTTTATATTTCAATGCTTTTTAACTGAGAAAAATATTTTTTTTTATTAGCATGAAAATTCCAATGATTGTGACATGGGGTAATAGCTGATTTTTATTTTAATATGTTTTTAAATATGTTATTTATTATGCTTTATGAACTTATGGATAAATATAATAAAACTTAATCTTTATTTTCAATTTGGATCTTAAAATATTTCTAAGATTTAATCTAGATCTATGTGATTTGACACAGCCAATGAATTTTCATGTTTTAATTTTTCATTATAATCTGAAACTAAAATAATATTACCCTCTATAAAAGTTAATTTGAATTATGTAAACAGGGCACACTTTTCCACTTAAAACTATACCATGTATAACTTTCTCTGATGAAAAACAAAAAAAAGGTATTGAAGTTGTAATCACCAGACAATTCTTTATACTTGCCTTCCATGTGATGTGTGCAATTTTGTCCAAACTGTTGATGTCAATCTTGAAGAGCTTCAGTAAATGTGTGTTTGTAAAATGTTTTACATGTTTCGGATGTTCATTCAGAATTAGAATTAAAGATAATTTGCTTTCTAGTCCTAACCTCCAACAAAATAACAGGGGATGGCAGTGGACAGGGTATGAACCTGGGTCCAGGGTGCATAGCACACGACCAGGTTGCTATCCAGTTTACTTTTAGGAGTGGACAACCTGCAGCTCTCCAGCCCTCATTTATTAACATGATTTTGTTGTCTCCTAAATGTTGCATTTTAAATATAAAATCTCATTCTTATTCATGTTAGACCTCATCTGAAGGCATAGATGTCAATTTTCTGGCAGAATTTGATAAAAAGTTGGACCATTTGAAGAAAAGTAGTGAAAATGATTACAAATCTCATCTTAAGTATAAAGAGCTGGAGAATTTTTTTATGGATGTTGGCTCATTGGGTGAGTTTGTATTACTGTTGGTATTGAAAAGAAAATTAACTTTTATTAAGGTTACTTCAGTGCTCAAAAATAAATTTATAGCTTCAAAGCACTCAAATAAAAAATGTGATAACTTGAGAATTTTTTGGACTGTGTGAGTAAAATAACTTTTGTTTTTCAACTTGTTTTAAAAATGTCTTTTATACATTTGTGCATAGAAAAAAATTTAAAATGAAAGGATATGCTTTTGAAAGATAAAAGAAATTGTTGCACCTATTTTGAGCATGATCATTTAGATGAATTTCAATAGTATCTTTAGCCTGTTAGATCTTAATGTAAGGAGGAGAGACAGCAGAAAAACAAAGGCAGCTTTTTCTTACAAAGATTGCCCAAAAGGACAGATTTATTGACCAATATATAGCAAAGTTCCCCTTTCAGACTTTGCGATCTATAGGGCAAATCATGTAAAGGTCATCTGTTTCTTTGGTCAATGGTTAACAAGCATGGTGTCATGTGGCCAGCACAACGACCAACCACTTTACTTTCCCCCAACTAAAGTCAGGTACCTTTAGAGTTGGGTGGACTCAGGGGCTCCCTAAAAATCCCAAAATTCAAAATCCCAGTCTTCATTCAGATTTGAACCCAGGACTCCAGGTTCAGAAGCCAAGTGCGTAACCACTCAGCCACTATGCTCCCCATCAATCAATGTATTAAAAAAAAAAGACTACAATTGCCAGGTGCTTATGAGCGACTGACATCTGTAAAAATGTATACAAAATAATCAGTTTACTATCCTTTAGTAGAAATTCATGTTAGCTGGTAAGAACATAAGAAAAAAATCCCATGTTCATTCTGTTTTTTTCAGATAAAAATTAGTACATAAAGTGCAAGGACTAAGTTTTAATTACTTAGCATTTGATATTTATTATTTTTTGCAGAGGTTTGAGGGGCTATCCGTTAAACTTTATAGAGAATTCTGCACCACTTCTAGATGTAACAATTTCTTTTGTCTGCTGGCGCAATAAGTTTCTTCTTTCCTTTCCATTGTATAAACTAACTTTATAATGGTTTTCAACAGCTCTATTGTTTTATATACACAGAAGAGCAAATTGCAGCACTCCGCGTCAAGTTGACAGCATCATCCAGCAATGATGATATTGAAGTGACAGAAGTAGAGATCAACACAAAGTGCCCTTACACAGGCCAGGCTATAGTGTTTCCTGTGCGAAATAAACACTGCGGCCATGTTTACGACAAGGCAGGCATAACTAATTACATTAGCTCCCGGAAAGCCAAAGCAAAGTAATGAATTTTTTATTTTTATGTAGACTATTTGTGTACGCTTTATTATATGTACACAATAAATGAGTTTTAAACTCTGCTTAGTTATTCACGTATGTTCTTATGTTAAAATGATAATAATAATTAAAATGGAAGCATTCAGAAATATATAAGTTTTGTTAGAAAAACTAAAATAAATGATTACAATTTCTTGCTCAATTCCTGCTGTAATATCTTACATAATCTACCAAGGACAAATGTATGGTTAGGTACAGTGGCGTAGATAGGGATTTGGGGGCCCAGGGGGCTTGACCTTCTTAGGGTCCCCTGGATTTTGACATTCACTTTATGACCTAAGATAATGTACTTAATAAATTTGTAAGTCTAAATTCTAATTGGTACAGTATATAAGAAAAGTTAACAAAAAATAATCATTAAGAATCTTTTCATGAATAATACCATTGTTTATTGGCAAGATAATGCACAAGTGACAAATCTCAATTCCTATCGCCTCATGTCATGCTTTCTGTGAAGCAAAGGCCCCTATAACATCATCTAGAATAATCAAGATCAGTGCTGTCAATGCATTTTTGACATGAATAACAAGATTACATGGCAGTGGCATAATATTTAATGTAAAAAAAAATTTAGGACATTCATTTGGGGGCCCTCTCAAGTGGGGGCCTGGGGGGACTTTTGAATTTGGAGCCAATCCCCCCCCCCCCCCCCCCATCCCTTTTTACGCCTCTGGTTAGGTACATCAATCTGCAAAGATGTGCATATCAGAGACTTGGTTGTCATAAGATTTAAATACTATTAAACAAAAGGTAGAAATTCTGAGGTGGCATTTCTAAGTAGATATATAATGTAAATTTTTTTTTTTATTACTTTAAAAGATGTATGCATTTGAATAATTATAGTCCACTTTATCTGGTTTAAAATATATTTTAATTCTACTGTTAAGGTGTCTCTTTATCATATTTTTATGCTAATGTATTGTGTTGATGGGTCCTTTTATTTATATCATGCAGATGCCCAGCTGTGGGTTGTGGCAATAAGAACCCCATCACTGTTGACATATTGGAAGAGCATACTGACCTGAAAAAATATATTCAACTGGTTGGCAAATTGGAAAGATTAAAAGTGAATGATAATTTAGATCATTCATTGGATATGTAGCAAATGCAGGTAGTGAGTCAGCAAATTTAAAAAAAATTTTTTTTTTTTACAGGTGACCAGTGTTTGAATGTGATAAAATAGCTTAAATAAACTTTACCTACAAAAACATGAACTTCCTCTTATAAAGCATGTAAAGTTTCTCTTGTTCAAATCATGTTTAGGTTTGGATTTTTTTGGTCTGGTCTTATGAAGGTCACAGAGTCGATCCACATTATGGATGTCCGACACCTTTTGGGAAGTCTACTGTAAATGGATGGCATTTAAAACTTTAGAACTTTTCATCCCTTATGAATCACTATGATTTGAATAAAGGAGTGATGGAATTTTTTTTTCTTTTTGAGATTTAAAAAAAGTTTGCAATTGTATTTTGGGCAAAATGATTTTATTTTAATCAGCTTTTTTTTTTCTGCCTGAGCATTCTAAACAAAAAATGCTAATTAACTTTCTTTTCCTATTTTAGAAATTGCCAAATTAATATTCTTGAAATTTGACACATGCACAAAGGTTCAATTCTGTCTCAAGTATCATGTTTAGATACTTGACATTAAATGCATTTTAGAAATACTTAGATTTTATAGGATTGATCTGTCCTTTAATAAATATTTCTCAAACACTTTTATTTTAATTTGTTTTTAACTTATCAAATCTTGTCCACTTTAAAAAACTACAGTTTCTTCTTCATTCTCAAAAGTACAGCTAAAAGAAACTTAATTTTCTTGACTGTAAAGAAAATTAATTTAATTGAATAAGGACATAAAAACATGATATTTTGTGTGTGCTGAATCTGAACAGTCTATTATTTATATGAAGTGGTTCATAATGCGTGTAAATGTTACATTTTTTTAAAATTAGTGTTTGGGCTACACATTTTAAATTTAATTCTAATATTATATTAATTTCTTTCTATTTTTACAAGTATCTTTGTCATCTGGCAAGAAGTGAGAGACTCTCAAGTTGAGGCTTGTGATAGATTTCATCCTATGCTATTGGAGGGTTGACTTGGAAATTTCTTGTGCAATCTCTAGTGCTGGAGAATGTTGACATTAACCTAGCTAAATGTTGTGTACATATACAGGATCAACATGCTGTATACATACAGAATCAACTTGTGCTCATACAAAATCAACATTCCCCAACCATGCGAGTCACCTAGAAAACGACCTTCCTCTGCAATGTATTTATGCATACATATTCATTTAAATTATAGAAAGAACAAATATGAAATGTTTAAATTTCAAACTGTTTAATACATATTTTTTAACAAAAAATAATAAATTGTGTTTAATACATAGACAAATTATTACGTGGGATATTTGGTTTCCCAATGAAATGTTTCATTAATTCTACTTTTTATTTTGTAGTTTAAAGGTTACTTATGAACACTACAAATGTATATGCCAACTATTTAAACTTAAATGTGTATGTAGCTTTTCTTCAAACACTTTTATCCAATCCACAACTAATTTTTTTTAATGGTGGAGAATTTTTAGAGATCTGAAATTTTTTGATAGTTTAAAAAAGTTAAAATGTGTTGTTGTTTTTTTAATTAATAAAAAAACAAGATGGAAGTGGATGGTGCTGTAGGTATGGTATTTTGTTTCATTTCAAATCTTTTTTTGCTAGAGGTGTCTAATAAGATCATTTCAAAACATTCTTTTAAAGTTGACATTTCAGTATGTCTTCCCCCATGCAATTCTAGAGTCTACCCATCTGAAAATTTGACATACCATTTGTTGATGTCTTTCGAAAGACCAGCTCTACTGCCTGGCATGTCTCTTAATACTTGAGAATCAGTCCTTCCCAACCCTTTTTAATTTAACATTAATGGGTTTCAAAATGTAAGAAAACACTTGGCTTTGGGTTCCATCCTGTACCCAACTGGAAAACTTACAGCCCTCCCCTTGATCCCCCTGTCTTTGTGAAGGGGGTGAACATGAATTATAAATTTTCTTATGGCATGTCACTAAAAGTTTGAGAAACACTGCCTGAATGGTTACTTTTGCTAAAGTTTTTTTTTTTTTGCTTCCACATGCACAAACAAATTAAGTTTTGAAATATCATTTACGACAGAGATTTTAAAGATGTTTTTTGTTGTTGATGAGTTGTTTTTTTCACCCATGATCAATGCAGAGTAAAAGCTTGGATGAGTTGTAGGTATGATTGTGTTTGGGTTCAGAACTTCAAATCTGAAATATGTGTTTATAAAATGATGTGAATTATGTATATTTTAAAAAAAAAAAAAAACTTTATTAAAAATTTATTTAATATAATAAAGCTTACAGCAGTATTTTTTTTTAAAAATTGACTAGTTTGAGTGCTCTTATTGTGAATCATATGACTGTTAACTATTGATGGGAACTAAACTAACTTTCAAAAGTTAAACTAAAACTAGTTTTCAACTAAAATAAAGTAGTTAAACTATTAGTTTATCATGAATTTCAAAAGATAGTTAAACTAAACTAAAGAAAGTTAATTAAACTATAACAAACTTTTCAGAACTTTTTTTGGGGGGGGGGGGGGGAACAGGATCTAATAGACTGTCGTATATAGATATAATCATCCAACTGTATGCCTACGGTATGGTTCGATCTTATTCTTTTAACATTCTAGTAATATTTATCTATAATAAAATCAGTAATAAAGAATATGTTTCTTACATAAACGTTAAATGGACAATAAAATGTTTAAAATGTCTAAATAAATATGTGTGCTTGTATTTTTGCCTTGAATTAAAACCTTTAGAAAAGAATGGTACTCTATTTTAAAAAAAAATTGTTAACTTATACAAAGGAAAATTTTACTTATACCGGTAAAGTTTAAAATCTCAATAGATAACATCATTTTATAATTTCAAATTTAGATCTAGCATCCAAAGAAATAGAAACGAAATCAGTGGAGTTTTTAAAAGATTTGACCTGTATAACTATTTTATAGTGTAAAATACATGCTTACCATGCCGATGTGCTATTTTCTTGTCTGACCACTAAAAATACAACTAACGGCATAACAGTTAAACACGCAAGGGAAAAAAACAGGGTGATCTTGTCATTATGGACTGCACACTCAGTACACTATATATGCCTACACGTGTAAGGCTATCTGGCCAAATTGATAAAATCAGTCGGACACACGTCTATTTACTTTATGGTCAGGGAGGGTTTGTAACTATTTTAATGTAACGATATATCTACGAACATGCTTGACTAGCCATGCCAGTGTGTTATTTTCTTGATGATCTTATTGATAAAACAACGTGAAAAAATGTCACGTGACAACCATCATGAATTAAACATTAGATCGTAAATTATATAGAAGAGATAGAGCACCACGTAGCTAAATGTTGTTTGTTTACGATTGGTGAATGAGGTCCATTGATTAAAACCACTAAATGTTGACCTAACTCACTAATCAGATTCCCACTAGTAACAAATTAAACACCTCCACGTGGATCACAAAAAATCGGAACAATCCCATCCAATCCCGTTTTATACAGATGAGGAACCATTAAAAGTGCCTCTTTCAGACCTTGTGGTCTATATAAAAGATCATCTGTTTCTGTGGCCTACCGTGTCATGTGGTCAGCACAACGACCAACTGCCTTTACTTCCCCCAACTAATTTCAGGTACCCATTAGAGCTGGGTAGGCTCAGAGGCGCCCAAAGATCCCGAAATTAAAAATCCCAGTCTACACCAGGATTCGAACCAGGGACCCTTGTCTTGGAATCCAAATGCTTCACCACTCAGCCACCGCTCCTCCGAGGAACCATTACATATACATATTCAACGATCTAGGCAGCCTAAAGCGAGACCAATCGTCATGGCCTGAACACTTACACTGACCTGCAACGTCACAACCTATGGGCAGTGGAGACCAGTCGGTAGTTGTCATGTCACAGATCTGTATGACGTGGCAACGAGCTATTGGTTTCATCTGCCCACAGGTTGTGATGTTACAGGTTAGTAGTGATCCCTACTACAACGACTGGTCTCACCTTAAGTCATTGCGCTAAGTTTCAAAAATAAAAACTCCAACTATAAATACAGGCTAATAGACATGCTAGTTGGTACCGAAGGCTTGGGGGGGGGGGGGGGGGGGGAGATTTGGCTTGACAGAATGATTACCTCCCAACTTGGCCCGACTGCCTCCTTTAATACAATAAGTTTATGGACATGCATGTTGGTACCGAAGGCGGGGGGGGGGGGGGGCGCTTTGGCTTGACAGGATGATTACCTCCCTTAACAGTGAATCGAGGCCGTGAAAGGTAAACGTAACCTAAATAAACACATTGTGGTAGGAATGATTGAATTCGAAACCCTCTTTTCTTTTTTAAAAAATTGTAGTCCCTCTCACAGACTTGATTTAAAATGGAGCCAGGATTAAATTGCCTGACATGTGCATTGTTTGTTGGTTTAAGCTGTTTGCTTACACAATACAGGGGCTACTCATTGTTCATGTCTCCAAGTGATTAGTTTCCTTACATGGTGGGCACCTCATCCACGTTTAAGACTAGATTGACCTCGATTTCTCCAGTTAAGCATCCACATTTAAGACTAGATTGACCTCGATTTCTCCAGTTAAGTCTCCCTGTTTTCTTTACTGTTTTACCTTTTAGATAGATAGATCTATTAGCGCTTAATCTTTTATATGTCGCCGTATTTAAGTCAGTTTGAAACAAACAATAGATAACTTTACAATTTTTTATTTTTCAAAGCACCTCACCTCCCTAGCAGAGTGGTTAGTAGTCTATGTCGCCTTGAGCCATGAGTGCCAATTCAGGTCTTACCCCCTTTTAAAAAAAATGTTTTTATAAAGCTATTACGGTTAAAAAAAAACAAAAACAACAACCCAGACATCCCTTTCTTTCTTCCACATCTCTCCCTTTCTCTTCTCATTTGCCCAACTGGTCCAGAGAAGTGATAGGATCAAAGTGTATTGAGAAATCTAAAAGATGAAATAGCGCTAAACAAAAACAATTGGTTAAACATATTTATAATCGCACATATTGTTGTTGGTCTAGAGTCTAGATCTGTTTCAAATTTATTATATGGCCGACCCAAACTAATTGATGCACAACTTACACTCATTTTATGCTTTTTTTTTTAAAGTATGTTTATGTTTTTGTTTTATTGAATTGGTTAGGGCTAAATTTAGAGTTTAACTCTACCGTGGGTGTTAAAAGGTTGGACATGGCTAGCACGAGATGTCGAGATTGGAAGCTAGTTGATGATTGGGCTCTGAGAGAGTTAGAGTCGGAGACTAAAGTTTGAGAGACAGTTGATGACAGGAGTTTGAGAGAGATAGTCGGAGGCTGGAGTTTGAGAGAGTCAGAGTTGGTGACAGGAGTTTGAGATAGTAAGTCATCGCACAGTTGGTCACAGGAGTTTGAGAGTTAGTCGGAGACTGGAGTTTGAGAGAGAGTTGTTGTCAGGAGTGTGAGAAAGCTAGTCAGAGTCGGAAACTGGATTTTGAGAATTAGGGAGTTGATGATAGGAGTTTGAGAGGTGAGTCGGAGAATGAAGTTTGAGTCAGAGATGTTAGAGTAGGAAGGTTTTTCCTATCGGAGATAGAGAGTCCATGTTGGACGATGTACTTAAAAATTTAGCTGAATTGATCTGAAGATCCACATAGATGCTACTTTTAAATAGGTCACGTAGTTTAATAAAGTGTTTTATTAACTAGAAATATGATTTGAGTCTCCTTGTGCAATTGCTCCACTGATAGATGTTAAAATACGTACTGAACTGGGGCAACGACCTTCACAAACACCCATGGAAGCCCCTATATATAGGCGGTTTGTGATAATGCACTAAGCGTTGTTTGTATTACAAATGAATGGTGCGCTATTTTCAGGTACTAAGGAGTAATCCAAATCTTTCACCTGTATTGTACAGTGGTTGGGGAGATGAAAAGCTTTTTACTTTCAAATTCAAAGACACTACCCTCACTGCACCAACTAGTACGAAACTTTTAATCACACCCTCTTTGAATTTTTTTATTCACCTCAGAGTCAGACTATTGACACAACAGCGCAACACAACACTGTCGTTACGAAACTCTTAATCGTACCCTCTTTAAATGTCCCCTTTTTTAAATTTATTCCTCTCAGACTATTGACACCACATGACACTCGACCAGGCAGATTGTTCTAAGTAGGCGCTGAAATAACACGTTTATGCCCATTAAATTAATAATAATAATAATTATGCTTGGGTTTATTTAAAGCACCCCTTCCCGCCTTATTTAAGCAATAGCCTTGTTTGCTACTCCCCTCCGCCTACCCGCCCCCCTACTACTAGCAACCCTCTTACTAAATTTTAAAACCCGCTTCTCTTTTTCCATTGGCGTTTAAAACACATGCACAAACTCTTCACCAATCAGGTTGTCATAGGATGTCTAATTAATACTTCTAAAATCATGGAATGTCTAATTAATACTTTTACAATCATAGAATGTCTAGTTAATACTTTTACAATCATAGAATGTCTAATTAATATTTTTACAATCATAGAATGTCTAATTAATACTTTTACCTTCTTATCTTATATAATACAGACGTTACTTCAAAAAAGAAGATGATTACGTCCTACGTGTCATGCATTTAGTCATGCATATTAACCAATGACTTAAATTCTGCCAAGTCACTGGTTTTTCTGGCTAGCTCAGGCAACCCATTCCATGCTCTAATAGCACTAGGGAAGAAGGAGTATTTGTACAAATTTGTCCTAGCATAGGGGACAAGGAATGTGTCTTTCAAAGTATTTTATTAAGTTTTGTTTTTGTATTTGAAGATTATGGTTCAGTGTTTTATGTATAATTGCTACTTTACTTTTGAGTCTTCTGTCCTGAAGGCTTTCTAAATTTAGTGATTTTACTAATGGTGTTACTCTAGTCAAATGTGAATATTCGTTTGTTATGAATCTCACTGCTCTATTTTGTGTTTGTTCCAGTTTCTTAATGTTTTCTTGAGTTGAGGGGTCCCAAACGGTGGATGCATATTCTATTATTGGCCTAACCAAGGTTAAATAACATTTTAGTTTTATGTTCTTATTTGATTTATAGAAATTTCTTTTAATAAACCCTAATGCTTTGTTGGATTTTTTTGTAGTTTTACAATCATAGAATGTGTAATTAATACTTTTACAATCATAGAATGTGTAATTAATACTTTTACAATCATATAATGTGTAATTAATACTTTTACAATCATAGAATGTGTAATTAATACTTTTACAACCATAGAATGTCTAATTAATAGGCCTACTTTTACAGTAATATAGCCTGCACTTCTACTAAAGGCCTGTAAGAAACACAATAAGTGCACATGCCACACAGTCAAACCTTTAAAAACAAAGCAAACATAAATACAGAAACAAGTACACCTACAGATTCTTTCCTCTCCTTTTAAAGCATAGAAAGGGCTTACATGTATAAAGAACTATTTCTAATTCATCACAATAAAACTAGTTTAATAGCATACGGGCATTAATCGAAATATTGGCCACACCCCCTTAAGACAGCGTTTTTTTTTTTTCCCTTTTCTTTCGCTTCCCGCCGAATATAGCCTTGTAAGCCACAGGACGGGCTGAGAAACAGCTAGTCTGTTTTATAACGTTCCATTTGGCCTAGATCTAGATCTAGATCCAGTTTTTTTATTCATCTGGCGACACAATTAAAATAGGCCCAGGGAATAATAAACCATCTGTTAACCTACATAGCTATGGGCGGTTTTTATTTTTAGATATTGTGTTAATGGCATAGACACAAATACGACTGGAGACTGGCAGTAGGACACTAAGTGAAACCTACACTGTAAGCTTTTAGTTATGGATTAAATCACATTCAAGTTTTAACTCTTCATCAGTTTTAGCACTCGACTTAGCCATGGATTTATTCCAACGTTGAATGGATTAAAGTTCTGCAAGGTAAGGGAAGTAACTTCTGTGCCCGGTGACAAACGAAATGGGTGTGTATTACATACATTATCTTCTCTTTTGAAGGAACCTCTGTTATTTATAAGATTAGATAAGATTTAGTTCGGAACAGCTGATTTAAAGACCATTAAATAGGTTTTACATACTGTTATCTAAACCAGTGGTTTGTAACATGTGGTTCATTTCGTTAAATATCTTGGCAGTTTTCAAAGCAAAACGGGCTACACAAATATTAAATTGTAATTAAATCACATAATAAAAAATCTATAGCAATTACCATTTGTCACCTCTCGGCAATCTGAAGGATTGAGACTACGTCTCTTGAAACTCTGTACACCTATAACACTATATTGCATTATAACCATATTATATTTGAGAGGGATTCAAGCAGATTTTAATTCATTACACCTCTGTTTTCAATGACCCGGATCCTAAGACTTTTGGGACTAGAGGCGAGGCCGAAGACCGAACAGCCCGCGGAGACCCTCCCATTTTTCTTCTTTGTATCAAATCAGCCCATAATGGGCTGACAAAGGGTTGATTTTGATAGACTAACTGAGAAATCGTGTGTCTTGCTGTTCGTGCATGTGGCTTTGTCGTGCGCGAATTTTCCACTACCGGTAGATATAAAATATGTCAACACTTTGTGGTCCTAAACCTAAAGCGGTTTGATTAGAGAAACGTGTCATACTTTAATGTAAAAGTAGTAAAGTAAAGTTCCCCTTTCAGACCTTGTGGTCTATAGAGCAGATGATGTAAAGGTCATCTGATTCTGTGGCCTACTGTTAACGAGGGTGTCATGTGGCCAGCACAACGACCAACCGCCTTTACTTTTCCCCAACTAATGTCAGGTACCCATTAGAGTTGGGTGGACTTATTATTTTATTTGTTCATCCCTTTATTCTTTGACACAACCTTTACGTTCAATGTGGGCAGATCTTTCGAGGTGCCTTAAACACCGCGCCCCCTTTTCACAGGCTGTATTTGGCATCACTTGTTTAGTGGAGAAGTGTCAAAATCATTGTGATGGTCATATAACACTATCGTTAACAGTTAGCTATTTTTTGAAGGAACTTAGAAATGTGTGTAAAAAAAAAAGACATGGCTTAGCAGCTTATTATTGCAGCCAATCAGTTTTGAGAAGTTGGAAGTAGTCAGAGGTCGCTCCTAGTCTGGGCTCGATTTTTTAGATATGTGCTGAAATCGTTGGTGCATTTTATGTATATATAGCGTCGTGAGGATGTGTTTACAACATTAAAACATCCATGTGCAGTTCTAGCGTCACATTAGGTTTCTTTTCTATTTCATCTTAATGTTAACTACAAGATGCATCCTCGTTGCCAAGTTATTGTAATCAGTCGAAATATACAAAGTCATAGAAGCTACAGAATGAGACAAATGCACTAACAAAAACTAAAAAACTAATAAAATACTTAGAAAGACACTAAGATAAAGGCGCATTTCTTTTATTCCGCATGCTAGGACACTTTCATATAAGTTCTCCTTCTTCCAAAGTGCAATTAGAACATGGAACAGATTCTTTCTTTGAATCATCCAGGAAAACCAATGTTCTAGCAGATTAACACATGGATAAGATAGGACATAATTATCTTATCTTTTGAGTTTTACAAGATAAGATAAGATTGGGTTTCTCTGCTGTATTATCTTAATTCTAATTACAATATGCATCCTGAAGTTATTGTAGTAATTCAAATAGATATAGTCTACACACTACAGCATGAGGCAATATGAGAACTAAAAGAAAATACACTACCAACAAATCCTTAAACCTATAAGGTAAAAAACAAAACAAACAACATCCTAAAACCCGTAAGCTTAAAAAAAAAACAACAACATCCTAAAACCGTAAGCTAAAAAAAAAACAACAACATCCTAAAACCCGTAAGCTAAAATAAAAAACAAACAACATCCTAAAACCCGTAAGCTAAAAAAAACAAACAAACAACATCCCAAAACCGCCAAATAAAAAAAAAACAAACTTCTACGTCATCGATAATGCTTGTGGGTATCAGTCTTATTTTAAAATGGATAAAATGCATCTCTATTATAGACGTATAGTGTTACACACACCCAGAGACGTAGTGAGGGCGGGGGGCAAGGGGGCGCCACACGCAGCCTATATTTCTGTGATGTTCATGGAAAATGAGGGTGGGGGTAGCGCCAATGCTGGTACCTTTCCCCAGGCGCACGTTTTGCTCAATACGCCTCTGCACACACCGTTTCATAATTATAGGCCCACACAGAGAGCACCATACACAGAGCTTCACAGCAACACATACTCTACCACTTAACTATATCTTATCTTATCTGATACTTGTCTACACTCTGAAAGTAAAACATCCCATCAACTGCACGTGGTTTGCCGTAGTAGCCACGTGACCTATTAACTCTCACACACTTCGACACATACTAAGTGCTCTCTAATCAAATGTATTAGTGTACTCGACACAGTGACCCGCTGGCTTCAAATGGCCAATCGAATTTATTCTGAGATCTTCCCACCCATTCTGGGAAGAAAAAAAACATCCATACCAACTCGTAATTAAAATAAAAGTTGGTGAGAAAAGCAAACATCCTTAACAACAGTGGATATAAACACAATAGCTAATATAGTGACTCCAAATAAAAATAAAATAGTGCATATAGGTTGTAAACGACACATGATAATTGTAATTTAGGATTACATTATGATCTACGCTGTTCAGTTCACTCCAAGACAAGACATTGGGTCGCAAACGCGCGAGTTATTTCCCTTATTTCTTGTTACGATTATTTTTGGATGCACACTAAGTATGAATGTAATCTGGATGCACATTAAGTATGAATGTAATCTGGATGCACACTAAGTATTAATGTAATCTGGATGCACACTAAGTATGAATGTAATCTGGAAGCACACTAAGTATTAATGTAATCTGGATGCACACTAAGTATGAATGTAATCTGGAAGCACACTCAGTATTAATGTAATCTGGATGCACACTAAGTATGAATGTAATTTGGATGCACACTAAGTATTAATGTTAACTAGATCTAGTTGTTTTTGCATTCAAATCTATGTAAGCGGATGCAACAGAAGCGTTAACACAAGCGATTTCTATAAATAGAATAATGAGAAAAGCCCCAAATTTTTTATTCAGAATCGTTCCTTTTCACTATGAAAGTAAACATTTAAAGTACAACGTAAACTAAACTATTGGCAAAGAAAATTTGACTGTTGATCTTTCGACTCTTATTTTGCACCCAATTGCTTTGAGATTTCGCTACCACGACTTATAAACAAAATATTACTCCCGCCCTACACACACACACACACACACACACACCGTTCAACGCGACCACAACCAAGCATCCTCCTCCTCATCCAATTCCCATATGACTGAGGGCTTGAGAAACTCAAATAATCTCTTCCTAAAAGACCAGGTCAGAAAGCATGAGGCTTCCCTGACCACTAGAATATAGGTATATATTAGGCATGTCTGTAGTTAGGGGTTTGGTTTGTGGAAGAAACAAAATGTTTTTGGAGACATGGTTTGCTCTCCCTATCCGCAGAGGGGGATACCGTGAGTGGAATGTTGATCTAAACAAGCATAAGAACCTTATGTCCTATGGCCCTTCCTGCACAGTACTAAATTAGTCATTGCGGGCTTAGGAGGCCTCCATCAAGGTGAGTTCCGATCAGGGCGCCACATGTGCTCCCAGGCATTTTGTGATGTATTCCAACACGTGAACCACTTATTCAATTTCTTTTGTCAAACACTAAAACAACATATTAAATATGATAACAAGAAATTAAAAAAAATACTTACAAGAACAACAACAACAACTTATTTTATGTGTAATTGTACAATTAGTTTGGATCAGTCATGTAATTGCATGCAAGGTAGACCTAGACATAATAAATCTGTGCGATTATCAATATTTTTACCAATTATTTTTGTCTAGCTTTCTCAATGCGCTATGATCCTATCACGTGTCTGGACCAGTTGTGAAAGGGGGAGGGAAGAAGGGGGGTATCTTGAGAACGTTTACATGATCATTTTTTAAATGCATAAAAAATGTTTGCTCAGGGCTCTGAGTCCTCAAGGGGACTAATTCAACTTATACCACCACATCTGTCAAGTACGATTTCTTTCCCTTGCTCAAGATACCTAAAAAAAATAATTAATTACCAATAGTTAATTAACTAATTTTTTTTTTATTGATTCTTGTGTTGTCACAAGATTGAGCAAAATTTCAGCTTAATCCCAGATCGGATGTGTGAGAAATAACGTGTACTAACCTTTTACCAGACAGACAGACTGAGTGAGATGATATAAGCTTTGTAAAAACAATAACTTAAATAATAATAATAACTATACCTATAACTATTAGCTATAGCTATACATAACAATATTTACCCAGGAATTTAAAGTCCCACTTTATGTTTTTTTTTTCTATGGCTAAACGCAAACATCAAATGCAAATACCATTCAACTGAAGTTCTTTGGTCTGAATGTGTCTTCTGTCTGGTGTGTCTCTACGTTGTCTCAATCAAGGCCCTCGGGTTTTAAGGCTCATCTCCTGACGTCATACAAACACACAGGCAAAAGCGGCTTTACGCGATATGAAAGAAACACACACCCACACAAACACATAAACAAACAGATGGAGACACTGGATTAACACATGCTAGTTTCTTTGTGTGTGTGTGTGAGTGTGTATGTGTTTTTACTCCGCATCGAAAAGTTCTACTTGTTTTTCTGTCTTATACCACTACCGAGATGATCTCTGCTGTGTAATAAGGGGGGAGTAATAATGTCCCAAAAGGGGACACGACAATTCGTTCACTGACATTTCGTTCACCGACAAATCGTTCACGATTTTTCGTTCACGCGACTATTCGCTCAGGCGACTATTCGTTCACGCGACATATCGCTCACGGACTATTCGCTCACAGACAATTGTTCACCGACAACGTGTTCACCGACAGTTGGTTCACGACAAATCGTTCACGCGACAAATCGTTCACTGGATAGTAACATATTGTTAATATTATATATTCTCGTCGCGTGTTTAATTTATTTACATTAAAACTTCTGTAGCTATTATTTCCAAAAACAAACAAAAAAAATTCTAGAAATCAGGTCTAATCCGAGTTTTTTAAATTTCGTTGTTGTTGTTGTTAATATTTTGTTAATGAGGACAGTGTGTGATAAAAATTATTCTTAAAATAAAAAAAAAAAAGAAAAAAAAAAGAGATCTTACAAGCGAGCTGAAAAATTTAAACGGGCCCTCACTTTACTATAGGTAACATTTTTACTTTCACCTTTAATATACCTTTACACCCCCCTCTTTTTTGTCATCTACCGGGAATCTACCCATTCATCTGAATACTCTAGGTAACACCTAGTTGAGTGCTAGTCAGACTGGCTCCTCTGGAAGTAATAAAAATTTATTGGATATTGCCTAGACACATGTTCAATCTGTTAACATTGAAAATATCTACTAGACATTAGTATAGTACTTTTAGAAGTTTTGTTTTATTTTTATTTAAGTTAACTTGTTTCTACATGTTACCACCCATTGGTGGACTAATTTAATTGCTTGGACTTCAATAACAAATTTATTGAAACAATTTTATATTGTTGAATTGAGATAAATTTATACTTTTTGGATAGGGAACCAAAATATTTCCTAGTGTTGTATATGTAATTAGTTGTTTTTTTCTTAGATGTCTTAACTGATAAGTATTAACCTTAGATCTGTATCTAGTATGTGACGTTCAGAGTTGAACAGTGAAACCATATATTGTACCAAATCTAATACCATTGTTAAAAATCTAAATTATTTCTCGTAAAAACACTGAAAGGACTGTGGAAAAAATACTAGTGTGTCTGAGCTAGCCAGGAAAACCAGTGACTTCGCAGAATTTAAGTCATTGGTTAATATGCATGACTGAATGCATGACGCGTAGGACGTAATCATCTTCTTTTTTGAAGAAACGTCTGTATTATATAAGATAAGATTTGTTTTTGTTAATAAGATATCAATAAAATGGGTATGTTAATGAAACATCTAGACCACTATTAAGAAAATAAGCAACTATGGGTAGGTCGAACAAGACTACATGATGGACATGAGTGTAAAAGAAGGCCTACATGTTGAAAGTAAAAATGTTACCTAGAGTAAAGTGAGGTCCCATTTAAATGGTTCAACTTGCTTGTAAGATCTCTTTTTTCTTTTAAGTATAATTTTTATCACATACTGTCCTCATTAACAAAATATTAACAACAAACAAACAAAAATTTAGAAAGAACTTCGGATCAGGCCCGATCTCTAGCAATTTTTTGTTTTTGGAAATATCCAGTGAACAATTTGTCTGTGACCAATTTGTCTGTGAACGAATTGTTAGTGGACGATTTGTCGCGAACCAACTGTCGGTGAACAAGTTGTCGGTGAACAAGTTGTCTTTGAGCGAATAGTCCATGAGCGATATGTCGCGTGAACGAATAGTTGCGTGAACGAAATGTCAGGTGAACGAAATGTCTGGTGAACGAATAGTTGCGTGAACTAACCTATAACCCGAACTACTGGAATAATGAACGAGTAGGCTACTACGTGAATTAATCTCTCTAAATACAATTAGGAAAGTCTTCCGCTAAATACTCAGAAAGTGCAAAGTGTTCTTTTGAAAAAAAAGTTTGGGAAATACTGTTGTAGAGTATATTTAGATGTAATAATATGGTAGACAATTATTAATCACACCTACCTACTGTACTTATCTATTTCTTTCAACTTTGTGTAACCCATAAACAGAGGCGTCGCTAGAGATGGTGCCATACGGAGTGATTAGATAATGATCACCCCTTTCCCTGATCACTCCACTCTCAAATCACCCGATTCCCAAATCACCTCATCCCCTAAACACCCGATATTCAAATCACCATTTTCCCAAATCACCCCATTCCTAAATTACACCAATCCTAAATTATCCCATTCCCAAATCACACCATTCCCAAATTACCCCATTCCCCTAAAAATACAATTAGAAAAAGTTTAGTTAATAAAAATCAACTATCGTTAGTTTATTTTTTACTTAAGAAATAATAATCTAAAAAAATCAAATTTAATTTATATGTACATAGCTGTAAAATGAGTGCCGATAGTTTCCTTTAACAACAAGATCTCGTTGCTTTTGACACTTTGGAGTCACACCCTGATGCGGTCCGCACCCCTCACCCCGAATAGCCACGCCACTGCTTATAGTGTATAGATTGTACCTTGTGACCTTCTTCGGTAGTATTTGAGTTCACGAATGTGTTTAGTCTACACCTGGACAACCCGACAGCTTTGGAATCTTTACCTAACTACAAAATTGCGAAAGCTAATCCAATAAACGCATCCCGCCTCCGGAGTGAAACGAAATTAAACATCACAAGTGATTCAACTTTTGGAATCTCCTTTCAAAAAGTTTCTCGGAGAAAGATCTGAAATGACAGGTACCTTGTGACTTCGATGTCATATTGACATTTGAATTCCGCTGATTTAATGAAGAACATGATAGAGAGCAAGTAGAGTTGTCTTGTTCATTGTTTGACTTGAGCCTCCCTTTGGCTGCGCCTTTGATAGTTTGTGGGATATTTGAAGAAAGCCATTGATCATTTAGATTTTGTTCTATCTAATATTGGTTTAATCATTACTTACTAATTTTTCTTACCAGGTGGTGTCAGGGTTATTTGGAGGCCCTATTTAAAGTGAATTTGGTAGCTCCAAATAAAATCAAATCTATACTATAAAGTAGAAAGTAAGGCGTATGTATGTATGTAATGTAAGCATGTATGTATGTAATGTATGTATGTATGTAATGTAAGCATGTATGTATGTAATGTATATATGTATGTAATGTATGTATGTAATGTATGTATGTATGTAATGTATGTATGTAATGTATGTATGTATGTATGTATGTAATGTATGCATGTAATGTATGCATGTATGTATGTATGTATGTATGTAATGTATGCATGTATGTATGTATGTAATGTATGTAATGTATGTATGTAAGTAATGTATGTATGTATGTAATGTATGTATGTATGTAATGTATGTATGTAATGTATGTATGTAATGTATGTATGTAATGTATGTATGTAATGTATGTATGTAATGTATGTATGTAATGTATGTATGTAATGTATGTATGTAATGTATGTATGTAATGTATGTATGTATATGTATGTATGTATGTATGTATGTATGTAATGTATGTATGTAATGTATGTATGTAATGTATGTATGTAATGTATGTATGTAATGTATGTATGTAATGTATGTATGTAATGTATGTATGTAATGTATGTATGTAATGTATGTATGTAATGTATGTATGTAATGTATGTATGTAATGTATGTATGTAATGTATGTATGTAATGTATGTATGTAATGTATGTATGTAATGTATGTATGTAATGTATGTATGTAATGTATGTATGTAATGTATGTATGTAATGTATGTATGTAATGTATGTATGTAATGTATGTATGTAATGTATGTATGTAATGTATGTATGTAATGTATGTATGTAATGTATGTATGTAATGTATGTATGTAATGTATGTATGTAATGTATGTATGTAATGTATGTATGTAATGTATGTATGTAATGTATGTATGTAATGTATGTATGTAATGTATGTATGTAATGTATGTATGTAATGTATGTATGTAATGTATGTATGTAATGTATGTATGTAATGTATGTATGTAATGTATGTATGTAATGTATGTATGTAATGTATGTATGTAATGTATGTATGTAATGTATGTATGTAATGTATGTATGTAATGTATGTATGTAATGTATGTATGTAATGTATGTATGTAATGTATGTATGTAATGTATGTATGTAATGTATGTATGTAATGTATGTATGTAATGTATGTATGTAATGTATGTATGTAATGTATGTATGTAATGTATGTATGTAATGTATGTATGTAATGTATGTATGTAATGTATGTATGTAATGTATGTATGTAATGTATGTATGTAATGTATGTATGTAATGTATGTATGTAATGTATGTATGTAATGTATGTATGTATGTAATGTATGTATGTAATGTATGTATGTAATGTATGTATGTAATGTATGTATGTAATGTATGTATGTAATGTATGTATGTAATGTATGTATGTAATGTATGTATGTAATGTATGTATGTAATGTATGTATGTAATGTATGTATGTAATGTATGTATGTAATGTATGTATGTAATGTATGTATGTAATGTATGTATGTAATGTATGTATGTAATGTATGTATGTAATGTATGTATGTAATGTATGTATGTAATGTATGTATGTAATGTATGTATGTAATGTATGTATGTAATGTATGTATGTAATGTATGTATGTAATGTATGTATGTAATGTATGTATGTAATGTATGTATGTAATGTATGTATGTAATGTATGTATGTAATGTATGTATGTAATGTATGTATGTAATGTATGTATGTATGTATGTATGT